>CM035420.1:7114370-7501870 GCA_020310875.1 Ceratopteris richardii
CACACACCCACACCCTTCACATACACACATGCACATCCTCACACACATGCACATATCCTCACACACACACACAGCACACATGCACATGCATCACGCATACACATGCTGAACACACATACACACATGAGCACGCACACTCTTACATGCACACTCACATACACATGCACCCACACACACACACACTTACATACACACACACCCACAATTACACACATGTGCACCCACACAAACACACACAAAGGCCCCCACATTTATGCCCCACACACCCACATACACATTTATGCGCACACACAACCACCCACTCACATTCTCACTCCCACTGGCACACACACACACACCCATAATATTACACATCTCCCTACTAGGGCCTCTTCCTTCAGCAAGGCTATGAAAATGGGCTCAGAAGTATACCATAATCTAAAGAGTGTAATGAAGAAGGAATATGGACGAGATTTTTAACGAGAAGTAACCAATTGTGTCGATCAAAGACCCCTTTGACCAGGATGATTGGAAACATTATAGCAAGCTCACTAAACAGATTGGCAAACAAGTTCAAATGTTGGAGATGATTTATTAGTCACCAATCCTACGAAGGTATGGGATAAAAGTGTGCAGGGTAAAAAGTGGAAGCACGGAAAAGCTTTTTGCCACCAACTATTCACTGCGACTACCTATTTTTTGGATCTAATTCAAATCAAGGGAGTAATTGACCTACCCCCCAATTTTGGGCAATCAACTAGCGCGTGATCAATGGACGTGAAGATTCGGCAAGGTCTCTTGGCCTATTGGGGCCTATAAAAACAAGGGATTTGTGCTATCTGGGGGTACACTTTTTGGTACATTTTTTTAGTACAATTTTAGAGATACAGTGGTTCGTGCATACGTGCAGAAGTCCTCTCTTGCACTTGGTGGTTTCAAGCCTATTGTAGGAGCTACTCTGTAGTGTGTATACAGAGAGTAGGCTTCTCAGTGGAGGGCTATGAGCACTATAGTGTAAGAGAGTCAGTGTTGTTGATTAAGCTCTATTCTCTTGAGAAATTCTTACCATTTGTATTGTTGTGAGTTAGTCTGCATATCATTGGCCCGTTATGCTGATGGGAAGAATCTGTTGTATTGGAGTTATTTACTTTTAGGGTGGCTTGTTAGCCCTAAGCTTGCACTTCTGAGCATCACTCTGCCCAACCTTGTAATCAATCTTATTTGAAGGGAGAAGTGGATGGTCTTTTTAGTCACATGTTGATGTTTTCTGGAGTATGTACAACCTTTGTGCATTTATTTACCTCTACTTGCTCACAGAAATGTTAAAGGGTATACTTCCCTAAAGAGAACCCCCCTTCAGTAGGCGACGTACTGGAAGTGTTTATTTTCTACTTCTGATAAAAGTAGATACCCCAGTACCTCCTCTACTGTTTGGCACGCCCGGTGGGACCTTTGCATTTCTGTGAGAGGTATTTTTGCCCTATTACATTTGCAAGTGGGTACATGACCCATACACGGGCAGATAAGGAGTCTCTTCGTGTTCGGAGGAGCCTTAACAAGTTAGCCATAACCACGACTAGTGAGTCTACCTCCCCTCTGCCCTCCCTAAATTTATCTATTGATTTGGGTGCGACACCATTGTCAAAAGAGGGGTATAGGAGAACTCTAGACTTCTCCTCAGATACGTCCGAAGAAACACCAGTACAAATGGAGGATCTCTCTCATTTACTCTCCAGATTAAATATCAAATTCCCTACCTTCAAGGGACAAGCATATGAGGATGCTGATGATCATGTGAGAAGATTCATCTCTTTATGCCGTGGACGAGGTTTGCAAAATAGAGAGGATGCAATGCTGGCACTCTTTCCATCCACATTGGAGGGTCTTGCAGATAAATGGTATAGTCAATATGCAGATGGCCATTTCACTACATGGGAGGCTTTGAAGGCGGCGTTCTCACAGACATTCCGACCAAGTGATTCCTCGGAAAGAGCTGTAGATCAGCTAGAGAATTTGAAGCTAAGACCAGGTGAATCCTTTCATGAACTCCACACTAGAACAAAAGCACTTGTTGCACGTCTGCCACATGCTCCAGGTGACTTTTTGGTTAAAAAGTGGATAGAAAAGGCTCTGCCCAGGTCATCTCAGCAGAAGCTTCGTGAATCTCTTAGATTGGATGCGACCCTCAATGATTTTGTTGCAGCGGCATCACGCATTGAAGAAGCAAGGCAACATTTTGAAGGGGATACACAATCAAAGTATGCTGCAGACCTAGATCTGATTGAGCAACTGAGAAGGGAACTGGAAGCATTGAAGATGCAACAAAATCAACAAGAAGAGAAGGTCTTGCCACCATTGCGACGCACTGATGATGAAGTAGCCCAACTTCGCCGTGAGTTAGAAGATTTGAAGACCACTCAAGATATAAGGAGACAAATTTGGTGTACAATCTGTAACAACAATGGACATTCCAATGCTAATTGCCCTATTAAGGTAAGCTGTCAATTTTGTGGAAAGGACAGTCATGAAGCAAGGGATTGCTACTACCTCAAGGGTACATAGCAGAGAGGTAACCCTCAAAATTTGGATTCATATTATGCTAGTACTTCAAATACATCAAATAGAGAGGAGAATCGGCCTGCAAAGCCTAGATATAATAGACCTTTGATGTGCTATCGTTGTGGTGAGTACGGTCACATGCAAAATAGGTGTTCTCTTCCAGAAGATGCACCTCCTTGTCAACATTGTCCAGAGGCCAAGGATCATTATACCAAGGATTGCCCAAGAGGTCGTCCTGCTCCAATTCACATGATTGCAGTCTCTCCACATGAAGAAGGAAAAACCACTCAAACTTATGCTGTTTCATCCTCTGCAATGCCCATGATGACTAGAGCTAGGCAAGCAGCTGCAACCCAGAGAGATGAACAACAAGGATTTCAGGATAAAGAGGAAGAAAAGGAGTCTGGATGGAAGGACCAAGCAGAAATTGAAGGAGCTTATAATAAGATGACTACTTCTCTAAAGGGCCAACCAACAAGTCTACAAGAAAACACTCAGGAGGTAAACATTGAACAGATCTTGAAAGGTATTCATCACAAGGTTAGTTTATACAAACTTATAAGGATGGATTCAAAAATAAGAAGTGACTTACTGAAGATTATACACTCTGCTCACTTGGTCCAATCACCTAGTATAGATGGTTTCATGGTTGATTTTCCCCCTGCACCCTTAGCAGACTACCAAAGCTCAAGATTATCTGTTTGTATAAAGGATGAAACTCTCACAGGTGTGATCATAGATGGAGGCTCAGGTATCAATTTAATGCCAGATTTTACAATGAAGAAGCTGAAATTGAACCCCACCAAGTTGGCACCATTCACGGTTACATTGGCAGATCAACATCGGGTTGCGCCACTGGGCATTATTGAGAAGGTACTGATGGTAGTACAGGGCTGCCATTTTGTTCTAGATTTTGTTGTTATTGCACTTCCACAGGAGACTTCTTACCCTCTACTCCTGGGGAGACCTTGGCTGAGACAAGCAAAATCTTTGCGAGATTGGGGAAAAAATAAACTATGGATTTCAACAAATACCAATAGCCAACTGCAACTACATTTGGAAGAAGGATTCGACTCAGGAAAAATTACTGGATATACTGTGGACACTCACGTAATGCCCTCTCTACCCCAAGAATAGGATACATTGTTAAATTGGATGATGGGAAGTGCAGAGTGTTGCAGAGTGGAGATTAATGAAATTGAGGAAGAAATTGCAGATAAGGTAATTACAGGAAAGGGCAATGAAGACCACAAGGTGTTGGAGAATGAGCAATTGCAGGAAAGCACAAGCCTTGAGGAAGCAACCCAGATAAAAGTATCAGAGGTAGAAGATTTTGAACCTAAGGGCAGAGAAGATCTTCCTTTCTCAGATATACCTCAAGGATGGATGGAAGAACATGTTGCAGAATATAAATTAAACTCCACTCCTGCATATAGTGGAGATGATTTATCAAACAAGGCGAGTCCTGAAACATTGGTTCAAGAAGTAAATTTAGGGGATGAAGAGAACCCTCAAGTAGTCCATTTGGCATCCTGGTTGTGGCATTATCCTATTTACTACAGAAGGTAACTTCTTTGCTGTTTACTTACAAAAGTGTCTTCGCATGGTCCTACAAGGATCTAACAGGAATACCAGAAGAGCTTGGATTACATCGGATACCCTTGGTTGAGGGAGCTGCGCCTGTAAGAAGTAGGCCATATCGACTCAATCCAAAGTATGCAGAGGCGGTAAAAGCAGAGATTACAAAACTAGAAGAAGCAGGTATAATTGTGCCAATAGAACATTCCAGGTGGCTTTCTTCTATGGTTATTGTGCCGAAGAAAAATAGTGGAAAAATAAGGGTATGTGTTGATTTCCGTGCTTTGAATAAAGTGACTATTCAAGATGGATTTCCTCAGCCCTTCACAGAGCAAGTACTTGAAGAGGTAGCTGGCCACACTTTGTATAGTTTCTTGGATGGTTTTAGTGGCTACAATCAGATAGTGATCCATCCTGATGATAGGGACAAAACAGCCTTTGTCACTCCCTGGGGCACTTATGTCTATACTCGAATGGCTTTTGGTTTGAAGAATGCACCGGCTTCATTTGATAGAACGATGTATCTGATATTGGGCAAATGGTTAACAACCTTTCTACGCATTTTCATGGATGACTTTTCAGTATTTTCAGTTACAGATAGAAGGGCAGCAGTTCAAGATTTCCATGACCATTTGGAAAAATTAAAAGAAATTTTTGAGCAATGTCTCAAAACAGGTTTGAAATTGAATCCTGATAAATGTCACTTTTTGGTCACTAAGGGCACTCTTCTTGGTCACATAGTATCTGCTGAAGGCATAACTGTTGACCCTGCAAAGGTTACAACTATTCTTTCCATGCCAATTCCACAAAGCCCAAAGGAAGTGCAAAGTTTCTTGGGCCATGCAGGGTATCACAGAAGATTCATTAGGATGTATTCAGAAATTGCTAAGCCCTTATCAAGGCTTACCAGTAAAAAGATCCCTTTCTCATGGAGTGCTGAAGCTGACAAAGCATTTTGTGAACTAAAATTAAGGCTATGTACTGCTCCACTTTTAAGTGTTCCTAATTGGTCATTGGAATTTCATGTGCATACATATGCTAGTCTTCATGCTGTTGGTGCAGTTCTAGCTCAACCATCATCTCACAAAGTGGATAGACCTATCTCTTATGCCAGCAGACTACTCAACCAAGCTGAAAGAAATTACAGTACAACAGAAAGAGAAGGTTTGGCTATCGTATTTGCTCTTCGGAAGTTCCGACATTATCTCCTTGGTGTACATTTCATTGTTATTTCTGATCATCAGCCCTTGAAGTATATGATAAACAAGCCTAGAGTAGCTGGAAGGATTTGGAGATGGTTACTCCTATTTCAAGAATTTAATTTTGATATTCATATTAAGCCAGGAAAAGAGCACTACATGGCAGATCAAGTGTCCAGGACGGCAATGAGCGAGAAGGCAACAGGTATCAATGACGAACTGGTGGATAGCAATCTCTTCCTAGTAACAATTCGGACAGGTTGGTATGATGAAATTCTTCATGCTCTTACTACTGGAAAGATCCCAGAACACTTGACACCTGTAGAAAAAAGAAGATTGCTTTTGAAAACCAAAGCATATTCTCTTATAAATGGAAATTTATATAAATACTATTAGGATGATATATTGAGAAGGTGTCTCTATCCAGAGGAGGTAAATCTTCTACTAGAGGCTGCACACAGTGAAGGACATCTAAAGGGAGAGGAATTGGCTCATAGAATAATCCACAAAGGTTTATGGTGGCCTCATATTTTCAAGGATGCAATCAAGTTTGCTAAAGAATGCCACATCTGCCAGAGGTGTGCTCCCGCGCCAACCAGATTGAATTTCCAACCATTAGTCATATCTACCGGATGGCTTCCATTTGAACGATGGGGTCTTGATTTCATAGGGCCTATTAGCCCAACTGGTCAACCAGGAGGTAAAAAGTATATTTTGATGGCCACATGTTATGCCACTAAATGGATAGAGCCTAAAGCTACTGTGGACTGCACGGCTTTAACAGTAGCTAAATTTGTGTATAAACGTATTTTCTCAAGATTTGGTTGCCCACTGGAAATTACTAGTGATAGGGGCACACATTTTGTAAATCAATTGCTCCAGTTTATATTTGACAGGTACAAAATCTTCCATAAAAAATATTGTTCCTACTATCCAAGGGCAAATGGCCAAGCAGAGAGTTCCAATAAGATTTTGATTGGACTGCTTCGCAAATTATCTTTCGATCATCAAAGCTCCTGGCCACTAGCACTGATCGGTGCAATTTGGGCTTTCAGAACCACGAAGAAGGGAACCACTGGCGAAACCCCATTCCGCTAAGTATATGGAAAAGAGGCATTGGCCCCATTTGAGTTTATTATCAGAAAGGAAATAGGAATCAAAACGTTGGAATTGAACCCCCCATTCAGAGATTGGTGGCATTAGAAGAATATAGAGAAGGGGCAATGCAGAAACTTCTGGTAACACAAGAAGAGCGCAAGAGATTGCATGACAGGTATCTGAGATCCAATGAAGTTTAGGAAGGGTCCATGGTTTTAGTGCATCAAATCCCGGCAATTTCAACTAAATTGGCCCCCAAATGGATAGGACCATATAAGGTAATCAAGGTATTGCCACATGGCGCTGTGCATCTGGAAGATCTGCAGGGTAAAAGGATTCCCCTGGTCAATATCTCCAGAGTAAAGAAGTATCTCAAGTAGGTCAAAATGGAAGCACTTCATTCCTTGTACATACCGTGTTTCTTTATAGTAATTGCAGCATAACTAGATCTCTTTGAAATAAGTAGAATAAGGGAGAAATTGCACCAGGGACGGTGCAAAAGCTTGATGTGGAGGTCTCTAGTACCCCTAGGCATGGAGGAGGACCGAAGAAGATAGAAGAGAAAGTCAAGCGATGGAAAGGCAAATGTTTGTAACTTGTAGGCCGGTGATACCTCTTTAGATAAGTAACGGTTGCCGAGATTGGGAGAAAAGCTCTCAGATGCCTTGGGCTGTAGCTTCAGGGAGTGCTCTGTTCCATTACACGGTCATATTTGAGTTCTGCGCATCGTCGCTTTCACTTTCGGTGCCACCTCGGTCGATTTGTTTTACTACTCTCTTTCCCCCTCTCTCGGTCCTTCTCTTTCTCTCTTTCTCTCTCTTTCTCTCTCTTTCTCTCTCTTCCCCTCTCTTCCCCCCTCTCTCTCTTTCCCCCTCTCTCGGTCCTTCTCTTTCTCTCTTTCTCTCTCTTTCTCTCTATTCCCCTCTCTTCCCCCCTCTCTCTCTTTCCCCATCTCTCGGTCCTTCTCTTTCTCTCTTTCTCTCTCTTTCTCTCTCTCTTTCCCTCTCTCCCCCTCCTCTCTCTCTTTCCCCCTCTCTCGGTCCCTCTCCCCCTTCTCCCTTTTTTCTTTCTTTCTTCTCTCTCTCTCTCTCTCTCTCTCTCTCTCTCTCTCTCTCTCTCTCTCTCTCTCTCTCTCTCTCTCTCTCTCTCTCTCTCTCTCTCTCTCTCTCTCTCTCTCTCTCTCTCTCTCTCTCTCTCTCTCTCTCTCTCTCTCTCTCTCTCTCTCTCTCTCTCCCCGCCTGTGACCCCCCCCCCTTCCCCCTCTCTCGGTCCCTCTCCCCCTTCTCCCTTTCTTCTTCTCCCTTTCTTCTTCTTCTCTCTCTCTCTCTCTCTCTCTCTCTCTCTCTCTCTCTCTCTCTCTCTCTCTCCCCGTGTGTGACCCCCCCCCTTCTCCCTTTTTCCTTCCCCCTCTCTCGGTCCCTCTCCCCCTTCTCCCTTTTTTCTTCTCTCTCTCTCTCTCTCTCTCTCTCTCTCTCTCTCTCTCTCTCTCTCTCTCTCTCTCTCTCTCTCTCTCTCTCTCTCTCTCTCTCTCTCTCTCTCTCCCCGGTGCGCCGCAGTAGCCCGCAGCCGCCCCCCGCTCCGCCCAGTCCCGCGCACCCGCTAGCCCCCGCAGTAGCCCGCAGCGCCCCCCCCCCCCCCCGACTCCGCCCAGTCCCGCGCACCCGCCCCTCCCCGCAGTAGCCCGCCAGCCCGCAGCCCCGCTGCCTCCCGCACCCCCCCCCCCCCCCCCCCCGCTCACTCCTGCATTTTCCACCCCTCTCCACCTCTCCCTCATGCACACATGACACATACATGCACACATGCACACGTCCACACATACATGCACACATGCGCACGTTCACACATGCATTTACACATGCACACTCACATACACACAAATGCACACACACACCTACACACTTTCACACACACACACACACTTCCACACACACACACACACCCACACCCTTCACATACACACATGCACATCCTCACACACATGCACATATCCTCACACACACACAGCACACACGCACATGCATCACGCATACACATGTTGAACACACATACACACATGAGCACGCACACTCTTACATGCACACTCACATACACATGCACCCACACACACACACACACCCACAATTACACACATGTGCACCCACACAAGCACACACAAAGGCCCCCACATTTATGCCCCACACACCCACATACACATTTATGCCCACACACAACCACCCACTCACATTCTCACTCCCACTGGCACACACACACACCCACAATATTACACATCTCCCTACTAGGGCCTCTTCCTTCAGCAAGGCTATGAAAATGGGCTCAGAAGTATACCATAATCTAAAGAGTGTAATGAAGAAGGAATATGGACGCGATTTTTAACGAGAAGTAACCAATTGTGTCGATCGAAGACCCCTTTGACCAGGATGATTGGAAACATTATAGCAAGCTCACTAAACAGATTGGCAAACAAGTTCAAATGTTGGAGATGATTTATTAGTCACCAATCCTACGAAGGTATGGGATAAAAGTGTGCAGGGTAAAAAGTGGAAGCACGGAAAAGCTTTTTGCCACCAACTATTCACGGCGACTACCTAGTTTTTGGATCTAATTCAAATCAAGGGAGTAATTGACCTACCCCCAATTTTGGGCAATCAACCGACGCGTGATCAATGGACGTGAAGATTCGGCAAGGCCTCTTGGCCTATTGGGGCCTATAAAAACAAGGGATTTGTGCTATTTGGGGGTACACTTTTTGGTACATTTTTTTTAGTACAATTTTAGAGATATAGTGGTTCGTGCATATGTGCAGAAGTCCTCTCTTGCACTTGGTGGTTTCAAGCCTATTGTAGGAGCTACTCTGTAGTGTGTATACAGAGAGTAGGCTTCTCAGTGGAGGGCTATGAGCACTATAGTGTAAGAGAGTCAGTGTTGTTGATTAAGCTCTACTCTCTTGAGAAATTCTTACCATTTGTATTGTTCTGAGTTAGTCTGCATATCATTGGCCCCTTATGCTGATGGGAAGAATCTGTTGTATTGGAGTTATTTACTTTTAGGGTGGCTTGTTAGCCCTAAGCTTGCACTTCTGAGCATCACTCTGCCCAACCTTGTAATAAATCTTATTTGAAGGGAGAAGTGGATGGTCTTTTTAGTCACATGTTGTTGATGTTTTCTGGAGTACGTACAACCTTTGTGCATTTATTTACCTCTACTTGCTCACAGAAATGTTAAAGGGTATACTTCCCTAAAGAGAACCCCCCTTGAGTACGCGACGTACTGGAAGTGTTTATTTTCTACTTCTGATAAAAGTAGATACCCCAGTACCTCCTCTACACTAGACTATCCACTTATAGAACAAGGCAACAAAGCTAATAGATGTCTCCTTAGTACATGAAAGTAATGGCTAAACATCATCTTCCACAAAAACAAAATGACGGTTTACTAGAATGCATTTTGTCTGTGGATGATACAGATGATAGCCTTTGCTTTGAGAACTGTACCCAACAAAAATACATTTTACTACCTTATCATCTAATTTTTTGTGATGTTGTTTAGGCACTAATGCATATGCTAGACAACTGAAAACACATAGATGAGCAACAGATGGCTCGTGACCTTCCCAAGCCTCATATGGAGTGATAGGTTGTAGTGCTTTAGTGGGACAGTTGTTAAGTACATATGTTGCACACGTAAAAGCCTCAAGCCAGAAACTATGTGGTAAAGCCTAACTCTTGATCATACACCTTACCATCTCCATGAGTGAGTTGTTGTTCTGTTCAGCAACTCCATTTTGTTGAGGTGTATATGGCATACATTGATGTTTTATCCCATGTTGAGCTAAAAATGCATTAAATTCAGAAGAGATATATTTCCCCCCTCAATCAGAATGGAGGGTGCCCATTTTACATGTTGGCCGATTTTTAGCCAAAAGACAAAATTGTTTCAAACACATAAACACTTCGGGCTTTGCTTTCAATGGATATACCCATGCATGCCTGGCAAAATCATCAATGAAAGTCACGAAGTAAAGATAGTTTCCAAAAGAGGGTGTCTGCATAGGACCATAAACATCAATGTGAACAAGTTGCACTTTTTGAGTAGCTCAAAGTGAACCATCTTTTGAAAATGAAGAATGCTACATCTTTCCCAAAATATAGCCTTCACATACATGTTTAGTGTGTACCTCAAGTTTGGGCAAAGAGGACACCATATCGAATTTTTGTAGGTGTAGCAAACGAGGAAAATTCAAATGACCAAAGCGTGCATGATAGGGCTTTGCATCTGACATAGCCTGAGAATCATGTACTGCACATGCTAAATGATTCATAGTTTTTTCATAATCTATGAGCTTATACAGCCCACGAGATAAAATGCGAGAAGCAATAATCACGTTGTCATTCGATAGATCATGAACTTTACATATGTCATCAACAAATTTCACATCCAAGCCAATCTTGGCTTAAGACGAAACTAATAATAGATTCCTCTTGATCCTTGGCACAAATGAAGCACGGGAAGTGTGAGAGACACTCGAGAAGCACACACAAGGAGCACAAATGCAATAAGACACACGAGAAGACGATGGTTGGAATACCTCTCTCTATTGACAATAAACTGAACTAAAGGAAGAGCTGAATAATATCCCTAAGTGCAAAGCACCACCACATATCAGTAAATAATGTATGTGGTAACATGGGCAAAAAACCTCTAGCCAGCACTATAGTAAAAAGTGCCCATGTATAGGGAGAAGGTTCACATCCAAGCTACTTGAGGAACATATAAGTGTAACAAACCCCCTTGGGGCGAATGATGTGAACAGATACAGGGACTGATAGATCAGTCCCCACAAGGTTATAAGCCTAACGCTTTGCGAAAAGCTTCAAAATTTTCCCTTGGAAGAGCTTTGGTGAATATGTCTACCACATTATCTTTTCTAGCCACATATACCAAATCAATATCTCCTACATGAAGGTGCTCTCTCACATATTGATAATGCACCTCAATATGTTTTCATCCGTGCATGAAACACTCGATTTCATGCAATAGCCAAAGCACTCTCAATATTAGTGAGAATGTGCGTAGCAACATCAATCTCCATGCAAAGATCCAGCAATAGGCGTCTCAACCATATACAGTCCACTATGGCTATGAAAACTGCGCTCTACTCAGCTGCACAACTGGATAACGCCATTATAGGTTGCTTCTTACCTAATCAAGATATGGATGAGTCTCCAAGGAAAGAGCAATTAACCCTAGTGGACATGTGAGTATCATAACAACCAGTCCAATCACTATCTGTAAAAGCATGCAAGCATGGCTGCATATCTCTTCCATAAAAGAGACCTAAGCTCAAAGTGCCTTTGAGGTATCTAAACACACATTTTACTGCTTGCCAATGCTTAGTGCCAGGGCTATGCATGAGTCCTGCCTTGTGTTGCATGCATATATAAAACATCCCACAACTTGCTGATAAAGAGAAGTGTAAAATGCATCACTGGAATCGTCAAATGAGAACCTGAATCTTGTTTCAACTAGTGTGGAAAGTGGCTTACAATCCTCAAAGTCAAAACACTGAAGTATTTTTTCAACATACTTTTCTTGATGCATAAAAATTCCCCCCCTCAATAGATACAAATTGGATGCCAAGATAGTAGCTCATAAGACCAAGATAAGTGAAATCAAAAGTATGCTACAAATCAGCCATAAGAATGTCAAGTTTTGCATCACATGACTCAGTCAAGAGTATTTCATCAACATGAAGTACTATAAGATCAGCCCCATCTTTGCGTACATAGAGTGTGCTTTCAATTGGACTATATGTGAAGCCAAGAGCAATGAAGTGCTTATGGATTTTGTCATACCATGATCATGGAGCTTGCTTCAAAGCATACAAGGCTTTATCTAAGTGACAAACCATATGCTCTTGCCCTTTCATGAAAAATCCAAGAGGCTGCTTTACATAGACCTCTTCTTGCAAATCACCATTCAGGAAGGTTGTTGTTATGTCCAACTGACGTACTTTCCAACCTCGATGGGCGGCCAATGCAACCATGGTACAAATGTTAGTCATGCATGAAGTATGTGCAAACTTTTCCACATAGTCAATGCCATATTGTTGAGCATTTCCTTTGGAAACCAATCTAGCTTTGTAGCGATCAATTCTACCATCATATTTTCTCTTAATCTTATAATCGCACTTTGTACCAATGGCATTCTTTCCTTTTGGCAATTCACATAACTCCTAAGTACCATTCCTATGTATGGAGTCCATTTCTGATTGCATAATACTCATCCATTGTGGATCTTCACATGCATCTTCATAGAAAGTGGCTCTTCATTACATGCTCTAGAAATAAGAGAATAATCCACAAAACTACTTGATGCATGGTGAGAGCTTCATCTTGTTCTACCAAATAACTGTGCACTCAATTTGTTGTCCTACAGAGTTTGTTTCAACCACTTTGGCATAGTTTGTGCACTCTTGATGGAAATGCATTCATTATGCAATACATCATCAACATGTACATCATGTGTGGGCTGCGTTTCATGCTCATTTTTAGCCATAGTTTGATGCAAATGTTTAGCCATATATGGCTAGAAATTTCCAACAATTTCGACACTTTTTTGGCTGAAAACTTTCAGCCATGTTTGGCTGGAAATTCTTTGCATTTTTATCTCTATTTTTCTGGAGTTTATTAGCCCTTTGAGCTTCAGTTGGCTGGTATACATGGCCATAGTCAAGTGCACCATTTTGGAACAAAGGCATGAGTGTATCGAACACATCTTGTGAGCTAACTATTGGCTTTTTTTTGAAGTGAAGTAGAGGGAAAACTAAATTTTCAGCAAATACCACATTTCGACTGACAATAATTGTGTTCACCACTGGATGATATAAATGATATCTTTTACTTTCAATACTATAACCAACAAATATACATTTCTTTGCATTGTCATCAAGTTTATGACGTTGTTGTGATGCCACAAACGCATATGCTAAACAACATAACACACACATATGACTAACCATAGGCTTATAAACATTCCAAGCCTCATAAGGAGTGATGACTCTCATTGCTTTTGTAGGAGAGCGATTCAAGACATGGTTTGTACACATGGCTGCTTCCATCCAAACTGTATCAGAAAGATGCTTTCCTATAACCAGCCATCATGTCATTTCAAGAAGTCTTCTAGTTTTACTCTCCACAACAATATTTTGCTGATGATATGGCACCATACATTGGTGTGAAATAAATCTTTCATGAAGAAAAGCATTAAACTCATGTGACATGTATTCAACACCATGATCCGTGAATAGAATCAAAAGCTTTTGTGAAGAAACATTTTCAACCATAGCTAAAAATGCTTTGAAACAAGAAAATACCTCATTCTTTGCTTTCATAGGATACACCCACGTATGGCGAGTAGCATCATCAATGAAGGTAACAAAATATACATGCTTCTCAAAAGATAGAGTTTTGACGGGACCAAATACATCACTATGAACAAACTGCAATTTTCTTGTAGTGTGTGTATGAATATCTTTTGGAAACAAAGCACGAGGGATTTTTACAAGAATGTAACCTTCCCATGCATGCTTTTCAATGGATGCAAGTGTAGGAAAACCAATAACCATGTCCTTCTTTTGAAAATAAAGCCAAACTATTGAAGTTAAAGTGACCAAAACGAGCAAGCCAAAGCTGTATTTCAGCCATGGAAGAAGTACGAGCAACCAACACATTCGAGGCAGCCCTCTTTTATGTATCCATGTGATACAAACCATTACATAATGTACTCGACATCCCCATAACATCACCGTTGGTGAAATCATGAACCATGCACTTATCATCAACAAAGTGTACATGGAGTCGAGCGTTGGCAATCAATGGAACTGAAATTAGGTTCTTCTTGATACCGACCACATACAATGCATTTTTCAAGAGAATCGCACCTCCATTTGCAGCCCTAAGCTCAATTTCTCCTACTCCAATGATAGGATAAGAGGCATTGTTTGCACACACCACATGTCCTCGTTTGGGTGCATCTTTCAAAGACGTAAAAAATCTTTTGCATGATTTTATGTGCTTTGAAGCACCACTATCAAAGAACCAATCTGAATGAGCTGCACTCACAACCATACATTTAAAATGCAAAGAAGCATCATAATGACATGTAATAACACATGCCCATAAATCTTGAGCCATGCTAGCATCATCATTCTTTACATTTTTTGAATTTTTAGCAATAAACATGTCGGATTCCTTCTTCTTTCATCGCATTTAGCAAGCTTTCTATATTAGAAAGCTTTCTACATCACGACCTAAATATATATGAACCATAGCTTCATGCTTAAGTTCAAAAAATATGGGATATCTAAACCTAAAGGTGGTTGTAAACCACAAAGATAAAGCATGCCCAAGTTCTACTTATCCAAAGAAAACTATGAAGAGATTTACATTAGGAAAAAGGGTGAACCCTGCATGGGCCTTGTAAGGATCCCTAATTTTCAGGGATTAAGCCTCATTCTGCTGTTGTCTAAGGGGACAAAGTGCATTTAATAGGGCACTTTTTAGTAGGCTGGAGTAGGCTTTTTTTAAGGCTTACTAGGCTCCTCTCTCTCTTCTTTTAGAGAGAGAGAAAGGGAATCTACTTTCCACATCATCAAACTCGAGCATGTATGGGAATAAAAAAATGATTTTTTTTTTAAAGTCTCAATTTCAGTGTTTATTTACTTGAAAGGGCTCATTTTTTAATATATATGTCAGAAGTGACCTTTTTTGAGTTTAGTTTTTAATTTTCCTTTTGAAAAAGCAATATTTTTAAAATCCCTCCAAAAGTAGAGTGCCACATCATCAAATCCGTAATTACTCTTCACCCAAAAAATGACTTTTTCAAAATTTCAACATTTTTGGCTATTCTCAGTGGAAAAACACACTGTTACCCATCCTCATCCAAGAAAACAAACTTTTCTTGAGAAAATCATGCTCTAGCATCTCTTCCAAACAAATTTCTGGTCTCTTTCTCAGTATTGTTTAATTGTTGGAAAAGATGGTGTTGACACCTATTACAAACCTCACATTAGGACGTCCTCATGCCCCAGCATCAACAAGTATCCATGTTCGTGTGCCCAGAGAGTTTGCTCCAAATACACAATGCAACAATGATGTGAACTCTCAAAATGAGCGTCGTGAAGCTGGAGAAAAGAATATTGATCTTTGGACTCATGGTTCATTATACCCTCCTGATCCAATGTCTTCTTACCATCCAACATTCCATAACCTCTCAACTTTACTTCAGTTCATCGGTGCCGGTAAAGCTGGGCTCTTAGGTTATTGTCAACAATTATCTACACATTCAACTGCCATTACTGAGTATTGGATTCAACAATATCAACTAAATCATACAAGGTTGGTCACTTTTGAAAGCACAATCATATCTTTACAAGAAAAGCTTGCAGAGCTTGAAAAGCATATGGAAGAAAAGGAGAGAACAATTGAGAAATTTAAAAACACTGTCCAACACTTGAGAGAGACTCCACTTGGGATGCGACGTAGGAGACGATCATTAACATCCTTTGACTCTCTTTCAATTGGTGGTGGAGCACGCAAACGACGAGTTTTTGCAATAAGGTTTGGCTTGTATTCGTTTCTCTTTTTGGAAGACTTTATATGTATATATATATATATATATATATTTTTTTTTCTTGTTATGTAGGTCATTCGTTGAAGATGTTAATGCATCATCAACAACAGAGGATCAATTCAAGTTATTAAATTCTTGTTTGACCAACAAGCAGGTGGTTAGTATTTTGGAGTCACGGATAGGAAACCTAATCAAGAAGAAAGTGATTAAAGATTTCACAAAAAAGTTACAAGATATTATCACTCCTAGAGACGTGCAGATGGTATGTGATGAAGCAGGAATTCGTACTAAAGGATACAGTGCATTGTACAACCTTTTGAAGCATTCATTAGAAAGAGAAGGTATTTTACAGAATATGTTTCCATCTCCTTACAAGGTATCGCTAAAGAAGTCAATGTCCAATGAAGATATAACTAGTATTCTTGGAAACTACTTATATATAGAGGATATTATGCCTATGTCTATTTATCATTTATCTACATCCAAAAAAGAGTTGAAAAGCGCAGTTGGAAATGGATTTCCTTACACAAAGTACAACAACATATTCGTGGATTTGGAGAGGCTTCAACAGGCAATGGTTCAATTTTACAAATCTACTATACCAGGTATGTGCACTATTGTTACCTTGATATACATTGTATTTTGATGTTATAAAGATTTTGCTAATTTATGCAGATTGTAATACCAAATTACAGTTTATATTGAAGTTAGATGAATGCCAGATTATAAAGGGACGACGAATGGAGAGATTGAGTTTGACACTCATGAATGAAGCTATCAGAAATGCCATATCTGATGAAAGTTGTAACTCTAGCTCTAAGTCTACATATAGTGTTCAATCCGAGAAAGAAATATGGTGGTTAGGTGCTATTGAAGTACCTAAAGAATCCAATGATCTTCTTTCATGGATTTTTAGTAGGACCCCATGGATCACTAAAGTAATACTTTCTCAAATTCATGGTGCAAAGCTCCACATAGAAAACTTGGGTGATTTTGAGATAGATTGGCACTTGGGTGGGGATTTAAAAACTATCAAATGCATGTTAGGTTGCAAGCAAGGTGCATCTGCTCGTTATCCATGTCCATTTTGTACTCGAGGCTACAAAGTAACAAAGGGACAACAAAAAGTACTATCTAGCTTAGATGAATACATAGATGCACCTACTTCCACGGAATGGGATAGACCTTTGCTAAGGTGTCCAATGTTAGAAATACCTAACCGTGACACATTAGATAAAGATTGGAATCCCATTATTCCATTTCCATTAGTTAATGTTCACTTTTGCACATTGCATGCTTTCATGAGAATATTTGATAGATTATTGAAGCTCCACATAGAATATGCATTTTCCATGAAGCCAATTGATAAATCTGTACAAGCAATCAAAAAATTGGAAGAGTTGCTTAATTCGATTGGTTGTCATGGTGGTAATGTAACTCTAGTTGTCAAAAAACCTGGTGAATCGCAAAATAGTTTGCAACAAGTGTCAATGACAGGGAAGAAGGCAAGAAAATTTTTTAGAACAGGTGTAAGCCCTAAGAAAAATGAATGCAGGGAGCTATGGAAAGACTTGTGCATGATCACCACTGATAATGATTCTCAAATTGACCTTAGTAATAGGCGAAAGAAGGTTTGGTCATGCTTAGATAAGTTGGTAGGTTTAATGAGTCTTAATAGCTCCAACAAAAATGACCGTCAGTTGTTTCAAGATACATTAATGGAGTTTGCAAAGTGTTTCATCCTATCTTGGGGAGAGAGCAATATTACACATTACATTGTAAGTTTTCTTATTTTTTCAATTTTCTTGTTGATAAGATTGTGTTATATGTACTTATATCATTTCAGCATATTTTATTTGCACATGGAGCATTTTTTATGCATCGATATGGTTCATTGGAGATTTTTAGTACACAAGGAATGGAGAAGTCACATTACAAGGCTAGAGGTGTTTACTTCAAGAACACACGACATGGTGGTGGTGGAATGCAATCAAACTATATGGAAGAGATGTTTAATTGGTTTTATCGTACTGCATTTTCAAGGACATATGCAATGGAACGAGCCAAGGAGTCGAAAGTTGCAAAACTTGCAAGATTTCATCAACACAACTTAGCTAGTGAAAAATGGAAGTCATCATTGGGACCTTTACGTCATGCTCAATGGCGAGCTACAAGAACATGAGAGGGTTCATCATGGAAGTGAAGTCATTTAATACATTCATGGCATTTTCTGAATAATTCATAAGGTTTGCTACACACTAATCTCTTCTTTGCAATTTTTTCAGGTAATTTTTAATTTTTAAACTATTTTTTGTCCATTCAGGTGTGAACAGAACCTTTTTAAGTGAAACATTATAAAAGGAGACTCATTGTCTCATTTCAACATTCTAGCACTATAGAGGATGGCACGAACAAAGCAAACTGCAAGGAAGGATCCCATTAACTTTCCTAGCTATGTGCAAGGCACTCAGAAGCCACCATGGATGAATCACCACAAAAGGCGACGTAGTGTCTCGCACTCTGCATCCCATCGTGAAACAGGTGGTGGCCATACCTCTGGGAGTGAACAGTTGCATGAACAAGTGGAACATGGGCAATCCAAGGAAAAGGCCGTAAATCAACCCCAATCACCACCATCATCATATGATGAGCCTCCATCACCAAAGAGACCAACAAAGAGAAGGGTGAAGGAGCGTGCTCATAGACAGGTAGTTTCTGATGATGATTTTGATGAATCGCATGAGGATGTGTCTCAACAAGGTTCACAAGCAAGTGATGAGAGTCAAAGATTGCCACCATGGGGTAACGAAGAAATACCTACAAATCATAGGGTTACTGTAGCGGGAAAGACATTACCATCAAATCAGGGGGCCATACCCAATGATCAAGAGAGAGAGCAAAGCCAGCAACAACATCCTGAACAAGGAGAAAGCTCAAGATGCGTGCAACGGAAGAAGAAATTCTTTCAACCTCGTCGTAGACCACCCCAACCAAGACCACAAGAAAATGTCCAACGAAGACCACCACCACCACCACAAGCTAGAGCACCACAACGAAGAAGAAGATATACGAAGGCATTTGCAGAGATAAGGCACTATCAAAAGACAGCTGAGCTTCTCATACCTAGAAGACCCTTTGCAAGGGTGGTCAAAGAAGAGTTACAAAGGTATTGTGCAGGGTTAAGGATCCAAGCTCTAGCTTTAGAAGCTTTACAAGAGGCAGCTGAAGCATTTTTGATATCAATGCTAGAGGATTCCAACCTGTGCGCCATCCATGCTAAGCGAGTCACTATACAACCGAAGGACATACAATTAGCTAGGAGAATTAGGGGTGATCGTAGCTAAGTTTTGTAACTGATCTCTATGGACAAGAGATTTTTTGTAAATATTGCCATTTTCAATGAAACATTAGCACTTTTCCTCTATTCCATTTATAATCTCATTATTTAGAATGAAACATGAGCAGTCATTTTACATTTCCATGTGTTTTCTTGTGATAATCTCTCATATATGAATGATTGTTTTCTTATCTTGTCATTTTGATCTAGTGATAATATCCCTGTACTGAAATTTCTTTTTTATTTAAGGTCATGTAGGTCTTGTAGGGCATTAGGAGGCCAAATAAGGCCCTGCCACAGAAACGCGGGAGAAGGCCCTGCAAAACGTTTGCAGGGCCTTCTCCCGCGTTTCTGTGGCAGGGCCTTATTTGGCCTCCTAATGCCCTACAAAACCTTTGAAAGTGCATCAGAGGGATCATGACTAGTAAAGCTAGTTCAGGGGTAAGGTAACTATCTTGAGCAACTATCTTGGTCTTTTGAGCAACTATCTTGGCATCCCATCAAGAGTCCAAAAGAATGAAACTAAAGGTCCTGACATGCCCAAGGTTACCTTACATGAGACTCAACCTTCACTAGATGGATATTTTCAAGATGGTTACCTTACCCCTGAACTAGCTTTACTAGTCATGATCCCTCTGATGCACTTTCAAAGGTTTTGTAGGGCATTAGGAGACCAAATAAGGCCCTGCCACAGAAACGCGGGAGAAGGCCCTGCAAACGTTTTGCAGGGCCTTCTCCCGCGTTTCTGTGGCAGGGCCTTATTTGGCCTCCTAATGCCCTACAAGACCTTTGAAAGTGCATCAGAGGGATCATGACTAGTAAAGCTAGTTCAGGGGTAAGGTAACCATCAGGGGATCATGACCTACAGGGATATTATCAAGAGTCCAAAAGAATGAAACTAAAGGTCCTCCCAATGCCCTACATGACATCAATACATCACATGCAGGTGCAAAAGAATTTTAGATAATATACTGAAAAAGAAATACTTGAGACAATTGTAAATAAAGCAAAGTGAAAATTTGATATTAATTCAATTGTTTACATCAATTGGCTTTGAGTTTCTCAATGACTCTCTTTCGACGCTCCAAAGCCATGGGTAGGGTGTAAGTCAAAATTGAGTTTGCTATTTGATCAACACTTCTAACACCTAGACCTAGAGATATACCTATTTGGCCTAAGACCTTTCCACGGAAGTTGGAACCTAAGGTTGTAGTTACAAGGGATTTCTTAACTAAAAAGATACAATTACTCCCCTGTGTAATGGTTGATAAACAAAGCAATTTACTTAAGGCCTTTAGACACCATGTCATGAAGTGGCCCTGAGGACTGAACTCTTTATGGATAATTACAAAATGGTCTTTGGGAAGTTTCCCAATGTAGTTTGCAAGGGATGAGCCACCTCCACGAGCCACTCGATCACCTCCGCTCCTTGCTGCAAACTTGTCGACTTCAATCACCTCCTGCACAAAGTTTTATGATTAGTAGCTGCATGTGTTTGTAAGAATGAATGACATGAATTGAAGATACTTACATCTTGAACTCTATCTTCTTCTTCTCCTCTCTCTTGAAGTTGTAAATTAATGCTGGAGTGGGACATCCCACTCTGCTCGATTACTGGTGAGGAGGGAATTTTTGATTCCAATATCCTTTCTTGTGCATTATTAAATTGTTCTTCTGTGATATGTTCATGTTCACTTGTGAGTATGTCATTGCAAACCAATTTTATTGTGTCGGCCACTGAGTCACCAAATGGCAAACACTTTTTCTCCAACAACTCAGAGGTACTATCCAAAGGACACTCTGACAAAGTACAAAACAAACTTAGGCATTCATCAAGCCGTAGCCCAAATGCCTTCTCTACATCATGTAAAAACAAATATTCTTGTCCCTCGACAAGAACCACTGAAAAAGTTTCAATCTCCACCTCTGGAATAGTTGCTTCTGGCTCCGAAGAGGTGGATGGCCTAGGCACTTCTTTCAACTTATCATCCACACCAAGAGGATAAGTTTTCTCAATAGCTTCTCTCTCTAATAGGAGATTCAAGGGTTCTTGAGGTGGTTCCTTTTTATCCTCGACAAAACCACCTGTAAGAAGATGAGGGATCTCATGAGGAATTGGTTCTGGTTCCTCATTCACAAAGAAAATTGTGGCAGCAATGAATGAAAGATATTTTGGACCCATCTTGCGTTTCCTATTCAATTTCCTTATAAGTGGCACAGTTTCATCAAGAAGGTGCCCTGCTTCCTCTGCAATTGCCTGGAACCGTTTCAATCGTTTTGCAAAAGCCTCATCACCTTTGTGAATGTAGGTGAGAAGGTCACATGGAACCCAAGTTCCATCATATGGTGGTATTTCAATGGAGAAACGCAATATATGAACTTGCATATATTGAAGTAGCTCCTCCAAAGCATCGGCATTCATTTGCACGGTTCCATGGAGGTCAGGAACCTTGGAGAGAAGACCATATAGGTCATGTTGACCTTTGTAATCTGAATCCTCCAAAAATTCTAGAAACTTGTGGCGTGCACTCTTAGTAGGTACAGAGGTGGAAGCCATAGCTTGCAAATGCAGACTGTTCTAACACTCAATGTGGTTGCAAAAGTGAGAAATGAGGAGAGAGGACTCCTATTTATAACTTTTCTAGAATTTTTAAGTGATGGGTCCCACTTTTTCATAGAAGTGACTTTTCCTTAAATTAAAACATAAGAGTCTTGAAAAGGAAAACTTTGACATTCGAGATCACATCAAAGGAAATAAACAATAAGAATGCTCTTTCAAGAAAAACCTTGAGAATTTACAGATACAACTAGAATGTGGCCAAAATATCCTTGAAGCAAATGTGAAAAATTTTTCATTGCAAAAATAGGTTTGTTTACAGGTTTCACAGTATCTTTACAAAAAAGAGTTATGACAATGAAATGTCAGTTCCATCCATGCTCCAATCTGCAAGAACCTTGATTTTGTCTTCCAATCTCTTTCCAATCTGTGGACAATTCATAAAAGAGTAAAACATTTTCAAATCATGAACAATAGTGATAGAATAATATATATATATATATATATATATATATATATATATATATATATATATATATATATATATATATATATATATATATATATATATATATATATATATATATATATATATATATATATATGTATATATGGAATACAACTCTTACCTTGTTCCCTCGTATTCGAAATTTGAAATCATGAAGATCATCATATCCCATGATAAGTAAGTGCTCTCTCAAGTTGGCCAAGTTCCAATGTTGATTAACTAAAACCACCTCCATATCATTGTTTGGTAACTTCACATTAATTTCAAATGAAGCTAAAGATCCCTCCGAGCTTTGCAAAGGTATCCACTCTCCTAGTTTACACATCCAACGATCATAATAAAATCTGATGTACAATGAGGTGCGATGTTTTAAATAGCGAAACCCTATACCTGTGTCACCAATTCTACAACGATATCTATCCCCTTTTGACAATCCTTCTACATAACCCCAGTTTTTCCCTAACAATCCTTCTACTGCTTCGTATGTAATATCTTTACATAGGAACATTGTAGGAGTTTCTACAAAAGGAATGCCTTGAAATATGAAAACAAAGCAATGGATTGGTAGAGTCCAATGAAGACCTATTGATCTAGATACGCGTGTGAATTTCAAAGAGTTATGTATGTCCATCACCATCTTACGCTTGAAAGATGATATGGACCAAAAATCAGGTTTTGGCCACTCTAAACTAAGAAGAGAGTCAACTTTGATAATCTCCAACCTTCCATATTCACCATCTGTGGAAGGAACAATGTACTCGTGAGTGTAAAAGAAGATCCTTTCACGAATAAGTTTAGCAGGAGGTACATCTGAAAACACTAATGCCCCAATGTCTGCATGTAATGCTTTGAAAGTTCCTGTGAGACTATGAAGTGGTTGCTCTTCCACTAAACTAGAAGGAAATATGACTGTAGCAATGAAAAACATATGAGATGAGTAATTAAGACATTTAACACCATGAAGCATTGAGAAAATAGAAATACTCACAATGGATTGGATATCTAATTCTATTGGAGTTTTCTAACTTCATGGTTGAAACTGTGAAGACATGTTGTACAATAGCAACCATCCCACCATGTGTTTGCTGCTTGAAGCCTAAGAGCTTACCTTTCCAATGAAGATCCAAATTTCCACGATCTCGAACACGATGAGGACCAAGTCCAGATGGCTGCATGTACACCCATGCACCTTTGCAAAACTCTTGTGGTAGCCAACTTCCTTCCATTGTTTTGATGTTGTGGCACGTCATTGTGTGAACTTCGTCCTTTGGTCTCCTACGAGCTCTGGAGCTTTCCATGGGAGTAAGAGTTGTTGTCATTGCTGCAGAAGTTGGGAGAATGGTAGGAGGAGAAACAATGCTTCTGTTGTATGGTATGGAGGGAATAGAGGTGAAAAATATGACTTTTTGGGTTTTGGGTATGAAAATGGGAGTTTGAAGAGGGAAAATAGAGTTTTTTGAGTCATTTTGAAAAAAGTCACTTTTTTAGTCCACAAATATGCACGGATTTTGAATTAGAAGTCAAAAATAGCACTTTTGACCCTGAAAAGTGATATGGAGGTCATTTAATGGTATTATGATGAGTTTTACAACTTTTAAAAAATTTTGAATTTTTGGGCCCAGCCTGATTACGAGATTTCTTCTCTCTCTAGAAGACAACCCTGAACATAGAGGAATCTTGTCCCCTCTTCCCCCTTCAGCCTAGTATTTTATAGGGTATAGACTGTGGCCACCACCCTCTTCTGATTGGTCCATCACTAATCACTCTTTGAGCTAAAAGGCCCATCCAGGGTTCACCTTTTTTCCTAATGACTTGTTCCAAGTATGTATTCTACAATAGTGATGATGGTAATTAAGTTTGTGGAATGTAAAACATATCTATAAAGTTCCTGAGGTAGGTACACAAAGCATTAGTAAGAAAGGAATATGAAGGCAAGAAGTGAAAACTCTTCTTGCTACAAATTGGTTGAGTATAGCCAATAGGGCTTGAATTTGAGAGATTCAAGAACTTTTAATTATAGTTGGTTTCTTTTTTATACAAGCCTAGGAAAGAAGGATGGATGTTCCATCAAAAGGTTTTCAAGCTTTCAAGACAAACTGTACAAGATCGTGAAACAATTTTGTGAAGAATCAAAACCTAGAATATCAAGTTAGAGATAATTCTTTAAACTTCTAAATTATTTTAAAGAAATTAAGTGAGAAGGAAATCTATAAAGATAGGTTCGGAATTCATAATAAGTATCACTCACACATCACTATGAATATAAGATAGTGTGGTATGGGACAACAGATTTTATACTCAGATTGATGTAAGAGTGACATTTGACCGTGGGATTATTAGTATATTTTACTCCTATAATGAATTTCGATGGAAGATTGGATCCTCAAGGGAATTAAAACTTCAAAGCAGAAGTTTAAATACAAGTAGGATAGAAGTATGATTTTAAAAATTCAAATATGTCAAAGGAAGTTCTTTGAAGTATGCTAGACTTCAAGATAAAGTATTTTTTATTAAAAAATATTTGAAATATTATTTAAGATGTAGGACTTTGATCCTTTCAAGTCAGGTTAGAATGGCTAAGCTAAAAACACCCAATTGATAGTGCAACTTGATGACATCAATCTCTTGGCTAATAATGCATACAAATTGCATTCCAAATAAGCAGTCTTATGAGATTGAATAGGGGAAATTTTAACATATTCTATGAAGAAGTATTAATATTATGAGTAAAACAAGAAAACGTTATCAATAAAGCTCGATGGATCATGACATCAGGATTGGATAGTGCACTAGTGTCTAGTGGTTGGATAATGTTTAGCTTTACTTCAATAATCATTTTAAGAATCTAGTTTATTTCTCTTTGAGGCAGATAAAATGTTTCAATACCTTGTTGAAATCGATATATGCAAAGTTAAAGTCATGAGTCACATAGAGTTGGACTCACAGGAAGTTCAAGTATTTGAGAAGTTAGTTCAATAGAGATTTCATTTTCTCTGTCCACTTTCCAAATCTTATTCGCCTAGAGGATCTAATTCCTTTTAAGTTGAAAGTGAACCATAGGATAAATATCTAACTTTGATGTTTGAGTAAAACAAGCTTTTAATTCGGCTTCCAAATCATATTCAAGTGAAACAAGAATTCTCAAAGTCCTTTTAGAGATCAAAATCCCACCATACTTACTAACTACATCGATGATTCATAACTAGAAATGGACTAATATTTATAATCCACCTATTTCACATGATAGTGCCCATATTGCATCTCGTGAAAATACTGAATTAGGCAAGTATGTTCTAAGATCCACTTGTACTATTCTTGTCCCTACTTTGCTCTCGGGTCAGTTTTCTAAGTGCAAAGCTAGATGGTGTTTTGAATCATTTGGGTAGAGATCCTACCACAAAGGTGTTATAGTTCATCATGAACCCAAAAGGATACTTCACATATGAAATAGATGTACAATAATTCATTTATATGAAGAATGTTTAATAAAATGGAATGATGGATTCAAAGAAAATTCTAGTTGGAAAAAAGTTTCCATAGTTTTGGAAAGGTTTCCTAGTTTCCAATTTTAAGTTGGTAAGATATTGAATGAATATCTAGAGCATGTTCTTCAAGTTTTAGAACATGAGGTTCAAGGGGATGCCTCTAGAGTTTTATATGGCTATGTTTTCAAGGATAGAAATCTCCCAAGATGGGAAGGATGTTATAAGAAAACGTATATCATCTAAGTATCAAGACAGTTCAGATTGATCTAAATTAAAACACTGGTTGGTCACTTAACTGTTTGGCCAAAGCTCTCGATACTAGACTTATGTGTATGTTCTTATGCTTTTTAAGACAAAGAGTCCACCTCCCTTACTGGATAACTCTTATATGGGTGCAAGGAAGAGGTCTTGAGTTCAAAACATGTTAGTGAGAAGGTTTTGCCCAAGAGCTATATAAGCCAGAGGGTTGTGGACGGTTCATTCTAACTGAGACTTTTCTAAATCCACAGAAGTGTGGTGTTGATAGATTCTAAAAGCATGGTTCTCAACTGATGCTACTTTTGTAAAGAGGTGGTTCTAAAGTAAAGTTTCTTTTGGAAAGAATGGCTTAGACCCAAAGTGGTTGAGTTCTCAATAGTTATATATAGTAGGTTATGTTGGTTGAAGATCAGATACTCATTCACAAGCTAACTCTGTTCTCGCTAACTCGCAGCTTCAAACAATGTTGCATGCTTCATACATTTTTTAATCAAACACATGAAACATTCAATACTAAAAATGCCTTTGCAAATTTTGAAGTGTACGTTTGTTGTTGCTTTTATGAAACATCTTAGAAGTTTGAAATAGACATGAACTAGAAGTTAAGAGTAAAATGCGTGACATGAACTAAAAGTTAAGAGTAAAATGCATAAACATGAAGTAAAATACGTAAACGAAATATTTTTTTCTAGAAAGAGAAACATAAAGCAAAATACGTCAAACGTCCTCTTTTCCGTCAAAAGTCCTCTTTGTCAAAAATAAGTACTGATAAGATATGACTTGCTTTTATAGAAATTCGAAAAAAAGATGTTCCTTTTCAGAAGTATTTAATGTCTTTTATTACCCTGATCGTTTCGTAATTTTCTGTTAGAAAGTGTTATGAAAGTACTACCTCCAAAAAACGATGGCTGATTGGTCGGAAGCAATTCCTCTAGTCCATCACATTGCTTCAAATATAATTCTCGCATGCAGATGCCAAGCTCCCTTGGAAGCCTCTTCAAGTTTGTGCAGTTTCCTGCATCGAGGATCTCTAAGTTTGGAAGCGAGGCCTGCAAATAATGTCTCGTCAGCAAATGTCAATGAAAAGGCACAACGAAGGAATCAGTGAAGTCCAAAAAGCTCGATGGCTAGTTACGTTCACAGTCTGGAGGCTGCTGCAACCCGTCAAGAACAGACTCCGGGTAGTTGTTGGGAGGAAGGAAAGAGTCTCCAACGATGTGCATTCTTCAAGGCCGAGCGACAGCAAGGATGGAAGCTCTGTTGACGAATACAAAAGTCAATGTGAAGTCTCTTGAAGAAAGGTTTTCTCAATGAATGTTCCAAATAACAGACCATACATTCTCCCCCCTAAATTAAAAGACATACAGGTGTATACTTCTTCAATTTAAAGACTGTACACATTCATTAACTTTCAAGATATTCACACAATGTAGTGACAGATCCGTTGGCACCACACAAGGCTCAAAACCACGAGTGTGGAGTGCAGTCTGACGTTAAAATTCTTTTTAAATGAGAGATAGAGGGGTCAACCACAAGAAACTATCGCATCTCAGATCCATCATGCATAGCATCCAGTCAATGCTATCATATCCTCACTATGATCATGAGTATAGTGGATTTAAATCGCGATTTTTTGCTGCAAACAAAATTGTTTTGAATCATTCTCGATTTAAATCTCTTTGATATATGATTCAATGAGCGATTTTTATGTTTTTCCGTTGGCCTTGAAGAAATAATATTTGAATCATGTCTTCTAGATTGTTGTAGTTGAGAGTAATGGATCTTCGTATTAGAACAACTTGTTTTATGCTTAGGGGACTCGTACTAGATCTTTGATTGAACACCTTCTAGTTGAACTCGTACTAGATCTTTGATTAAACACCTTCTTGTTCAACAAAATTTGTTTTACTTAAATTGGTTTCATTTTTCTCTAGGCATTTACCCAATTATTATCCCCTCAATAATATCTTGACCATTGCATATTAGAAGGTGATTAAGATACTGACGTTCCCTATTTTCAGATATATCTACATTTTTTTGGCATATGTAGTTGATAGTGTATACACACATATATAATTGGGTATATATATATATATATATATATATATATATATAGTTTCGTCTAGAAAGAGAAAGTCTTTTCTCAAAAAGAAGCCATATAATTGTGGACTTTACCATGTATTATTCTCTTTCTCTCTTTCATTAAATAATTACCAGCCCGCATCATTGTGATGCTCCCAAATCTCTTGGTGTAAAGCATTTTTGTAAAAGCCTTTCTGTCTGAAGTCCTCTTTGCGAAAAATAAGTTTTGATAAAACACGAATTGCTTTTATAGAAATTCGAAAAAGAAGATGCTCCTTTTTAGAAATATTTATTGTATTTTTCGACGCTGACGGTTTCTTAGTCCTCTTTGAGAAAGTATTATGAAACAAGAACCTCCAAAAAACGATGCCTGATTGGTGGGATGCAATTCCTCTAGTCCATCACATGCCTCCAAATGTAGGTGTTGCATGCACGCGCCAAGTTCCCTTGGAAGCCTCTTCAATTTTCTGCATTTTTCTGCGCGCAGATGCTGTAAGCTTGGTAGCGATGCCTGCAAAATAATGTCTCGTCAGCAAATTGTCAAAGAAATGGACAACAAAAAAAATCATTGAAGTGTAAACAACTCGATGGCCACTGACGTTCACAGTCTGGAGGCTGCTGCAACCCGTCAAAAACAGATACGGGAGATTTGTGGGGAGGAAGGAAAGAGTCTCCAAAGATGTGCAATTCTGAAGGGTGAGAAGCGTCAAGGACGGCAGACTTGTGGGGAGGAACGAAAGAGTCTTCAAAGATGTGCAGTCATTCAGCAAGAGAAACTCAACGGAGGGAAGCTCTGTTCACAAACACAAAAGTCACGATGAAATGTCTTGAAAGAAGTTTTTCTCAAAGAAAATCGCCCCTAAAGTAAAAGATCTCATATTGATCGCCTCAATTAAAAGTCGTACAGGTGTTTACTACTTCATATGAAAGGCCTTTATATTCATTTACTTTCAAAATATTCACTTAGAGAATCTATCTCTCAAACACACACGAGTTACTTTACAAAAGCTTATCCAATGATCGTTTTCCTTGTAGAGAGCAAGGCTATAGGATCAATGAAATCCCTGTGAGGTGAAAATCGCTTCTGCCAGAAGAGAATAAGGAAAATGCTCAAGAAATTGTTCAAGCTTCGATTGACAAAATAATTTTGACCCCGCAAGATATATCCCTAGATTTAGAACCATAAAACGTCAAAGGAACACAATTGGAGGATCGTCATTCAGAGGTCTTTGCAGAAGTAAGGCATAGGAGGAGAAGAAGTCCCAAAGGACGAGGTGCATCAAATCACTCTCACTCGATCACTACAACTAACAACATTTTTTGCAATTTCGAAAAGGAGATCAACATTTTAGACTACTTAAATGAATGGAAGCGACAATTGAACACCGAGGAAACCCTAGAAACTCCTTCCAAAACCAAGCAAGGTACTCAAGAATAAGTCACATCCAGCAAAAAGCATAGTTTCACCTCTAGCAAAGAAGATAACCTTTACAGTGAAAGTTCTACCATCACCTCCACATTTCTTGGTAGTGATAAAGACTCGTTGGTGGGAGTGCTTTCTCAAAAAGGTAAAACTCCCCACTAGACTCCTTCAACCTCTAGAAGAAGAGAGGAAGATAAAAAGAAGAAAATTAGGGTTAAATCCCTGACCAATAAAGATACCTCCCTTAGTAAAGATACCTCCCTTAGTAAAAAGAGGAAGTGGGTGGTTCAGCTTAGACAGAACGACTAGAGCAAGTTAAGTTACATGTGCAAAACCTAGAAAAGCAAAGCAGAGCCCATTAACAAGTAACATGCAAGATCATTCAAGTAAATCCTACACGTGAAGACCTAAACAATACTATGCAATAATATGAGAAAATAAATGCAACTCGATCAAAGCTAAAATAAGATGACAAGTGTTAGCCTTAATTCGACATAGAAATACGGGTTTCTGGATGCGCAAACACGGTTAAAGCTGCCCCAAATGAACTAGAGAGAATTACTTACCGAACCATTCCACCATCTTTAAGTTCCCAGAATGCTTGAAAAGTGAAATAAGCGCATATTTGGATGAAGGAAATCTAGATTATCGGCTCGCATAACACTTAAGAAAATATTTGTAAACCTTGAAAATATCTATAAATCTACAACTAGAAAGAATTTTCCCTTCAAGATCTGAGCTTTTTGCTCTACCACGCCCAACTTGCTCTACCACGCCCAACCTAGAGAGCAAGAAGAGTCCAAAAATATTAGACGAGCCATTACTCTACACAAGATCAAGGTATGAGGAAGCAAAACAATGGATCTAGTGCTTCACATGATAACGTATCCAAATTCAAAAATATAAAGCGAGAATGGTGATTAGCTGATTATCCTACATAATATGAAACCTTTTTAATAACCCTACTAGCGATCGCTTTGGATTGGTTTTAACTACTCTACCTAGAACTTTTCAAGAACGTGAATTATGTTCGTATGGATTCCTTAATGATTTCTATAAGAAACATGAAGATGTCTCATGAGATTATTAACATATGACGATGTCTCATCCGATCGTAGTTTGAAACATTTTGGGGCCTTTAGGGATCAAGAGGTTTAGTAGTTGATGATTTAAGCAATATATGTATAGATGACGTAGAACAATTTTACACCATAAGAAAGAATGGTGTGATTTCCCATGAATGGGCTTAGTAATACCAAAATTAGGACACTAATGAATATTAGAACACCTAAGAGAGATCATCCATTACGAAGACATTTTTAAAGAGGATGAAAAATTGTCACAAGAACAACTAAAACTTTTGTCTCTCTAAAGTCACAATTTGTTCCTCTCAGTAACATTTCGATTTCCTTCATAAGTCATCAATGGGCCAATGTCTTCACTATGGTGAAGATCATCGTCTTGCAAAGTATCTATGGGCATGATCATGAGCATTTCATTATGTGAGACCATGATTCTAGAAAAGCTGAGTGACGTTTGTACACGTTAGTGCACTTATCGAAAAATCATGCGACCAAAAATTTCTCCTTTACGCACTAATGTATTTGTCCATTACTGAGCTTTGGACCTCAAATGCATCAATCACGACGATATCAATGTACAAGTCAGCCTTGCTTGCAACAAGAGCAAGTCCATCGCTTGAGATCCGGTTCCATCGAGCAAGTGACGTGAATATTGAACAAAAGAAAACAATGAAGCAAGTAGCATTAGAAAAACCTAGGAAATTGGAGACTATAACAAAGCAACATGCAAGTGCAATTCGAGGAAAAATATGCATGAGACCTAAAAATGTTTGTCCCAAAATATGAAGAAAGAACTACGAGTGAAACTAAATTGGAAAAAGGGTTATCCATTTGTAAACATAAGAAGATGATTGAAGTTCCCCAAAATATAATGGATAAAAGAAAATTAACCAATTCTATTACACTATGATATCTTAAAAACCTTGGAAAGTAAAAGAATAAAATTTTTGGATGCGAAAATCCGAGAATGTTGGAGTATGGGAGTTGGAGAAACCTCTTTAGACCTTCCACGGCCAAAGAATTTACTTCCTATGCTTAAAGTGCTTGACACCTTCCGAAGACTTGATCACTCCCAACCTAGAGAGCGAAGAGAGTCCTAACAAATGAGAATGACCACTTGACTTAACAAACGTATGATGCATCTGATTATTCACATGATGTGAAGACTATGATCATGTGTGGAAAGCAGACACATAATACAAAGCCTTTCGACTAGCCCTCAAAGGAGTATCTTTTGCTTGGCTTTAACTACTACACATAGCGTTGTTTAATAACAGGTATCATAGCATATACCCTTTTGATTGAAATTGATTTAAAAGAAACTTTGAAAAAAAAGGGTCCTTTAAGATTTATTTGAAATGTTTTTTTTTGCCAAAGTGTTATGCAACAAGTACCTCCTAAGAACGATGCCTGATTGGTCGTAACCAATTCCTCTAGTCCATCACATCCCCCCAAATGTAAGCTTCGCAAGCAGGGGCCAAGTTGCCTTGGAAGCCTCTTCAAGTTTGTGCATTTTTCTGCATCAAGGTCCTCTAAGTTTGGAAGCGAGGCCTGCAAATAACCTATCATCATTGAAGCGTTTGACTTCCCAGGGGACAACCTTTATGAAGAAGACCCTGCTGACAATTCCCTTGGATGCTCTACCAGTAAAGAAGACAACCAAGAAGGTTACACCACCAGTAAAGAGGATGGATTCACCACTAGCAACGAAGATAATCAGGACAGTGAAAGCTCCTTCCTCGGACCTACTCCTCCAGTATGCCTGCCAAGCCTACCGCAATAGAAGTCAAATCTTAAAGGGAAACAACCGTCAGGCATGCCTTGGAAGAGCCCCCTCAAGAGTAGGATCCTGAGTAAAGAAGTTGGGGCTAAAAAAGAAGATCAAAAAAAAAAAAAAGATCGGGTCCCTCCCCTCAAAGAGGGAAACCATCAATAATGAAAATCACGTCGCTTAACGTCAGGGGGTTGTCCGACCCCTCAAGAGCGGCGATTCTTGGCCAATGGTTCAAAGACAAGTGCCTCAACCCCGACTTTATCTGCTTACAAGAGATTAAAATCGATGCAGAGGATCTCCAGAGATGACTTAAACGCACTTCTCCAAACCACCTTTGGCTCTCCACTTCGCACCCTAGAGGAGCGGGTGGCGCTACAATTGGTATTAGTCACACCTGGTCCAGCAGGTTGACCTCGACTTGTGAAGATCGAAATCATCGTTGGATTGCTGCCTCTTTTGGGCTCCCTAAACAGTTAACCGTGGTCTCACTTTATGCCCCTAATGGTGAGACGGATAGAATAAACACTTGGACTTTGCTCAACTCCCTCTCACACAATGTTCTGCTCTGTGGGGACTTCAACATGGTTGAATTTCCTGAGGACCGTTGGAACAACAAGGGGAAAATTATTGATGGTCAGGAGAAAGAGATATGGGATAAAATCAAGCTTCATCTCGACTTGGTCGAGCTAAAAGATATGAAGGGGTTCTCATGGTCTAACCTCCAACTGGGGGACTCTCAAAGGAAAGCAAGAGTTGATAGATGTTACATCGACCAAAACACCATCCTCCTGTGGGGTGTTCCTTTGATTTCCCAACACATGGACCTGACTATCTCGGACCACTACCCGATTACTCTTTCTTTCAAACCAATTTCCATGCTCCGGAAAGCTCCTTGGTTCCACGCTTGTCAGACGTCATTTTCCCTCCCCTCTATCCACCAAGAAATTTCTGCAATTTGGACGGAGGCCTTTGCCTGCTATAATGAACCGGCTAAGTGCTGGAAGCGCGGTGGAAAGGACTCGACAAATTCTGATCAGGACTCATAAGGCCATAAGAGATATCCAGAAAAAAAGAAGAGAAAAGGTTTACCGAAGACTCTCACGACTTGAAGAAGAAGTGAACAAAGGTAACTTGCAATGCCAGCAAGGTCTTCTGAAAATCAGAGGAAGACTAAGATTCGAGGAGGAGATTCAAAGGAAAAATCTTCAGATATTCTTCAAAGACTGGTGGGCGGGGAAGGTCGACAAACCTTCGAAAGAGATGTGTAACATCCTCAAAAAGAAAAAAGTTAGGGAATCCATCCCCTTCTTGGTTCATAGCAATGGGATTGAATGTAGCACGGAAGTCGAGAACAGATCTATCATCGTCGAGCACTTTACCCATCTCCTCCGGTTCGCGACTCCTCTTTCCCCACACAGGCGGGACTGCATGGCTACCATCTCAAGGGTAGCTCATTCTAGAATCCCTCAGAACATGAATTCTCTTCTAGAAGCTAACATTTCTGAGAACGAAATTATCGAGGTTATTGATGCCCTTCCAAATGGAAAAAGTCTAGGTCTTGATGGCCTCACCAATGAGTTTTTCAAGTCATTCAAGCATGTGTTGGCCACCCCACTATGTTTGGTGTGGCTCGAGGCTCTGTCCTTCGGTGCCCTTCCTGAGTGTCTTAATAATGGCGTCATCAAGTTAATTCACAAAAGGGGAGATAAGAACAAAATTGAAAACTGGCAGCCGATTACCATGCTCCAACTGGATATAAGATAATTGCCAAAGTTATTGCCAACAGAATCTCTTGTCATTTAAAGTCATGGCTTTTTGAGGAACAAAAAGGTTTTGTCAAAGGTAGATCTATACTTGAAGCGATTGTCGACATTTGGGAAGGCCTTACATTTGCTGAGGAATCTGCACAAGATGTGGTATTCATTAAGATCGACTTCGACAAAGCATATGACAGATTGGAATGGGACTTTATTCTCCAATCACTGAAAGACCTTGGATGCAGCCAAAAGTTCACAAAAATGGTTTCTACTCTTCTCGGAAACGCTTCAACTAGAATAAATATAAATGGTAAGCTCTCTAAGCCCATACGTTTAAAAAGATCTATCAGGCAAGGCTGCCCTCTGGCTTCTCTACTCTTCGCTATTGCTTCGAATGGCCTCAGACGCCTATTAAAGCATCACATCGACTCTGGCAATCTCATGGGTCTTTCCCTACCTCTAAGTCATGGCCAAATGATTGCTAGACTCTTTGCCCATGATATGAATGCCTTTGTGCATAAGGATATGAACAGCATTGAGGTGTTCTGGAGTTGCCTTGTCACCTTTTGTGCGGCATCAGGCTCAAAAATCAACCATGCTAAAAATGCTTTCAGAGCAATCGACGGACCCCCACCCCAATTGTTGTTAGATTAGGGGTGTCAAGTTATCCCTAGAGGTCAAGTCTTTCGTCTCCTCGACATCCCAATGGGCTTCAACATCACAATGGACCAACGATGGAACTGGGTGCTCGCCAAGCTCGATAGCAAACTAAATTATTGGAAATGTATGCAAGTCAACTTGGCAGGGCGTGTTATGGTTATTAACACATTTATGCTTTCAACGACTATTTACTTTATATCGTGTTGGAGACCGAAGGAGAAAGAGTTGACCAAAGTGGAAAGAATCTGTAGAAACTTCCTCTGGAATGGGGACCCCAACAAGAGGGGGATCCCCAAAATCAATTGGGAAACTTGCGCTAGCTCGAAAGACTCAGGGGGCTTAGGTATTCTGGATATCGTGGCTTTGGCTAACAAGCTGGCAGTGAAGTGGCTCATCAAGGCCTCGAGCAATAGTGAGTCCTCTTGGGCTAAATTGATATTCAGAAACTTGAAAGACCTTACCTTTGTTGGCCATCCTTGCTGGAAGGACTTAGGGATTCTCACGCTTTTGTTCTCCCCCCTTCCGGTGTCCCCTAAAGGCTCTAGCCTCGTGTGTTCTTTTTGGAAGAGAAGGAACAAGGCCAAAAAACTCATGAGAATCAGTGATGAGTGGAAGTGGGCAGCTGGGATAAGACAAAATGACTCTATTTGGTTCTTGATCAGTGGCATTAGAGGAGTGGAGCCTTGGAACCTCCAAACTGCAAAGCAGTTATGGAACAAGGGGTTCAAATAGTGGAAACAACTCTGGAAACAAGAGACCAACCAGTGGATTAGGTTCGAAGACTTAGACCCGAGACATAGAGTTACCCTCGAGGAATGGATTCTTCTTCAAGGCAGATGTTTGGCGTGGGACCGCTCAACCTCTCGCCTTCTCTTCGGACAGGATCTTCCTTGCCTTGAGGGCCTCAAATGGAGCAATGGTAAGAGAATATCCAGAATACCCAACTTCAAAGAGAACTTAGATGTTCATCACACCCTCAACAAGAGGTGGTGCCTTTCTTGGACCAAACTTCGATGGGAACTAGAGTTCATGTCTATTTGGCACCCCCTAATTGAGACCAAAAAGTCTGTTCTCATGTGGCAGATCTTGTATAAGGGAATCTGGTCCAATTCAAGGGCAAATAAAATACCATGGTGCAAACGTTGCTATCGATGCATCGAAGATTTAGCTCACCTGTTCTTCGATTGCCCCAAGTCCCGTATTATCTGGCATCACGTGACACGGGTTTTGAGACTCACACACCAAATCAATTGGCAACAGGTGTTGTTGGGTGAGGTGGTCGGTTGTTCTTCGAGGCTGTGGAATGCCATTAGGGGTGAGACTCTTTGGAAGATTTAGAGGGAGCGATGTGCTGTCAATTTTGATCAAACTCCTAAGGAATGGTCGATCGAGAAATCATTGCTTCTTCTAGGTAAAAGAATCTCCCGAGATAAGAGATCTCCACCGTTTAGACATCACTGTATCTTTCTCCTCGAAAACAACAAGTTGAAACCCAAATGGGTCCCACATGAGGGTGATGATAGATTTATCCACCTCATTTGTAATGCCCTCTAGCTTGCCACACTCGTCCCTTGCATTGTGGGATTAGGGGGGTCCCATGGGCACTAGTCCCACTCAATTGTAACTTTTCTTCTTTACTTTAATTAAAGTCCGGGAGAATAGGCTAAGGCCGAACTTTCTTTTATTGAAAAAAAAAAACAACCACTGAGACCCAAGACGAAAATCGCTACTCACGTCCACACTGTGGAGGCTGCTGCAACCCGTCACACGCAGTCTCCTGAGAGTTGTAGGGAGGAAGGAAAGAGTCTCCAAAGAGGTGCCTCCTCGAAGGTCCAAACGCTCCAAGGACTGAAGCTCTTTTCACAAATACAAAAGTCACAACAGAGTTGCCTGACGAAAGTCTGAATGACATATAATGGCATTAAGCTTCACGAAGATATTTGAATGACATTAAGTACAAGCTTCCATAGAGGAAAGACATCCATTATTGCTTAGAGGAAAGGCATCATTATTGATCACATAGATTTTGATTATGGTGATATCACATAGATTTTGATTATGGTGATTGTGTAGATGATCAAAACTCTATATCATGATGTCCTAGGCAATGTCATTGTGGGATCGAATTGGTGGCGAGCTGTTGTCTACATGGCCCGGTGCTACCCGTAATATTTCCATGAGCGTGGGTGGCAAGGACTTGGGACTCGGAAGGCTTGTCTAATAGTTCTTTTGTGCTAATTCTGATCGATTGTTTTAGCCGTTTGCGTGGGTCTCCTGCTATCGGTTGTTTTTGTCTTTGGGCCTAGACATCCTTGGTGCAACGCGGTTGGTCTACAAAAACACTTTATGGCATCCTATTTGCCGATCGTTTGGGATCATGTTTGCTTGAGCCCTTTGTTTCCTGATTGTCTTATTTATGCCTGTCATGATTCTCTGATCTTTCACAATCACAATTTATTCATATGATTCTATGGCCGCATTGTCTTGAGGTACCTTAGTTGTAGATATGATCATGTTAGCACGAATTTTCTTCTAGGCATACTTGATACTTCTTGAAGATCCTCTTCCTTGGAATCTCACATTTGTAACTTAGGAAGATATGTCCGAAACTCGTCACTTATGTGAGCGAGACTAGTAACTATGTATATAGTTCTCTTCTTATCTATGTATTATTCATATTCTCAAAGTTGACCAGTGGGTGATCTATTCCATAAGGATGCTCAAGATTTCTTAATTGCAACACTTATCTCCTCCATCGTTCCGCATAGATGCAAGCATCTAAGTAGATCCTCATGCTTGCTATGATTCTATCCATTCGACAAGAGTTATTTCACTCTCGGAACTCATATTTGAGTGATGGAAACCTAATAGTTTTGAGAAAGATTTCGCAATCCGAATGACACTAGCTTTAGAAGACTTGAACCTTTGTCAATCCACTTTGCCAAGATACTTTCTTGATCTCATCTCATTAGCTTGTCCTCGCCTGACCCTTATAGTAATTCTTTCTCTTTATTGGTTCTTTGATCTCAATCACTTCTTTTCTATTTACATGTTATTTGTTTGGTTCTTGTCTTCACATTGTGATGTAAAGAATAACTTGAGAGTCACAAAATTATTGTTTTTTTTCATGTGTTTAAGTCCTTTTCTTTATGGATTTCAATTGTTGCAATTTTATTTACCAAGCTTGAGCTTGATGCTCCTTTAAGGCATCTTCATGCTTAGCCTAGGCTAAAATTGAGCAAGGGCATTTAGTATTTTTCAACCTTGTGTCACGTGCTCTACAATGTAGTCCCACCCTCAAGATGTTTTTCCAAGGACGCTTAAACTCATGATCATAGCAATACGATGTATTGCAGCCACTTGGAGGCCTTGATTATAAGCTAGATCCTATAAAACCCAAGAAAAAGGATTTAATTTGGACCCAAAAATCAACTTTGCAGTGCGAAAAGGTTTACTATGTTTCTTTGTGTCTCTGAGCATGCACATTTCTATTGTGAGAGGGGGGATTCTATCACAATAGAGACCTTTTACATGATACATAAGTTCTATCATGATAGAGTGGGTCTATCATGTTTTTTTGGTGTGTCGTGATAGAGGGTCTCTATCATGATAGACGTGGTCTATTGCTGAGATTCTTTGTTTCAATAAGTCAATCTTTCATTATGGATGGAGGCTCCATCGGGGTCAATTTTGTGTGATAGACTAGTCTTGTCTTGATAGAGCACATTTGTTGCAATCCAAGGACTCTATCATTGTCTTGATCTATCATGATAGATGAGTGTCTATCATGATGAACAAGGCTATCGTGATAGATGGGAATTTCTTTGTGATAGACTTGACTATCATAGGTTTTGGTCTATCTCAATAGATGGGGGTTTATCACAATTGATGGGTCCATCATGATAAACATGGTCTATCACCATAGAGGCACCTTGCCATACTTTTAGTCTATTGCAATAGAGCTAACGACTTTGAGTTTTGCAACTTTCTATACACCACTAGAATGGTGCCCTTGAGCTCCACAACCTTGTCTAGGTGCATGTGCCAAAATGCACCTTTTTCAATCTATCGTGATCAGAATAGTTTTTCATCTTCAGAGGCCTAAAGTGTCCTATCGTACCTGTGTAGGTCTTGGGAGCCGATGGTGGTCCACAATCTACAAGGATATCAACTAAGTCACACCAATCAAACACACTCTTGATCCCTCTATCTTGATCTGTCTCGCAAAGGAAAAATAAGGGGAAGTTAGGAGTGGTCAAGAAGATGGAATTTTAACCAACATGCAGGTGATGGAGGGGGATGAGGGGAGATGAATGGGAGTCATGAAAGTGAAAAACAAAGATGCAATTTAAGTAGTGCTCCCTGACAACGGGACCAAAAGTGTTGGTGCATGACAACCACCAATTCATGGTTTGGACAGAGGTTGAAGTCAAAGGATGAAGCAAAGATCAATATATGAAGCTTGAAGTTAGTGCATAATTAGAATCAAGGCTTCTATATACACGTACATTAAACATGCTTATACTTTTGTAATGGTCATAGGTTTGTACAAAATACCTATATATATACAAGTAGAAAGTTGGGACATGTAAAAGAGATGATGAATAACAAGTCATAAGAGTCACTAGACACTTTACAAGTGAAGAGAATATCTCTCATCAATCAAATGTAATGTTTTTGTGAATAGAAGAAAAGTTGCACCTGATATATTGCTCAGAGCTCCTTCTATGTTTATTCCTTTGTGAAATGCTTTCATACAAGTCTAAGTCTAGAGTGGAGTGACCTATGTACAAGTTTTCAGATCCTAATTGTGAACCGGCTAAGAGAATTAAGAGTAGGAATATTCACATGTATAAATGTAAAGAAGAGAACATTACATCACGTGCAAACTCGATGATAATGTTTTGGTGAATTCTCCTTCCAGTGTAAGGTTTTGAGCAAGCAAGCACTCATTGTTTAAGTTGGAATGTAAAATACCTATGGCTAAAAGAATTTGAATAAAAGGGTTCCAATTTAAGAGAACTATGCATTAGAAGTTGTAGGTGTCAAAGTCAACTATAAAGAAGTATAGTTTTAGACATAGGTGAATTGTTTGGATAAATCTCAAGGTTTACTAAAACTTTTGAGAAGTTTTATCTTGGAGAAGGGGTATAATCTTTAGGGGACATGTTATAAAGAGTTTCATTAGAAACATTACACATTGATCAGCCAATGAATGAGTTAAGTGTAAGAGACTTTTTGGTGTAGTGACTTTCTTCACCGTTAGAAAGAATCTTGATGATTTGGCATTGGTCTTCCAAAATTGGTTAAGGATTTGAGTTATTCTTGAGATATAGGTGCTCTAACATCAAGGATGACTTGTTCTTTTGGAGATTAACACTCTAAGTTTGGAAGCGAGGCCTGCAAGTAACGTATCATTATTAATGGGAATGAAAAGGCAGAAGGAAACAACCACTGAGACCCAAGACACTCAATCGCTACTCACACCCACAGTGTGGACGCTGCTGCAACCCGTCACACACAGTCTCCTGAGAGTTTTAGGGAGGAACGAAATAATCTCCAAAGAGGTGCATCCTCGAAGGTCCAAAAGCTCCAAGGATTGAAGCTCTTTACACAAATACAAAAGTCACAACAGAGTTGTCTGACGAAAGGTTTTTTTCAAAGCGGGTTGAAGAGCTCCAAGGAGGAAAGTTCCGCTCGCGAGCACATAAAAGACTATTATATTCACTTCCTAATATTAAGTCAAGGACGGTATAATCATTCATAAGGAAGCCACATCTTCGAATCCCAATCATGCTTGAAATACTTAAATTACTTGAAATCGTCAAGTATATGGAGATCCTAAAATGCTCAATTCCTAATGTTAAACACTGTATGTTCATTCCACAGCAAGGCCACACTAAAATTGATGTTAAAGTCCCAATGCAAAGCACCTTATACGTGGGTTGAGCTCAATGTAGAATGAAGATTGAAGACTTCCATAGGACTGGAGGATAAAGCATCATTTTGACAAGATCTCGTACACCGTAAACAAAAAAAAACTGTATTGTGGAATGTAGGAATTAGACGATTATTGAAATGGAAATGTGAAAAGCAAGGCATTGTGACAATCCATTTTGTGTTGAGTTATGATTTACTATAGCCTACATCTTTAATAGAAGGTATACAGACCCTCCAAAGGGAGAACATATCAATTTTACAATGGTAAGAAACAAATTGTATCATACATAATAAATTTCCGAAGTGAACATTATGGTAGAGTACTAAATGCAAAACCAAGCAAATCAGAACTAGAAAAAGAATAAACGTATCTTCTAAGGTTAAGGTGATTCAAAAAATTCGACACAAGAGGTAGAGGTGATCATAGCTAGGTAGGATGTGGTGTTCAACAAGAACTCGCATATAATAAAATATGACAAGCAAAATCTCTCACTTTATCATGAAGTAAAGAAGTATCTCTTTATGTATGAACGTATCCCAAATGCGATTCCTATTCATTAATGGTTTTATCTATATGAGTAGATAATACACAAATTTTAATAGGAAAATTCAAATAAATGATTTCAAAATATCATTCATAAACGCCAACCTTCACGAAGATATCTGAATGAAATTAAGGACCAGTCTGAATGACATATAATGGCATTAAGCTTCACGAAGATATCTGAATGACATTAAGTACAAGTTTCCATACAGGAAGGACATCTATTATTGGTTAGAGGAAAGGCATCATTATTGATTACATAGATTTTGATTATGGTGGTTGTGTAGATGATCGAAAGTCTATATCATGATGTCGCGTGCAATGTCATTGTGGGATGAATTGGTGGCGAGCTGTTGTCTACATGGCCCGGTGCTACCCGTAATGTTTCCATGAGCTTGGGTGGCAAGGACTTGGGACTCGGGAGGCTTGTCTAATAGTTCTTTTGTGCTAATTCTGATCGATTGTTTTAGCCGTTTGCGTGGGTCTCCTGCTATCGGTTGTTTTTGTCGTTGGGCCTTGACATTCTTGGTGCAACGCCATTGGTCTACAAAAACACTTTAGGGCATCCTGTTTGCCGTTGGATCATGTTTGCTTGAGCCCTTTGTTTCCTGATTGTCTTATTTATGCCTGTCATGATTCTCTGATCTTTCACAATCACAATTTATTCATATGATTCTATGGCCGCATTGTCTTGAGGTACCTTAGTTGTAGATATTATCATGTTCGCACGAATTTTCTTCTACGCATACTTGATACTTCTTGAAGATCCTCTTCCTTAAAATCTCACACTTGCAATTTAGGAAGATATGTCCCAAACTCGTCAGTTATGTGAGGGAGACTAGTAAGTATGTACATAGTTCTCATCTTATCTATGTATTATTCATATTCTCAAAGTTGACCAGTGGGTGATCTATTCCATAAGGATGCTCAAGATTTCTTAATTGCAACACTGATCTCCTCCATCGTTCCTCATAGATGCGAGCATCTAAGTGGATCCTCATGCTTGCTTTGATTCTATCCATTGGACAAGAGCTATTTCAGTCTCGGAATTGATATTTGAGTGATGGCAACCTAATAGTTTCGAGAAAGATTTGGCAATCCGAATGACGTTAGCTTTAGAGGACTTGAACCTTTGTCAATCCACTTTGCCAAGATACTTTCTTGATCTTAAGTCATTAGCTTGTCCTCACGTGACCCTTATAGTCATTCTTTCTCTTTATTGTTTCTTTGATCTCAATCAATTCTTTTCTATTTACATGTTATTTGTTTGGTTCTTGTCTTCACATTATGGTGTAAAGAATAACTTGAGTGTCCAAAAATTATTGTTTTCCTTTCATGTGTTTCAGCTCTTTTCCTTATGGATTTCAATTGTTGCAATTTTATTTACCAAGCTTGAGCTTGATGCTCCTTTAAGGGATCTTCATGCTTAGCCTAGGCTAAAATTGAGCAAGGGCATTTAGCGTTTTTCAACCTTATGTCACGTGCTCTACAATGTAGTCCCACCCTCAAGATGTTGTCCCAAGCTTGCTTTAACTCATGATCATAGCAATATGATGTATTGCAGACACTTGGAGGCCTTGATTATAAGCTAGATCATATAAAACCCAAGAAAAAGGGTTTAATTTGGACCCAAAAATCAACTTTGCAGTGCGAAAAGGTTTACTACGTTTCTTTCTGTCTCTTAGCATGCAAGATTCTATCGTGACAGAGGGGATTCTATCACAATAGAGAGACATGGTCTATTGTCAAGAGTCTTTGTCTCAATAAGTCAATCTTTCATGATGGATGGAGGCTCCATCGGGGTCAATTTTTGTGTGACAGACTAGCCTTGTCTTGATAGAGCACGTTTGTTGCAACCCAAGGACTCTATCATTGTCTTGATCTATCATGATAGATGAGTGTCTATCATGATGAACAAGTCTATCACGATAGATGGGAATTTCTTTGTGATAGACTTGAGTGTCATAGGGTTTTGTCGATCTCAATAGATGGGGGTTTATCACAATTGATGGGTCCATCATGATAAACATGGTCTATCACAATAGAGGCACCTTGCCATATTTCTAGTCTATTGCAATAGAGCTAACGACTTTGAGTTTCACAAGTTTCTATACACCACTAGAATGGTGCTCTTGAGCTCCACAACCTTCTCTAGGTGCATCTGCCAAAATGCACCTTTTTCAATCTATCGTGATCAGAATATTTTTTCACCTTGAGAGGCCTAAAGTGGCCTATTGTACCTGTGTAGTCGTGGGAGCAGATGGTGGTCCACAATCTGCAAGGAAATCAACTAAGTCACACCAAAAAAACACACTCTTGATCCCTTTGTCTCAATCTATCTCACAAAAGAAAAACAAGGGGAAGTTAGGAGTGATCAAGAAGATGCAATTTTAACCAACATGGAGGTGATGGAGGGGGATGAGGGGAGGTGAATGGGAGTCATGAAAGTGAAAAACGAGGATGCAATTAATGAAAAAAGAGAAGAACGTGCAAAAACTACTTGCCTACACTCGAACATCACTACTCTAATCTCTTACCTTCGCATGCTAGCCCTCAAGTAGTGCTCCCTAACAACGGTACCAAAAGTGCTGGTGCATGAAAACCATCAATTGATGGTTTGGACAAAGGTTGAAGTCAAAGGATGAAGCAAAGATCAATGTATGAGGCTTGAAGTTAGTGCATAATCAGAATCGAGGCTTTTATAGACATGTACATTAAACATTGTTATACTTTTGTAATATTCACACATTTGTACAAAACACCTATATATATACAAGTAGAAAGTCAGGGCATGTAAGAGAGATGATAAATAACAAGTCGTAAGAGTCATTAGACACTTTAGAAGTGAAGAGGATATCTCTCATCAATTAGATGTAATCTTTTTCTGAATAGAAGAAAAGTTGCACCTAATATTTTGCTCAGAGCTCTTTCTGTGTTTATTCCTTTGTGAAATACTTTTGTACAAGTCTAAGTCTATAGTGGAGTGACCTATGTACAAGTTTTTAGATCCTAATTGTGAACTGGCTAAGAGACTTAAGAGTAGGAATATTTACATGTATAAATGTAAACAAGAGAACATTGGAGCAGGTGCAAACTCCATGGTAATGTTTTGGTCAATTCTCCTTCCATAGTGTAACGTTTTGAGCAAGCAAGCACTCATTCTTTAAGTTTTAAGGTAAACTAACTATGGCTAAAAGCATTTGAATAAACGGGTTCCAATTTAAGAGATTTATGCACTAGAAGTTGTAGGTGTCAAAGTCCACTATAAAGAAGTACAATTTTAGACATAGGTGAATTATTTGGATAAATCTCAAGATTTACTAAACCTTTTGAGAAGTTTTATCTTGGAGATGGTGCATAATCTTTAGGGGACACTTTATATAAAGTTTCATTAGAAATATTACACATTGGTCAGCCAATGAATGAGTTAAGTGTAGCATACTTTTTTGTGTAGTGACTTTCTTCATAGTTATATAGAATCTTGATGATTCTGCATTGCTCTTCCAAAATTGGTTAAGGATTTGAGTTATTCTTGATATATTGGTGCTCTAAAATCAAGGATGACTTGTTCTTTTGGAGATTAACACTCTCCATCAGTGGTATCAGAGCAAGAAGAATCGAACTTGAAGAAAGGAGGACACCGACTATTGCAGTTATACAGAAATCAACCTTTGAAAATTCAAAAGCTGAAAATTTTGAAGTGATCACTAAAGAAGGAGGTCTGAAGCTATCAAGAAGACCAAAAAAAACTATATTCGAAGTAAGGTTACCCTGATTTCTCATAAAGCTTGAAGAATTTAATACACAGGTGAAGAAAGGATAGGAGATTCTCTTCAGATAGAGAAATTGGATAGAGAAAACTATCCAGCTTGGTTAATCAAAATGGAAGCTCATCTCATGAGCAAAGGCGTGATAGGACACATCATAGGTGAAGAAGAGAAACCAGAATTCAGAGATGCTTGTGTTCCGACTAGGGATGAACTCTTAGAATTCAAGACATGGATGAAGAAGGATGCTCTAGCAAGGAGCATTATCTACATGGGAGTCAAGGATTACTTGTTACCTCACATTAGAGGACTTGAAAGTGCAAGTGACATATGGAATGCTTTCGAAGAACATTTCCAAAACACTACAAAGTCAAGGAAGGCATCTTTATGAGCAAAGTTTACCACATTCAAGAAGAAGGCTTCTCAATCCATTTTTGATTATGTAGCAAGGATGAAGGACATTGTAGATGCATAAGGAGCAGTTGATGAAGATATTGAAGAGGATAAATTTGTAAGGCAAATCCTCACAGGTTTGAGAGGAGATGAGAAATGGAAGCCATTCATTTTGTGTATTGAAATGTCACTAGATCATTTTACTCTTGATTTGAATCACTTGCTAGTACATATGCTAACCTTTGAGTAGGATGTCAAAGGTGATGTTGATAAAAGTACAGGTCAAGCAATGTATTCAAAGGAGAAGAAGAAGTTTAAAAAAAGGCAAACAACAATTGAATGAAGAAGAAGGTATAAGTAGCCAAGCCAACTTCCTAAAAGGAAGAGGTGGTGGCAAAGGAAGAGGTAGACGTAGAAGCAATAAAGATGGACTAATCATTTAGCTCATGTTTGTTGGCATAATAATCAGAATAATGGAGGATATAATCAGAACTTTAACTCAAGAGGAAGAGGTAATAGAAACCAAAGAGGTAATTTCAGAGGTAGAGGTAGTAGAGGTTACTTTAGAAGAAAGGCAGGTAGAGGTTTCCAAAGTCAATCCTACAATAATAACTACTACAACTACGCTTTAGATAAGAAGGATTCAACTCTAATTATGAATGCAACTTGTGAGAGACAAAAAGTGAAGATCAAAGAGTCTTCTACATTGACTCAGGGTGTAGCAATCACCTGAGTGGTAACATAACTTTGATGACTGATTTGGAGAAAAAAGTAAGTAATCCTGTGGTTCAAACAGGTGATAATACAAAGCACAATGTGAAGTCAATTGGATCAGTGAAGGCTAAGGGTTGGAGCAATCTTCTGAGTAAGGTTTGTATGTTCCTACAATTCCAAAGAATCTAATAAGTGTAGGGCAAATTGTTGAGAAAGGTTATGAACTAAGGTTCACTAATGATGGAGTTTTTGTGGAAGACCCTAGCAATGGGTATAAACGAATTGTTTTAAGGAAGAAAGAAGGAAGGCTCTTCACATTGAAGATTCAAGGAAATCTTGGTCATGCCTTGTTCACTTATTGAGGACATAAGGTGTTTGGGTTAGATCTTTGGCATAAAAGGCTTGGACATTTTAATGAAGGAGGTATTAAAGATATGATTAACAATGGTTAAGTGCTTGGATTACCTAATGTTGCAGGTCAACATATGACATACAAATGTGAGGCATTTCAATTAGGTAAGGTTCATAAGCAATCATATAATAAGCATGGATTCATGTATTTAGAGAAGCTTGAAGTGGTACATACACATGTGTGGGGGCCATCAAAGGACTTTAGCATTAATGGTTCAAGATATTATGTGATTTATGTTGATGATGCTATCAGATGGATTACCATATATGTGATCAAAGATAAATCATAAGTGTTCAATACATTTAAACATTATCATGTGTATGCAGAGAGAATCACAGGTCAAAAGTTGAAGAGACTAAGGCTAGATGGAGGGGGAGAGTATCTCTCTAATGAATTCAGTGATTACTTGTAGGTACTTGTAGGTACTCTCCTCAACAAATTGGTTTAGCAGAAAGGATAAATAGAACTCTTGTTGAGTTTGCAAGGTCAATGATGAAAGAATAGAATTTCCCCAATTATTTGTGGGTTGAAGTTGTAAATATAGCCACATACTTAGTTAATAGGCTACCATGTAAAGCTTTGCATGGTATGACTCCATATGAAGCTTGCTGGGGTAAGAGACCTACCTTAGATCATTGCAAAGTTTTTGGATGTTTGGCTTATGCATATGTGCCATCTCAGTTGAGGCATAAATTGGAACCTAAAGCCAAAAAGTATGCGTTCATTGGATATGATGATAAACAGATGGGTTATACATTGTGGAGTCCATCCACAAAGCGATTCCTTGTGTCAAAAGATGTTACATTTCATGAGCAAAGTACTTGGTATGCACGTACAATTAACATTTATACAATTGATGAAGAAACTTTAAATCAGAAGAAAAGTAAATAAAAGGTTCAAATATTTGATGAGAAAGAGAACAATGAAGCACAAGTTGAAGTTGAAGAAATGCCAAGGTTTGGTCTAGGATGTGATGAACTAGAAACTTCAAGAAGTGGAGAACTCAGAAGGTCATCAAGGCATAAATGGCAACCTACAAGGTATAGCTATGACACTTCTTTTTTGACTATTAAAGATTATGCTTACATGCTGAAAGAAAAGGAAGACCCTTCTACATATGAAGAGGCAAAAGGTAAGGAAACTTTGGACAAAACTATGCAGGAAGAGTATGATGCATTGATGGAGAATGAAACATGGGACTTGGTTCCTAAACCAAATAGTCAGAAGATCATTGGATGCAAATGGGTCTACAAGACAAAGAGGTATGCAGATGGAAGTGTGTCTAGATATAAAGCTAGACTTGTTATGAAAGGTTATGCTCAGACATATGGTATAGATTATGATGAGACTTATAGCCCTGTGGCAAAGATGACAACTATAAGGAGTCTCATAGCTATTGTTGCATGTAAAGGTTGGAAGATTTGTCAATTAGATGTGAAGAATGCTTTCCTAAATGGTTACATGTTAGATGATCTTTTCATGGAACAACTAGAAGGTTTCAAATAAAAGATATCCAAAATATGTATGTAAGCTCAAGAGAGCTTTGTATGGTTTGAAGCAGGCTCCATGGGCATGGAATTATAGACTTCTAAAGTTCTTGAAGGAACTGTGTTTCCAAGTATCTAAAGGAGATAGTAGCTTGCTTGTTAAAGCAAGTGATGACATAATTATTACAGGTGCATATATATTGATGACATAATTATTATAGGTATAGATGAGAAGGGCATACAAGGTCTTAAAAAGTAAATGGAGAAAGAATTTAATATGAGTGATTTGGAAGATTTCTGATACTTCTTGGGCATGGAGATTTCATATACTCAACATAGAGTGTATGTGACTCAAGGAAGGTATTTGAAGAACTTTCTAATCAAGTTTAAAATGGAAGATTGTTGGGTAGCACCTACTCCAATGGAGGTGAATCCCAAATTGAGCAGACATGGAGGAGAAGAACTCAAGGATATGAAGTTATATCAAAGTCTGGTTGGTAGTTTAATCTATGCTACATTAATTATGCCTGATTTGTCATATGCAGTTGGAGTATTGTCTCAATTCATGCATTTTCCTAGGAAAGAGCATTGGGTTGCAGGACTAAGAGTGTTAAGGTATATTAAGGGTACACTCAAAGAAGGTTTGTATTATAGTTTCACAGCAGATACAAAGGTGAAGGTATATTATGATAAAGATTGGGCAGGTAATCCTGATGATAGGAGATCAGCCTATGGGTATCTATGTTATGTGGCAGATAGGCTAATCTCTTGGTGTTCTAAGAAGCAACACATAGTTGCTTTGTCATCTACAAAAGCAGAGTATAAAGGTATGGTTGAAGTTGCAAAAGAGGTCATATGGTTGAAGACTCTCATGAAGAGTTTTGACATCACTCAGAGTACACCCACTATTCATGGAGATAATAAGAGTTCATTGTATGTAGGTGCTAACCCTGTTTTTCATGCCAAGACTAAACATATTGAGATTCAGTATCACTTCTTGAGAGAGAAGGTGATTGATAAGGAGATTGAATTCATACATACTTCAAAAAAAGATTAGATTCTAGATATGCTAACCAAAAGCTTGGATGCACTTTAGCTTCAAAGATCATTAGGGGGAAAAATAAACCCTAAATGGGCCTTTTAGATTGAGGAGTGATTAGTGATGGACCAATCAGAAGAGGGTGGTGGCCACAGTCTATGCCCTATAAAATACTAGGCTGAAGGGGAGAGAGGGGACATATTTCTCCCTTATTTAATGAGCTGCCTATAGAGAGAGCAGGAATCTCATAACTTTGTTAGGCCCAAAAATTCAAAATTTCTAAAAAGTCTAAAAAACATAATAACACCTGAGAATGGACCCTCCATTACTTTTTAGAGTCAAAAGTACTCTTTTTCAACCCAAATTCAAAATCAATCATGTTTTGAGCTAAAAAAATAGCTTTTTCTTAAAATACGCAAAAAAGAGTTATTTCCCTCCTAAACCTCACATTTTCATACAAAGGTACCAAAAATTCATCTTTTCCCACTGCTTTCACTTTGTAGCACACCATTGAAGCTCCTGTTTGTGCACTCGAGCCTACATGCATCTCTTATCTCGAATTACTATTGTACATTGAAGACCTTTAGCTTTAATGGAAACATCTAAAGCTTTTAGGCGATCGAATGATGAAATCATCACATTAAGATGTCACAATATCAAAGCCACCGATGGACAATGGCTCTCACATGAGTACTCCAAAGGCGCATGGGTGTACATGCAACCCTCTAGAGTTGGACCTCATCGAATTAGAAATCGTGGAAACCTAGATTTTCATTGGAAGGGAAAGTTACTTGGCTTCAACAAGCACAGAGACAATGGGATGGTTGCTATTGTAGAACATGTTTTTACAATGGCAAGTATGAAACTTGAAAACTCTAGTAGAATGAGATATGCTGTGAATTGTAAGTATTACTCTACAATATTATATGTTCTCTTGTGTTGAATATATTTTTGCACTATTTAGATATGTTTCTGTTTGTTTTAGAGATATTTCCTGTTGATATATTTAGGTAGTGATGTGTGTGAACACTCTAGGACTGCCGGGGCACTTTTTTCCCTCTTTAGGAGGTTTTTTTCCCCCGGCTTGTATATACGCCTATTGCCCTAATGGGCTACTTATCTTTGTACATTCTCTAGTAATACATTCAGTCTTGTGTGTTGTGCTCCAAGCTTCTTCTTCTTCCTTGTGTTGTTCGCGTGCTTCCGCAGACGTCTAACTCCAACAATTGGTATCAGAGCAGGTCGTCGCTTCTTCTAGGGTGCCGTCGACACTCCTCCGTTTGCAGTCTCAGATTCGCACGAAATTTGGTGCCAAAATCGCGATCTGAGCTCGTTTTGGCCTCCGAACGCACTATCGCAGCGCTTGTGCAGGCTATTTTGTCCTTTTGTGCCAAAGGTATATACCAGTTTCTGTTCGCCATTTTAAGCGTCTCGAAGTCTGCTCCAGGTCTAGCAGAACTCGTTTGGGCAGTTCCGTTCAACTTTTTTAGATACAGTCAATTTTCTGCATCAAGGTATTTTAGTCACCGGCAATGGCTGAAAGCAGTGATGTATTCCGTATGTTGGCTGTTGAGGATAAGTTGGATGGTACCAACTACCCATTATGGGCTTATATGATGCGACATGTACTAGTTGCAAAAGGATTGTGGAACATTGTGCAGGGTGTTGAAAGACGTCCTGTTACACCTGTAACGACAAGTACTACAAATACAGGTGTTGGAGCTGATGAAGATGGTGTCGAAGATGATATTCTGCAGATTCCTGTTCGTGCTGCTATTTCTGTTGCACCTACTGCAGAGCAGATTCGTTGGGATGGCAGAGATGCCCAGGCACATGCATTGATAGCTTTGTCTGTCAAACGTGCCATTATTCCTCACATTCGCTCTTGCAGACCAACAAAGGATGCTTGGGATACACTTACCACTTTGTACCAGGCTAGGAATGAGGCTCGTGTTGCTTACCTCCGAAAACAGTTGGAGGGTGAGCACATGAATGAAGGTGATTCTATGGACAGTTTTCTTACAAAGATCAAAGACCTGAAGGAACAATTGATTTCTGCTGATGAGGTTATACCAGATAGCTCACTTGTGCAGACCGTTCTGAATGGTCTTCCTGATTCATATCAGAGTTTTGCCTCTACTCTTCGGTTGATGATGAAAGGCAATCCGAATGCCTTGTCATTTGAGGAATTAGTCTCTGTTCTATTGCAGGAAGATCAGTCCAGGCAGAACAGGTCCATTATGCGTGTTGCAGATCAAGCTTTCCTGGCTAGTTAGAAGGGCAAAAGAAAATGGAGCTCTTCTACTAGTAAGCAGAAATCTGCAAATGCTGCACATTCAAAAAACCAAGACAAAGATGAGAAAAAATCAGAAAAGCAGAAATTGTTTTGTAAGTACTGTAAAGGCAATGATCATATCATAAAGAACTGTCCAAAACTGGCTGCTAAAGAGGCAAAGAAGAAAGAGGTTGGAATGGTTGTTGCAGAGGCCTCTACACCAAAAATAGAGTCTGCAAATCTTGTGCAGGAAGAAGAATGGGCGTTTACTACTGTCTGCAGTTTTGACCCATCTTCTCCTGATCAGTGCATGTCTGCACTAGACTCAGATGTTTGGTACTTTGACAGTGGGGAGACCAAACATATTACCTCGCAGCGCAGTTTCTTCCCTTCGCTCGAGCCTGCCCCTACAGGGAATACTGTCACATGCGCCAATAACACCTCTTATCCTGTTATGGGAGTTGGTAAGATCATTCTGACTACTGCTGATGGTAGTTCTTTCACTTTATCAGATGCTTTATTTGTGCTAGGGATCAAAAAGAATCGGTTATCAGTTTTTGCATTAGCCAAGATTGGCTTGGTTGTGAAATTTGTTGATGACAGGTGTATAGTCCATGATCTCTCAAATGGCAATGTGATTATTGCTTCTGGCATTTTATGTCGTGGGCTATATAAGCTCATAGACTATGAAAGATCTGTGAATGATTCGGCATGTGCAGTTCATGATTCTCAGGCTATGTCAGATGCAAAGCTTTGGCATGCACATTTTGGTCATCTGAATTTTGCTAGTTTGTTACGCTTGCAGAAATCTGAAATGGTGTCCTCTTTGCCCAAACTTGAGGCACCTGGAAAACATGTTTGTGAAGGCTGTATTTTGGGCAAAATGCAGCGTTCTTCCTTTCCAAAAGATGGTTCAGTTCGGGCTACGCAGAAATTGCAGCTTGTACATAGTGATGTCTGTGGTCCTATGCAGACACCCTCTTTTGGAAATTACCTTTACTTCGTGACTTTCATTGATGATTTTTCCAGGCATGCATGGGTATATCCACTCAAAGCAAAGTCCGAAGTGTTCATGTGCTTCAAACAGTTTTTGGTTTTGGCTGAAAATCTGTCAGCATGTAAAATGGGCACCCTCCGTTCTGATCGAGGGGGGGAATATATGTCTTCAGTTTTAATGCATTTCTGGCTGAACGTGGGATAAAACACCAGTGTACAGTGCCGTATACACCTCAACAGAATGGAGTTGCTGAACGGAAGAACAGGTCTCTCATGGAGATGGCGAGGTGTATGGTCAAGGGTCAGGCTTTACCTCATAGTTTCTGGCTTGAGGCTGTCATGTGTGCAGCATATGTACTAAACAGGTGTCCCACTAAAGCGTTGCAGTCTATCACTCCATATGAGGCTTGGCATGACCGCAAGCCATTTGTTGCTCATCTGCGTGTTTTTGGTTTTTTGGCATATGCATTAGTGCCTGAACAACATCGCAGAAAATTGGATGATAAGGCAGTAAAATGTATTTTTGTTGGGTACAGTTCTGAAAGTAAAGGCTATCGTCTGTATCATCCACAGACTAAACACATTCTGGTTAGCCATGATGTTTTCTTTGTGGAAGATGCTATTCAGCCATTGCTTTCATGTACTAAGGAGACATCTGTTAGCTCCAAAGACATGTATGATACTTTGATGCCTCTTTTTACAGGTGGACAGTCTAGTGCTGGTCCTAATGAGGCAACTTCTCAGCCTTTGCAGGTTTCATATGATGATGCAAATCATTCCATTTCTGATGCAGATTTACATGATGCACTTGCTGATGAGAGAGCTGATATTGAGCAGGCAAAAACTATGCCAAAATGGCTGGTGCAGACTTTGCGTGACACCAAATTAGATGCACCTTTGTCATATCGTACTCGTTCAGGCTCTCATAGTGCCTCCTTTGCATCAGATTGCTATGCTATGGCTTCATCTAGACTCTGTGATGAGAATAAGCCTGTTTCTTTTGATGAAGCACAAAATTCAGAAAATTGGATGGCTGCTATGCAATCTGAATATGATGCTATAATGAAGAATGATACATGGTCTTTATGTGACTTGCCTCCTGGCAAGAAGGCCATTGGCACTAAGTGGGTATATAAGCTGAAGCGTAAACCTGATGGTACAGTTGACAGGTATAAGGCTAGGCTTGTTGCAAAGGGTTATGCGCAGGAAAGAGGCATTGATTTTGATGAGACCTTTGCACCTACATGCCGTATGACTACTGTTCGGAGCATTTGTGCACTTGCAGCCCATCATGGTTGGAATGTACATCAGTTGGACATTAAAACAGCATTTCTGAATGGTGACTTGCATGAAGAAGTGTATGTTTTTCAGCCCCGTGGCTTTGTACAGAAAGGGCATGAAAACCAGGTGTGCAGGTTAAAGAAGGCGTTATATGGTTTAAAGCAAGCACCACGTGCTTGGTATGAGAAGATACATGCCTATCTGATTGCACATGGTTTTGAGAATAGTCCAACTGAAAGCACCTTATATGTTAAGCGTGCTAATGATGTGCTTCTGATCATTGTTGTTTATGTTGATGACATGCTGCTCACTGGTCCTATTGAGACACATATTGCTTATTTTAAGGCTGATTTGCATGCCTCATTTGAGATGTCTAATTTGGGGCATTTGCATCACTATTTGGGCATTCAGTTTATGCACGTTGATGGTGGAATGGCTTTGTGTCAAACGAAATATATTGACACATTATTGCAGCGTTTTGGCCTTGAAGATTGTAAGCCTATTGCCACTCCTATGGAGACAGGTTTACGATTGAGTCTTCATGATGCTGGAGATGCATTTGATGCTGTTCTCTATCAGCAGGCTGTTGGATGCTTGATTTACTTATGCATTACTCGGCCAGATATTCAGTTTGCTGTCTCACAGATGAGCAGGTTTATGCATTGTCTAGGAGTCACGCATTGGAAAGCGGTTAAGCGCATCTTTCGCTACTTGAGTGGTACTCGGCTACTTGGGTTGTTTTATCCCAAGGGGGGATCACTACCGCCAGATTTGCATGCTTTTTCTGACTCAGATTGGGCTGGTTGCTATGACACTCGTGTGTCCACCAGTGGTTTTTGCTTCATGCTTGGTAGCTCATGTATATCTTGGTTGAGCAAGAAGCAGCCTACTGTGGCCACTTCCAGTTGTGAGGCTGAGTATAGGGCAGCTTTCACAGCGACTGTTGAGTGTGTATGGCTCAGACGCCTTATGGCTGATTTGGGTGTTGGCCAGTCTTCTGCCACCACCATCTTCACTGACAGTGAGAGCGCATTGGCAGTTGCGAGGAACCCTGTGTTCCATGCTCGCACTAAGCACATTGAGGTGCATTATCACTATGTCAGGGAGAGGTTCTCTGCTGGGGAGATCAGCTTGGCATATGTGCCCACGCAGGAGAACATTGCAGACCTTTTCACGAAGGCTTTGCCTAGGAAGAAGTTTGAAGCTTTCCGCAAAGCTTTGGGCTTACTTCCTTTTGTGGAGTGATTTCCACATAGCTTGGCACTTCCTTATATATGAGTGCCAGCTCCTTGTTCACCGCATCAATCCCAGGGGGGATTTGTTGATATATTTAGGTAGTGATGTGTGTGAACACTCTAGGACTACCGGGGCACTTTTTGCCCTCTTTAGGAGGTTTTTTTCCCCCGGCTTGTATATACGCCTATTGCCCTAATGGGCTACTTATCTTTGTACATTCTCTAGTAATACATTCAGTCTTGTGTGTTGTGCTCCAAGCTTCTTCTTCCTTGTGCTGTTCGCGTGCTTCGGCAGACGTCTAACTCCAACATTTGCTTCTACTTTGGTGGAAGAGCAACCACTTCATAGTCTTACACGTACTTTCCATGCATTGCATGCAAATGTTGGTGCACTAGTCTTTTGGGAAATATCTCCTGCTCAACTTTACCATGATAGAGTTTTCTTTTACACACATAGATATGTTGTACCCTCTACAATGATTGATTTTGGAAGGTTAGAGAGAATTGAAGTACATTCTCTTCTTATCTTGGAGTGGCCAACACATAATATATGGTTCCCATAATCTTTGAAGCACAAGATGGTAATGGATATACATAACTCTTTGAAATTCACAAAAGTGTCTAAGTTTGTAGGTTTGCATTGGTCTTTTCCCATTCATTGTTTTGTATATTTATTCCAAGGATTCTCATTCCAAGAGACCTTCACCATGTTGATGTGTAAGATATCACATATGAGCAAGTCGAAAGTCTTCTTGGTGAAAATTAGGGTTTGATAGAAAGAATTACAAAAGGTGATAAATAACTTTGTAAAATAGGTGGAACATGTATAGGATTTTGATATTTGAAACAATGTACTTCATTATACATTAGATTCTACTATGATTGTTGGATGTGCAAACTTGGAAAATGGATACCATTTCAAAGTTCAGAGGGATCTTTACATTCATTTGAAATAAAGCTTAGATTGCCCAATAATGAAATAGAAACTATTTTAGTAAATAATAATTGGACCTTGGCTAATCTGAGAGTCGGATTTCACATATGAGCAAGTCGAAAGTCTTCTTGGTGAAAATTGGGGTTTGATAGAAAGAATTGCAAAAGGTGATAAATGACTTTGTAAAATAGGTGGAATAGGTATAGGAGTTTGATATTTGAAACAACGTACCTCATTATACATTAGATTCTAATATGATCGTTGGATGTGCAAATTCGGCAAATGGATACCATTTCAAAGTTCAGAGGGATCTTTACATTCATTTGAAATAAAGCTTAGATTGCCCAACAATGAAACAAAAACTATTTTAGTGAATAATCATTGGACCTTAGCTAATCTGAGAGAACACTTGATGATTATGGGGTTTGAAAGAATAACTCAATCCAAACTCAAATTAAAAAGACATAAGGTGAGAAATGTTTTGTGCTTTTGTTAAAGTAATCTTTTCATTATTAATTATTTTACTTTTATAACTTCAATTTCTTGCAAATTGATTATAGGTGGGTAGAAGATTGGAATACAAAATAAAATTCCGTGTAGATTGGAGCAAAGATGCAATAGAACTCTCATTGTGATAGTTCTTTTGCAACCTAATAATGTCACTTCTTGGGTCCTAGTCATTGTATCTCATGGTTTTTGCACTTTCAAGAACCTTGTAAAAAGTAGGACAATCAATTCATGTTAGATATTGTATATACCTTCTCCTGTGCAATGGTAATTTCAAAACTTTTGGAATGTCTAAAATTCTATGTTACCTACTTTGAAATGAGGTTGCTCATGTTTTTTGTTGTGTTATGTTTAGACATTTGCTTTGAAACAAAAAAATTCATATCCTTTAGTGTCCAGTGCATTATTTTCTCATCAGAAACACATTTTTTGAAATTGCACTACTTTATTCTGTACTTTTAAAAGTGGGTCCAATCAATTTAAAATCCTCAAACTGCTATAAAAATGGGTTCTATATGATCATTTCTCACATTTGCACTCTCAAAGAGGTAGAAAGCACAGAGAATCCATTAGAGTTCTCACGCGCAAGCAATGGTTGCTAGTAGTTCCACTCCCACGAAATCTCCTCAAGATCTATTCATGGATACTATAGACTCCAACGGTCGTACAGATTTCTATGACCTAATCTGTAGAGTCTCCAATCTTGAAGGGAAAATAGCCATGAACTCCGATGTGATCGATGAGATCACAAATTTTATGGAATTCTATATATTAAGATATGCTATAGATATTCTAGCGTATGAGTGTAAATGGGTCTCCTGTGACCTACTTTTCTACATTCATAGAGGAGATGAGGCATTTGCAAAGTGCTTGAAGCATTTCATGGTTGTTGCTGAGGATGCAGGGCACCTGTTAGATGACATAGTTCCCTTAATTAAACAATTAAATAAGAAAAGAAAAATGGGAAGAAAATATCTTTCCTATGTTGCAACAACCATCTTTTTTGTCAATGAGGAGCATGAACCTACACCCATGGACCTACCCCATCTTGTTAATGGGGGTTTTGTAGATGACAAGAAGGAACCGCAGATAGAAGCTCTCAACTTATTAGAAGAGAGTCAAAAACTTTGTAGAGAATTTCGACAAGGAGTAGTGGACAAATTAAAGGAAGCCAGTACAGAGAATAGTCCACCCTCCAGCTTAGAGCCCATGGAACCCACTCTACTAGAGGTAGAGATTGAAATGGTTTCAGTTGTACTTGTCGACAGGGAAGAATTTTCCTTACTGCATGATATTGAGAAGGCATTCGGTTTATGCCTCGACGAATGCCTAAGTATTTTCTTGCTCGACCTCGGATGTTGCCATGGACGACACTTCTCACATAATCAAAAAGACAACAATTCCACTTGGTGATGCAGTTGCAAAAACCATTGCATTTGTCTATGAAGAGATTTTGAACCATGCCAACCAAAATGACATTAAAGAAGATCTAGCTGCAGCAAGGGAAAGAATTTTGGAGAAGAAGATTCCAACATCCCCTGTTGTGGAGCAAAGTGGCATGGCTCACTCATCGATTCCACTAGATGCAATGGGAAGAGGAGAGGATGAAGAAAGGCTTCAAGATGTAAGTATCTAATGGCATTTATGGTTGTCTCATATTCATACAAGATGTATCTATTTAATTTTATGATTGTCTATGTGTAGGAAGCAATTGAAGTGGATAAATTTGTAGCAAGGAGTGGTGGTGACCATATTGCACATGGCCATGGCTCTTCCTTGGCACATTACATTGGGAAATTGCGAAAGGAAGATTTTTTCATAGTCCACAAGGACTTTTTCCCTCAATGACACTTCATGACTTGGTGTAGCTCAAGCGTAAGCACCACGTGCTTTACTTGTCGATCCGCGGAGACGTGAGGACCGGTATGAAGACCACAAGCAAGTGAAGGCACAAGTGTGTGAGTGAAAGCACACAAACATGCACACACATACACACACACGCACAAGGTAAGATCAAAGAGAGGAACAATTGAAAACTTTGATTGCAAAAGAGTTCTCATACAAAGCTCTATTCTCTAACAAGCTAACCCCAAAAATGAGCTCTCTAGCTATTTTTATAGTTTTTTTGACTAGCTTCGGCCCTGTCCAGACCTAGTGTCCAGCCTAGTTAGAAATTAGGTTCCAGAGCTTATTTGAGGGCTCAAATAGAGTTTAAAAATTATGAAAATTGGTAGGATGATAGTTCTAATACTCCTCAAGCTCAAGGACTCCTCGGCTTGAACAAAATGGAGTTACAAAAATAGAAAATGGTATTTACAATGGTTTTTAGTGATGAAAATCACTATTTTTGTAGGGAATTCTTGTGCAAATTCGATAGACACTTCTTGGAGCTCCCTACTTGCTCCCTTTCATTGTGTGTCCACCTTTTTGATGTGCTTCCATGCTTTGTCCTTGACCTTGAGCTTCAACACTCCCCCTCTCTCGAGTTTGTCGTCCCTGACAGACCCTTCTTGTAGTGGTTGTTCCAAGTACTGCCTTGAGAGGGAGTGTCCCTTCTGTATGGACAAAAGTCGTCTTACTTCCAGATGTGGTAAGGTTGGTTTTCTAGTTTTGCATCTATCACTGCGAGTCTTTGCACGCTGTAGTCTCTTGGTATGTGCTTCTTCCTTGGATTCCAGCATGACTGTGTCGTTGTGAGTCTCCATTGACCTCAAATCTTCCAAAGATTATGTTCATAGTAGGCATGCCAAGTACTCATAACCCATATTGGATGATGGGTAAGTGTGTTCATGCATGGGTTAAGAAAAATATGTGCCTTTTGCACGGCCTTGTAATGTAGCCCTATGCATGCTTACTTGGAAAATGCATTGGAAGAAGTATGGTGCCAAAAATTGGGGGTCTTGAGCTAAGTGCTCAAGGGTATGCCAACGAAGAGATTTCCTAAGCTATCATGGTTATGATGTTTCCAAAGTAAAGATTCTTACCATGAAGAAGGTCGATCGATGTTCATCTCTTCGTGTTGTACACTCAGCCCTTCGGATGGAACATTGTTGATGAATGTCGGTGTGGATGGTCCACTGATGAGATTGTTTTGTGAGTGCCTAGTTTTGTCTCCTCTTATCGAAGCAACGTTTGCCAAATACTGAGAATTGAATTTCTTTATATTCTTTGAAAAATAGCATTGGGTAATTACACCAAGCTTAGGTTCACATATTCTCTTTAGCTCACCATAAGCAGGAGTCTTCTCATCTAGTATACATACAAAGATTGGCAGGGTACCAGAACTACCCCTTGCACCTATCTCCCTGAATGCTCACATACATGCAATAGTTAAGCATCACTCAAGTTGGGGACCCTCAAGCTCTCCACCCCTACCATGGTAAGAGAAAACCATAGTTGTGGATGCCATGTTCATGCCAAGTTCGTGACATCTACCAGATAAGGCAACAATTATATCATCTGCTAGTAGAGACACACTTGTATCCAAACTGATAAATGCCTAGTAATCAACAATTCCACCTTCAGTAAGCATGACTCATTCATGTTTCATAAGCCAAACCTGGGAACAAGCTCTCCCTCGCTTTTCTTCTCTTTTTTTTTTTGAGGAGCAATGTCACAAAACAAGAAGATAGACGTTAGTATGAGTAAAACTAGTTGACATGTGTCAATGTGCTCTTGTGCCTGTGTTATCTGAAAAACAAAACGGCCAATGTTAAGGCCAGTGTTGAACTAATGCGTTGTTCTAACTGTTAGCACGTGTCAAACGAATCGTGGGTTCTTGGGAGTGGTAGGGGGCTGTTAGACAGAGGCCCTGTACTTAGTTCCCAAAATAACTGATTCAGTTGCAGCAATAAAATGATATTGACAGTTCTATCGGAATCTACTGTTCTTAGAGTGTCATCACAGTCTTAGCTCAGCTACCAGTAACAACTAGATTGTACCAGACTTATCTATACGTTGGTACCGAATTACTTCAGACATATATGCTACTATAACAGTAAGAGTAGTCCAACCTTCACCAAGACAGCGCTCACAGTCAAGCAACCGGATCACAGAAGGTACCTACAGTTTCAACCTACAGTTCTGAAGACTAACGCACACTGGAATTACCCTTAACTATAGGTAATTCTTCATCGTACAAGTGCAGATCAAGAACAGCACCACTTCTGCACAACGTTCTTAGGGGAAGATTACCACAGTCACACAGACTCATCAGTACTTAGCAGTTTAAACAAGGAAAAGAGCACTACGTCGTACATCTTAACAGAACAATCCGTCACAACAATCCACAGTACCTCTTTCAGACAATGATCCAACGACTTACTGAATGGAATTAGATTCACAGCATAACGGAGATTGATAGATGACACCACAGAAGTATAACAAAGTACGCAGAGCTTAGACAAGACACACTACAACAACACTCAGATACTCAACCAGACAAACAGTTTGGTGATACTCAGAAAATAGACCAAAACCTGCTCTTTCGAGCACTTCTTTTCATTGCTTTATATAAGATTTACAAATATGCGCGTAACAACCTTTCGCGCATGTTTTACAAAGATTTCCGTTACACTTGTCCCAATCCGGCGGCCGACTAACACTGGCACACACGGTGGACTCGAACCCGCAGGTCTTTACAAAATTACTGCTCATCGACTATTCCTTCTAAGTACATGTTTCGGGCTAATCTAAATATATGGGCGATCTTTTTCTTAAGGGTTTCTAATAACTGTTTTAATGTATCGGGTTCTAATACCTGAGCATCTACTCGAAGAGAACTTATGGCTATGGCCTCGGTTAACAAAATTTCTGCTTGCGTTTGCAGAAAGGCCTCTTGTAGATAAAAGTCATTGGCCATGTAAGACAAAAGTTACGCAATATAACACAGGAGCAATAGTAGAGAAGATAACACATATAGGAGAATCTCAACAATTTTCTACTAGCAGCAAGTACAAAGATGATGGCGTTGTCCACCTGTGCGCTCTCAAGGTAGAGCTTAAATGGTGATCTAGACAACTCTAGATAGGGAGATACAAGGTAGAGGTATGCTCGCTCAACTCAATGTCTTAGGTAGTGCAGAAGTCATGTATATATAGGATCATGGGTGGCCTACCATGGACGGCTATACATGGGCGCTAGAGCATGGGCGGCCACCGCCCGCGTAATTGCCATACACGACTTAGACTGGTTGAACCGACCTAACAAATATAAATGATTTCTGACTCCGACAGGGAATATTCCATGGAATATTCCCTTTACCGTCACGCCGGGGGCGTTGCCCCCGGACCCCCACCAGGGGGTCCGCTGGCCCCCTGGGACCCCCCAGCCAGGGGGCCTGCTGGCCCCCCCTTCGACCCCCCAGCCGGGGCTGCTCACCGTTGCCCCGGACCCCACAATTGGGGACCCTGGTAACTCCCTTTTCTTATAATACCTTACATGGTCCAATATGACCTTCATCCAACATGCAAGTTGGGATTCCCATCAATTGGGTAATGCACGCTTGGCTTCTCCTCATAAAGGGGGCCTTACAAAATGTGCATACAATCATGAGGGGTAGACATTGATCATATACTAACACCCCCCCTCAATGTTTACCGATGATAAATCAAGTAGGTCTCGGTCCTATGCCCATCTGTTGAAGATGCTTGTTGAGCTGCTCTCTTCCAAGTGCTTTGGTATATGTCAGCATAATTTGCCTCTGTTGGGCAATATTCTAGCTCCACAATTTCATCTTTAATTAGCTCATGAATGTAATGGTACTGTACTTCTATGTGCTTGGTGCGAGCATGAAATACTGGGCTCTTTGCAATAGCCATACAACTTTGATTATCACACTTGAGTACAGTTGGCATATTTGATGGAAAGCCTAGATCTGCAAGAATTCTCCTTAACCAGACTGCCTCACAAGAAGCAAAACAAGCTTCTTTGTGCTCTGCTTCAGTGGAGGAGAGTGCAAGAGTTGGTTGCTTCCTACTTACCCAAGAAAATATTCCTGAACCAAGTGAGAAACAATATCCAAAAACTGATTTTCTAGGATCACAATCTCCAGCCCAATCTGAATCACAATATCCTTGGAGTGTATCACCTGTGGTATACAAAATACCAAAATCCAAGGTTCCTGCAGTGTACCTTAGAATTCGCATTCCAGCATTCCAATGACTCTCCTTAGGTTTGTTGGAAAACCTGCTTAACACTCCAACAGCATAGCAAATGTCTGGTCTAGTGTTGCACAGAAAAATAAGACTTCCAACAAGCTTCCTATACTTCTTAGCATCTACATCAGGCATGTTATCATCCATAGATAGCTTATGATTTACCTCCATAGGTGTGCTAGTTGGTTTGCAGTTCATCATTCCAAATGCCTTGAGAATTTCTTTGGAATATTTTTGTTGTGAGATGAAAATGCCATCCTTCCTTTGCCATACTTCAATTCCCAGACAAAAATGGAGTAGACCTAAGTCTGTCATTTCAAACTCAATTCCCAAGCTGATCCGAGTTTGATTGATGAGTTCTTGATGATCTCCTGTAATGATCAAATCATCTACATATACAATGACGACAAGTAGCTTGCTATCCCTTTTTGCTACATACAAGTTAGCATCAGAAGTACTTCTTTCAAAACCCATGTTTTTGAAAAAATTATCTATCCGTTGGTACCAAGCCCATGGAGCTTGTTTAAGTCCATACAAAGCTTTCTTCAACTTGCAAACTTTATCTTCTGAATTGGGCACCTCAAAACCTGGTGGTTGATATACATATACCTCCTCCTTGAGGTGACCATTCAAAAATGCAGATTTGACATCCATCCGGAAAATAGGCCAAGACTTTTGTGCAGCTACTACAAGTACTGTCCGAATAGTTGTCATGCGTGCTATTGGTGCAAAAGTTTCTTGAACATCAAATCCTTCAATCTATGAAAAACCCTATGCAACTAATCGTGCCTTATACTTTTCTAATGTTCCATCAGCTTTATACTTAGCTTTCCAAATCCATTTAGTACCTATTACCTTCTTCTTTGGCGGCAAGTCGACTAGATCCCATGTATCATTTTTGAGTATACTATCATACTCAGACTGCATTGCCGCTCTCCAACCTGGATCATCAATGGCTTCTTCAATGGTGGTAGGTTCCTTTATCGAACCCATGATATCTGCCATTAGAGCCATGTTAACAATGTGTTTTGAGGCTCTTCTTTGCTCCTCTATTCTCTTTGATCTTCGTAATCCATCCAATGATGATTCTGGTACATCTACATGTGGATTGTGATCATCAAAGAGCTATTGTGCCCACTTCGGTAGTGGCTTACATTGTGCAGCTACAACTGGTTGGCTTTTTATTGAGGAAATTTCTCCATCAGATGTTTCCTCCTCCTCAACTTTAACCTGTCTTTTGATAGGCACAAGGTGAGATATTTCTGCGTTTGATGAGATAGTAGATTTACCTTTATCTTCTACTAAGTGTGGTGGTTCATCAAACGCCACATCTCGGCTGACAAAAATTTTCCTTGCCTTAGGATCCCATAACCTGTATGCTTTAGATTCTTCACTATATCCTAGAAAGACACACTTTTTGCTTTTTGAATCCAACTTTGATCTTGTTGAATCAGGAATATGTGCATAACAGAAACAATCAAAAATTCTGAAATGCAAAACTGAAGGCTTTTTACCAGAAATATGCTTCTTGAGGAGTCATCCCCTTTAGAGCTTTTGTGTAGCTTCGATTGAGGATGTAGACTGTTGTATTGACTGCTTCTGCCCAGAATGAATCAAGCATGTCTTGAGCCTTTGACATACAACGAGCCATTTCAACTACTATCCTGTTCCTACGCTCAACAACACCATTTTGTTGAGGTGTTGGAGCTATGGTAAGTTGCCTTTTCACACCATGCTCCTTGTAGTAATTGTTGAATTCTATTGACAAGATTTCACCTCCTCTATCTGTTCTAAATTTCTTCAGTTTCCTTCCTGATTCATTTTCTACATACTTATGCCATGCTTTAAATTTTTCAAAAGCATTAGCCTTCTCTCGAATGAAATAAACCCACATCTTTCTACTATAATCGTCGACTAACACCAAGAAGTAGAAAGATCCTCCTAAAGCAGGTGTAGACATTTTACCGCAGAGATCAGCATGTACCAACTCTAGAGGAGCTTGAGATCGATTGCTGGTCTCTCTTGGAAATGCCTTTTGTTGTTGTTTGCCCATCATACAAGCTTCACAAGGTTTCTGCAACTCTGAAAATACAGGCAAATGAGCAACCATCCTTGTTCGTTGCATCTCCTTCAAAACTGCAAATCCGAGATGCCCAAATCGTTGGTGCCATAACCTGCTTACGTCTTTATCTTTTGTAGTAGTTAAAGCACTTAACTCATACAAGTTATCTCGTTGTATGCCTTTACCTCCAACATTACCTGATGAATCCATGATTTCCGCACCACTCTTATTGAAGTGAACTTCGAGTCCATGATCTGTTATTGCAGAAATTGACAACAAATTTCTTTTGAGTGTAGGTACATAGAGAACATCGGATAACTTTTTCTCAACACCTGGAGAAGTGATAAAAGAGTTGGTTCCAGTTCCTTCAGCTGGACACTTGGAGTCATTTCCCACCACTACATTGATGGATTCCCACAGAGGCACTAGGGAACTATACCAATCCTTTTTACTAGTCATATGGCGAGAAGCTCCACAATCTAAAATCCATGGCTCATCAACACGAGCTTGAGCAGATGAACATACCTCTTCAATAGCTACCCAAAGCTCCAGCTCTGTGTTGTTTGCAGACTCTTTGTTCTTCCATGATGATTTTACTGTCCCATTCCGTTCATTAGCTTGCTTCTTTCTGCAATCCTTGATGGCATGGCCTTTCTTTTCACAATAGAAGCAACTTCCTGTGAACTTTTTCTTCTTTGGCTTCTTCTTTGATCCCTCTGAAGAGCCTTTACCTTTTGCATTTGCTGAGAATGCAGCATCAGTTGTACTTTGCCGATTCTTCAGCCGCATCTCTTCTTCTAAAAGCATCGCACAAAACTCTTCAAATGTAAGAGGAGTTGGCCTTACCTGAGTGTTAAGTGCTGTTACTGATCCATCATACTTTGTTGGAAGAACACGTACAGATCTTCAAGCCAGCTCTTCTGGTGTTATAACAACACCAACTGCAGCCAATTGATCTTGAAGATGCGTTATCCGTTTGATAAAATCTTCAGCCTTTTCAGAATCAGAATGCTTTTCATTTGCCAACTGATTTTCTAAATTTTGTATCCTAGTGTGGTAATTGGTCTCATATTGTCGAGCCAATATGCCACAAGCCTCATGTGCTTTGGTAGTATGTTGAACTAAAGTAAGCACAAAATCACTTACACTAGTGACAATCGCATATAATGCATCAACATTCCGCCTCTTCCAAGCTCGTAGAAGATCTGGATCTAGCTGAATCATCAATCTTGAATTTGCTGGATCTTCAACTGGTATAGGCTCTGGATCCAATCCCATCCGTCCCATGACAGTGTCAAGTAATTCATAGGAGTCCAAAATTGCAAAAATTTTGAACTTCCAGAGTTTATAGTTGGTTCCATCCAGCTTCCCTTCAGTGAATGGAGGTGGACGAATTCGAATAGGTGCAGCATTAACATTAACTGAAGCACCAAGACTAGTGTTCGACGATGAAGCCATCATGTAATCACTCGAATAATCTACTGATATTCTAGTCTGCTAGTACGCTAAAATAATGATACTTCTCAAGCTATTCGAACCTTACAGCTCTGATACCATGTAAGACAAAAGTTACGCAATATAACACAGGAGCAATAGTAGAGAAGATAACAGATATGAAAGAATCTAAACAATTTTCTACTAGCAGCAAGTACAAAGATGATGGCGTTGTCCACCCGTGCGCTCTCAAGGTAGAGCTTAAATGATGATCTAGACAACTCTAGATAGGGAGATACAAGGTAGAGGTATGCTGGCTCAACTCAGTGTCTTAGGTAGTGCAGAAGTCATGTATATATAGGATCATGGGTGGCCTGCCATGGACGGCTATACATGGGCGGTACAGCATGGGCGGCCACCACCCGCGTAATTGCCATATACGGCTTAGACTGGTTGAACCGACCTAACAAATATAAATGATTTCTGACTCCGACAGGGAATATTCCGTGGAATATTCCCTTTACTGTCGTGCCGGGGGCGCTGCCCTCGGACCCCCACCAGGGGGCCCGCTGGCCCCCTCCGACCCCCCAGCCGGGGCTGCTCACCGTTGCCCCGGACCCCACAATTGGGGACCCTCGTAACTCCCTTTCCTTATAATACCTTACATGGTCCAATATGACCTTCATCCAACATGCAAGTTGGGATTCCCATCAATTGGGTAATGCACGCTTGGCTTCTCCTCATAAAGGGGACCTTACAAAATGTGCATACAATCATGAGGGGTAGACATTGATCATATACTAATAGGCCAATGCAGCATCTCTCGACGTCTTCATTTCCTCGAGCTGTTGCTCCATCTTCTGTACTCTTTCTTTTATGTTTGCCAGTTGGTTTTCGTGCCTCTCGATCTCCTGAACTTGAAAATCTACAGTCCTGATGTATGAGTCCTTCTCGTGTCTGAGATTGGCAATAAGCTTCTGTGTCTGCCCTTCCTTTGTTAGGTAGTGCTTAAGCATATTATTTACGTCTGTCAAATTTTCGTTGGTTCTCTGTAGTTCTTCTTTTGTTCTTTTCTGCTCCAACTGCTGTTCTTGACTCTGCTGCACCAGTTCTTGTAATTGCTGTCTGGTTTCTTCGAGTAAGTTACCTAATGCAATTCTGGCGTCTTCTTTGTCTTGTATGTCCTGCTTCATTTTGTTGATTTCTTCATTGGCAATCTGTAGTAACTCTTCTTTCTTTGTAATTTTTGCCATTGCCGCATCTCTTTGATTGATCAGCATTTCCTGTTCGGTGAGTTTTGCCTGTAATTCCTTCAATTGCTCTTGCAGGGATTGATTTTCGGCTTTGGCAATTAGTACTTCTTCCTGTAGGGGGCTGATGTCAGCTTCTAGCATATCAACTTTATGTTGTAGCTCATTGCGGATACTGTCTGTGGCTGCTTTCATGTGGATGGGTAGTTGCTAAGATAAATTGATAAGAACTTGACCCATATTGGCCAATTCAAACAGTATTGGAATGGCGGGGAGGGGCAGCTAAGGTTGTGGTTGGGATGAGGAGGTGTTGAGGAGCTGTTGGGAGTTCGGTGGAGAGTAGTTGACGGAGGAGGATGAGGACTCGATGGTTTCGGAAGGGTGAATGGGTTGGATGGGGATGATGGGTGGTTCCGGTGGGGGAGTGGGAAGGATGGTTTGATTTGTTACCTGATTGGCGGTTTGTTTTTCCTGCTTTGCAACTGCAGATTCCACTGCCTTTAGCAGTCTATCCAGTGCTTCCTTAGCAGCTTGTTCTTCATCTATCTGTTGTTCTCCTTGAGACTCTTGCTGTGATTCTTCTTCTGTCGAGGATGTGTCAACTTCCGTATGTTTTTCTTATTGTTGCTCTTGCGACGATTGTGCAGAAGATTCGTTTTGCATGGATGTTGTGGTGTCGTGAAAAGTTTCTTCTTCTTGCTTATCCTCTTCTTTGTCGCCCTCATTGTACCCTCCGGCAGATCCTTGTGCTTTGCTTTCAGAAGAGCTAATCCTTATTCTTTTTCTTCAGAATAGTTGGTTGAATTCCTCTTCGTCTTCTTCTTTGTCGTCCCACAACTCACTACAAGAAAAAGGGGGGCATAGCGACGCCCCCGAATTGGGAAAACAATAAGAACCGTCGCTTATGCGACGAGGTCATCGCATAAGTGACGGTAAGAATTTCGGATTTTTTTTTTTTGCCTGACCCTCGTCGCATAAGCGACGGTAGCGTCGCATAAGCGACGCTGCTTAAAAAGCGTCGCTATCACCATCGCTAATTAGCGACGCATTTAACGACGTTGGCAAACTGTAGAGCGTCGCATATGCGACGCTCTGGAATGTTAAAAAAAAAATTCATTTCTCCCGGCACATTTGTGCCGGGACTTGGACGCAAGCAAGAAGAAAGAGACCGAGAGAGAGAGAGAGAGAGAGAGAGAGAGAGAAAGAGAAAGAGCGCGCACGAGAGGGAGAGAGAGAGAGAGAGAGAGAGAGAGAGAGAGCGAGACCATTGGCAGGTATGCGCACACACACACACTTACACACACATACATATGTACACACACATATACACGCATAGACACACCCACATACGCAGAGACACACACACACACACATACACACAAATACACACACATATACACACATACACAATGCATAATGCATACACATACACACATGCACACATAATGCATACACATGCACACACATATACATGCATACACATAATGATTCATTCACACACATACACATGCATACACACATAGACACACATATACACTTACACATCCAAACATACACACTCATAGACACACATTCATACACACACACATCCAAACATACACACTCATAGACACACACACATACACATAGACACGCACACACATACACACACATAGACGCGCACACACATACACACACATATACACACACAGACACATACACACATAATGATGCATCCACACACATACACACGCATACACACATAGACACACATATACACACACACACACATATATGCATACACACACACATAGAGAGACATACACACACATACACATACATGCATACACATACACACATAAACACATGCACACACATAGACACATACACACATAAACACATACACACTCATAGGTACACACACATACACATAGACACACACATATAGTATATACACACACATGCACACATAGACACATACACACATACACATGCATACACACACATACACATGCATACACACATACAGACACATATACACACACATACACACACATATATGCATACACACACATAGAGAGACATACACACATAAACACATACATGCATACGTTTGCATACATAATGCATATGCATATGCATATAATGTACATACATACTTACATGCATACATAATGCACATGCATAGATACATACACACACACAGATACATACACACATAGACATACACACACATGAACACATACATACTCATAGATACACACACATACACATAGACACACACACAAACACACACATACACACATAATGATGCATACACACACATACACATGTATACACACATACAGACAAATGTACACACACATTCACACACACATTCACACACATATATGCATACACACACATATGCATACATAATGCATATGCATATGCATACATACATACTTATATGCATACATAATGCACATGCTTACATACACTGTCATAATGTATACACACACACATACACACATAGACACATACACACATAATGATGCATACACACACATACATATGCATACACACACATATGCATACATACATGCATACACATACACACACATAGATACATACATACACATAAATACATACACACTCATAGACACAAACACATACACATAGACACACACACATACACACACACACATACACACATAGAAATATACACGTAATGATGCATACACACATACACATGCATACATAGACACACATAATGATGCATACACACACATACATATGCATACACACACATATGCATACATACATGCATACACATACACACATAGACACATACACACATAGATACATACATACACATAAACACATACACACTCATAAACACACACACATACACATAGACACACACACATATACACACATATACACACATAGACACATGCACATGTAATGATGCATACACACAAACACATGCATACATAGACACACATAATGATCCATACACACACATACATATGCATACACACACATATGCATACATACATGCATACACATACACACATAGATAAATACACACACATAGATACATACAGATACATAAACACATACACACTCATTGACACACACACATACACATAGACAACACACACATATACCTACACACATACACACATAGACACATAGACACATAGACACATACACACATAATGATGCATACACACACATACACATGCATACACACACATATGCATACATACATGCATACACATACACACATAGACACATACACACACATAGATACATACACACATACAAACACATATACACACACACATACACACTTACACACATACACACGTAATGATGCATACACACATACACATGCATACATAGACACACATAATGATGCATACACACACATACATATGCATACACACACATATGCATACATACATGCATACACATAGACACATAGACACATACACACACATAGATACATAGATATACATAAACACATACACACTCATATACACACACACATACACATAGACAACACACACATATACATACACACATACACACATACACACGTAATGATGCATAAACACACATACACATGCATACACACATATATGCATACATACATGCATACACATACACACATAATGATGCATACACACACATAGATACATACCTACACATAAACACATACACACTCATAGACACACACACATACACATAGACACACACACACATATACACACACACAAAAACACATAGACACTTACACACATAATGATGCATACACACACATACACATGAATACACACATACAAACACATATACACACACACATAGACACATACACACGTAATAATGCATACACACATACACAGGCATACATAGACACACATAATGATGCATACACACACATACATATGCATACACACACATATGCATACATACATGCATACACATACACACATAGACACATACACACACATAGATACATACATATACATAAACACATACACACATATGCATACATACATGCATACACATACACACATAGATACATACACACACATAGATACATACATATACATAAACACATACACACTCATAGACACACACACATACAAATAGACAAAACATACATATACCTACACACATACACACATAATGATGCATACAGACACATACACATGCATACACACACATATGCATACATACATGAATACACATACACACATAGACACATACACACACATAGATACATACACACACATGCACATGCATACACACATACAAACACATATACACACACACATACACACATAGACACATACACACGTAATGATGCATACACACATACACATGCATACATAGACACACATACACATGCATACACACACATACATATGCATACACACATATGCATACATACATGCATACACATACACACATAGGCACATACACACACATAGATACATACATATACATAAACACATACACACTCGTAGACACACACACATACACATAGACAACACACACATATACATAGACACATACACACATAGACACATACACACACAATGATGCATACACACACATACACACATATATGCATACATACATGCATACAGATACACACATAATGATGCATGCACACACATACACACACATACACGTATATATATTGATTTCTAACCATTTTGTTTTATATGTTAGGTATTATGGATCCTAGTAGAGAGAGAAAGGCGAAACTCACTCTCATAAAAAGTCTTATGAGAGCAAGAGTTCCGTCAGATACTCTAGGGGCCATAATGCGGGACTACGCAGAGATGTCCGATGAGGAGCTGGATTATATGATCCAGACGCTTACGCGATCAGAAGAGGGCTCTTGTGCGGCTCCACACGCAGGAAGAGAGCTATCTCCTCATAGGTATGTTTTTTTTCATAAACTTTTTTAATGATATTATAACATATATTTTTATTTATTTCTATCAATCTATTTTCAGGACACCTATACCACCTCCAACATGTGATAGCAGAGCAGAGACGTTGCCTATGAGGACATGCATAGGCATGTTAGGACTAGAGTGCGTCATAGAGCTAGAGGGGAATATTGTATACATAGGAAATGGATTGGAGTTCAAGAGGAGAATGCACGCACTATGTGACTCTTGCCTGTGCTTTATCCACTTACCGTGGAAGTAAGTAAAAGTTTTACATATAAATTGAAATATATATCTTATGTTTTATTTATATTATGTTTTTTATTTTTGTAGTGAGCATGATGAGAGGGATAAAAAGTACGTGCTCAGTTCACTTGAGACGGAGTTTGGGACAGGGTGGTCTCTTAAATGGTGTTTAAAACAGATGCGGACACTTATGGCTCATCGTCGCGACAATGCACGGTATGTAGGTATATGAGAGAGAGAGAGAGAACACTGATCTCGATATTAGGGTTTTGAAGTCCCTAATTTAAAAAATCTAATTCAACCTTTTAGCCATATGTTTGAAGTATATGTACACTTCCGACGTCCTACTAGAGAGATGTCTCTCCTCCCAACCTTATGCCTCTATATATAGCTACTCGAATCAACGAGGATCATAATATATGTAAAGATATATACACATCATGTAGATAGGATACATAAATATAAAATGGAGTAGATATATTATGCATCACACATACATGCCTAAATGCACACATAAATATATATATACATACTAACATATTTACATGTACATATTTACACATACATGTACATGCCTACATGCACACATAAACATATATATACATGCATACATATTTACATGTACATATTTACACATAGACACATATACATATATACATGTACACAATTATAAACACTTGCATATATTACATACATGAATACATGAATATTTACATAAATGCATATGCATATATACACATATGCATATTTAACACATGTATACATATATCACACACATGCAAACACATACATATACATGAAATACATATATATGCATACTAACATATGTATACATATAATACACATGAATACACACACATATGCATACATACATGATAAAAATTTACTCCTCGAAGATATAGCTATATATAAAATAATTAGGCATACCCCCGAGCTTCATGTTCTAACTTAGAAGAACATGATTTCATCTCTCTAGTAGGATTCATCGTTATTCAAGTTAATAAAAAAAACCTATTATCTGATATCCATTCAGAAGCTTCAAGTTACTATCTAATCTGCTCATATGTTTTCATTATTGCCATCATTTTGGTAAGACATCAATATAGTCTCATCTTCATTATCCTTATTAATTTCATTTATTTCTTCTATTGTTAAATCTATGTTCTCATGAATCACATCATCTATTGGTGGATTAATATCTATTTCTAGTAATTCCTCTTCCTCATCAGTAGAATCAGCATGTAGAGAATTATCCTCTTCATCAAAAAGATTAGTATCATTATCACGTATAATGAGTCTTTTAAAAATTCTTCTTCTTCATCATCTGACAGACCATCTAACATATGAACTGGTTCTACAAAATTCGGTCTAGCATGTATTTCGCAAGGCTGTATAGCATCTTATTTTACAACATATTTACGATTGTTGTCTTTGAAAGTGAGTTCCTATGTAGACCAATCTTGTATCACCTTAGCGTGCTTCAGCCAAGGTCGGCCGAAAAGGAGATTATAATCAAGGGTGGATTCCGGTAATTCTAGTATGACAAAGGTCATCTTAAATGTGGTACCTTGTAAAGTTATGGGTACATTTCGTACAAGTCCTACAGGATGGACCCTTGACTGGTCGACCATTCTGACAAAAAACTGAACCGGTTCGATGTTGGTCCACCCTAGCTTTTTACATAGTGCAGGAGTAGCGATGTTGACACCAGCTCCTCCATCAATTAGTACCTGTGTGATTTTATGATTTTTATACCATACTGTAATTAAAGGAACTAAACAATCGACCATAGAATCAGGTATCGGTTGCACTGTTGCCATTGCTGGAATGCAAGAAGGCACAGGGCTGAACTGCAGTTGGAATTGTTGCCGAACTCTCGATACTAATGCAAGTAGTTGGCCCAGAGGCAGAGTGATAGATGATTTAGATAAAATTTCCCAGGCCTGTTGTGATTGGGTTGCATGCTCCACCGGTTTTGAAGTTGATGCGTCTGTTGAAGATGATGGGCCTGCTGCGGAATTGGAATCCTGTTGTTGTGTTCGTTCTAAAGTTATTGGATTCTGGGTCACCGGAATAGGATCTGGGAAGACTGGAGGTTCTGTGGTGGTCCATTGACTATCCTTGTTGTACATCCTTTGTTGTTCGCATATACGTGGTTCAAATATTTCTGCTACTGACTGTAGTTATTTACCGGAGCAGATCTGAATTACTGCAGCTTGTGTTTCCACTGGTGTGATTTGTACCATATTAGCCATTGGATTTTGACGTTCCTTCTTCCTTTGATCATACTCAGCTGCATCCTTACAGAATCTTCTAATGTGACCAAATTCACCACACAAGTGACAACGTGGTGGTGGCAAATTGGGATTTTCCGGTGCTGGTCTGGCCTGCCAGTGGTTTGCGTTGTGGAGGTGATCGCAATCCGGGTGGATCAGGTCCGGTCGTGGCACACACAGGGTGTATGAAGCTAATGAATGTTGGAAGGTTTAAAGATGTGAAGGTGAAATTAATGTTGAGTATGGAGAAGCGAGAGATGTTGAAATAATTATGGGAATGGGAATGTAGGTGTGCAAGTTAGATTGATGACATGAATGATAAGAATGAAAGAGAACCATACACACGAATCAAATTTGGAAGGAAGAATGGTCCATTGGAGGAGCTTCTTAAACACTTCCTAATTCTAATCCATATGTATAGCCTTCTTTGGATGATATGTATGCATGACGAGAATAGATGGAATCCTTACACATAAATCAGTTTCGAAAGGAAGAATGGTCCAATATTGGAGCTTCTTATACACTTTCAGAAACTAATAAATATGTATGGATTTGTATGGATTATATACATGCAAGTGAATTATGATGATGGATTTTACTCACAAGCTCAAAGAAACATCCTCACTGGTTCAACGCAATACTGCGGAGCCTTCTCACACATAGAAGAAATAGAAGACATGTAAAAATACTTAAGAGACTGAGAGAGGTGACAAGAGACAAGTGACAAGTGACATGAATTAAAAGAATTTGAATTAAGTTATATGTAAAAGATCGTCGTGGTACGTCATGCTAAGCAATCTACTGATCAAAGGTGGTTCCGACCCTCAAACCATGACAATTCAACCGAATGTCACATGTAAGAAGGTGAGTTCCACTCCAGTGACCCTATGTCTCTCTAGGCTCGTAACGTCTAACTAAAGAAGTCTAAGACTCATTAAAATCAGCTCTAACTCACTCACACGCTCCATCGAGGGTGAGTCAAGATAGAGATGCTGGTTTCAAGAGCCTATCCTAGATTGGAGTTCTAACTTAAATTTGAAACTAGGTTCTATACTCATACTAGCTCACCTTGGATCCTCACTCGCTCAACCAAGGGTGATCGTCTCAAGGAAACCGTAAGCTAGCATGAGCCCTATGGATGCCTAACAATGATGCTCTAGGAGTTTGGAGGGGGGTTTATATAGTTTTTTGAATGAATTTGGGCCATTGGATCTAGAGAAATCAACTCTCAACTCTAGGATCACTACTTTCGATTACAACCATTTGATTAATCAAATCAATGGCTTGGAATTGTTCTTTCTATCAAATCTAGTGTAAAGGAGTGAAATTTAGGCGCCCTCATTCTCCACCATTGGATCTGGGGATGATCTGGACCGTCGGATCAATGCTGACATCAATTCGGATAAGATAAGCCACTATTTTTGGAGAAACACTGCATTATTGATCTTTGATTGTAAAAAAAGTCTTCTTTTATGGAAAAACTCGTGGATCCTCCTTGCTTTAAGCATAAGTGCATCTCCACCCTTGAATATGAGCTCATCTTGATCGTACAACATGGCTCAATCAGCTTTCGCCATGTGGTGGTCCTTCAACCCTTCAATTTGCTTAAACTAGAAAACTGCGGTGATCCTGAAAACTGGACTTTGTACTCTTTGACCCTCCAAATAGGCTTTGATGAAGATGAAACTTTGTAGGACTATGTTTCCAAAGATCTCCTTCAGGAATATGCAGAAAAAACTCCCATCTGAATCTCCCTTGTACAAGTTTGACTACATTTGGAAGCTTGCAAGGTGGCATTAAGGTGTCTAGGAAGCTCTCATAGCCTTGAAAATTTGTACAAATATGTAGCCATATATGATCTTTATATATGCCAAAACATATGGCTAACATAATTTTCTATACAAGAATTTGTAGGGTCAAACTAGAAAAATTACATTTTTACAAAATGAACATAGCATATCAATGTGCTACAAAATCCATTTTCTGCTGAAATTGGGGCTATAGACTGCCTTTGACAATCTTTACAAGTATATGAATTTTCATCTAATTTGGTGATAATGAAATTTTTACCCTAATTTCCTAACTTTGACCAGCTTTGACCGCTACCATGGACTTTCTTGATTTCTTTGAAACTTTGTATGTGAGCTTCCTTTGACATCCTTGATGCATCTTGGACTTCACGGGGAATTCCGGCTACCTTCACCAAATATGTTTTTTGTAGTCCTTCACAAGTGAGAGAGGAGAGAAAATCTCGACGACATTCGCCCCCACTAAACCTGCGATTCCTCCGGAAGCGCCACTCTAGCATCTGTGAAAAAAAAAATGTTCCAGGCATCAAATTCTTTTATAGGTAACATAAGAAACATGGAAGGAAAATTGATTATATGCATGAATCAGTAGGTAACGTGACATGAAGCAAAATTTGCATGAAAGAAAGAATTGAAACAGGCAACAGGAATATGCATGAACAAATAGGCAACATATATGCAAATGAACAAGCAACATTGGCAACAAGAAAGAAAAAAAACAAGCATCAATATGAAGTGGAAGTGGATGTATTGAGTTGTTTTAAGCATCAGTTCCTCTCATCTTAAAGAAAATTTTGTACCTTTTTCATAAAGCAATCTACCTTAAATATGATTATAAACAAAGATTTAGGATTTTCAAGAGACATCTTTCATCTTTAGCTTATTTTAGATCAACTCCTTTCCTACATAAATATGAATATGCTCTTTCTCTAATAACATGCAAGGAAATCTAACTAAACTCCACTAATGCATAAATCTTCCTATATAGCCCGTGATTTATTCTACTATGCCTCTTTATCCTCCTTTGGCTTGCTCTTTTTTTCTTTTGATGATGATGATGATTCGGCAACTTTATGGTTACGATCACTTTTTTGGGGTGGAAGAAAGTGTAAACTTCTTGGTAACATGTAGCAAATTTTTTTTTTTTGATGACGCGGAAAAATTAAGCCCCGATACAAGGTACAACCATTTTTGATGACGGAGAACAGTCGTTTAAACTCCGATACAAGTGTTGTGAGGTGGACTAAAGATGTAGAAACATGCAATAGCAAGAGCTAGGATTTCAACAATTATGCTTTCGATACAGGATACATATGCATGTTTATATATGAAAGTCTTGTCACCAAAATAAACCTCCAAATCTACATGCCCTATCTTTCCACAATCCTAGATTATAATCAATTTCTTAGTAGATAAGATACTACTTAAGATACAATTTTACACAAGTAGAGAAATCATCATTTGCCTTTTTTTTGACTCAAGTGATGTGGATATGTAATGCAATGCAAAAATTGAAAACAAACATGCATGAAACAAGAATGGAAAAAAGTAGAATGAACTTGAAAAAAAACAAAGCAACATGAACTTGAAAAATTAATGATGTTTTTATATGTTTTTTATATTTTTTCCTTTATTTTCTTTTTATTTTTTTATTTTTTATTTTTATAACATGGATACTCCTGTTTATGAATCGGCCTCATTGTTTTCATCTTCTTCAATGTCTTCATCCAAAATGTACTCGTCATTATCACGCTTCTTGAATAACTTTATCCGTTTACCTGCAATCAAAGTTTTTAGTGCAACACTATTTAGTTCACAAAGAGCATAGGTACCATTATTGTTGACTTTTGATACAATGTATGGCCCAAACCACCGTTGAGTGAGCTTTTTGCGTGCATCATATTGAGAGTCAAATGTACTATCATAAATGAGCACCCAATCTCCTACTTCAATTGGCTTAGGACGCAATCGATGAGTTTTATCAAAATAATGCTTATTCTTCATTCTAGATTCTCTTAATTTTTCAACGGCATCATCAAGTCTTAACTTGCCTTGTTCTAACTGCTTAATGCACAAACTCAAAAAATCATCAATAGACATGTTTTCAGACCAAGGCAAATTTGACCATGCAGAAATATGAGACTGAATTGGAAATAATGGTTTTTGACAGTACATGAGTTCAGCGGGCATATATCCAGTAGTACATGTGCATGTCATTCTATCTGCCCAAAGTGCAAAAGGTAAGAATCTAGGCCATTGTTTGATGTCACGGTTACATGCTTTAGATATGGCTTTCACAATAGGTGGATGCCCTCTCTCTATTTTACCATTGGCCTGTGGATTATATGCAGTAGTAAGAGACAAACGAATACCGTGATGATCAAAGAACTCTTTAGCTTCTCTCGCATTTAACTCTCCACGATCGGCAACTACTTTCTCTATGTACCCAAAGCGACTTATGACATCTTCAAGCAAGAATTTGCAAACATTGTAAGTGATCTTAGATCATAGTGCACGTCCCTCTACATGATTAGTTAAATCTTCTCTTGCAAGTACAATGTAACGCATTTTGTCAATACCTTTAGGCATAGTTACAAGATCTACTACCCACTTGTAGTGAATACAAGGTGGATAAGTAGGATGCAACGGATCTCTATGTTTGACTGATGAATGAAGTTGACAAGTAGAACATGTGGAAACATAGCTACTAATGTCAACATACATCCAAGGCCAATAATAGGTACTTCTAATTTTTTCATATGTTCCAAAAAATCCTTTATGACCTGCCCATAATGTCTCATGCATTTCCTTCATTACTTGCAATTGAAGACCTCTCTTTCCTAGGACTCGTTGTGGATTCTTAACCTTACCCTTAGCATGTCTCAAAAGATAACCATTACATAGGAAAAAGTTATAAGCTCGTTTCCTAATGTTATGGAATCTATTCGTAGTCCAGCTAGGTAATGGTTGTAGTGTACTCAGATACTTTCCTATGTCTCTCCATTCATCTTCGTACTCAGACTCATGAAAGTTCTCATACTCATATATATGTGGAACATAGTCAACTAAATTCACATTCTTTATTAGATCACTTTCAAGATCATCATCAAATCTAGCTCTCGATAACATATCAACAACTGAGTTTGACTTTCCTGAAATATGAACTAACTCAGGATTTATGAACTTAATATATGAGATCCATCTAAGCATGGCTATATCAAGAGATGAACAATTGGCTATCATTCCAATGAGAGGCAAACAATCAGTCTCAACTTTGACATTTGCACCAATGAAATATTCTTTGTCTGTTTTCAAAGTTGTTACCATACCCCATAGTTCTCGTTTGATATGTGGATATTTTCGTTGTGTTTCATGTAGAATTTTGGCACCAAACCTAATTGCATATATATTCCCTTCACTATCATCTTGACTTATGACCCAACCTATACCAATAGGACTAGTATCAACAGTCAATATAATAGGTTTGTTAGCAGAATAGTCTACACGCTTAAGGATGGGAGCTTCAAGCAATAATTTCTTCAATTTACGCATAGCTTGAGTGTGTTTGTCAGTCCAAATAAATTTTTGTTTCTTCCTCAACAAGTCATAGAGACAATCAGCAACATGTGCAAAGTGTGGGATCCAAATAACATAAAAGATGCAAGCACCAAGAAATCTACGTACCTCACTCACGTTGTTACATGTTTCAGAAATCTTGCTAATGGCATCAACTTTTTGTGGGTATGGTTTTCGACCATAATGGCCACATAAATGTCCAACAATAGAACCTCGTTGACACCAAAAACAGATTTCTCTATGGAAAATGTGAGACCTACCTCTTCAAATCGTTGAAATATTCTTTCACAATCAGAGATATGGTCAAGAACAAATTTATGACATCCAAATGAGTCTAAAGAAATGTCCTTTACACGTTCCTCACTCCCTTTAATTGGAATGTCATCAATGAATGGCATAGTTATATGAGGGATAAAATCATGTAAGACCATATTCATAGCACTCATCATATGAGCCACAGAATTGGTCGCTCCTTGAGGTAAAGTACACATTCACACTAAGCCTAAAGGAGTTTTCATTGTGGTAATGTCACGACTATCCATTGCTAATTGGAATTGGTCATATCCAGAATATAAATCACCCATTGAATAGATAGAATGTCCTGAAAATGATTCAGCAAACTCATCTACAATGGGTCCTGTTCCTACATTCCTTATGGTGACTTTATTGACAGGTTGGAGATCTTGAATAAAACGTAGTTTCCCGTTCTTTTTAGGCACAATGAACCATCTATTTGAGTAAGGTGCAAAAGATGGCTCTAAAATTCTCATATTTATCTTCTCCTTAAGTAGTTTCATTAGCTCAGGTAAGTGAGCCTTTGGAACAGGTATAGGACGAAGATTCCACGGAATATGTGGAATAGTAAAGATTATCATGGGTGCAACTAGCTTAGGATCTACACAACCAATCTCATGAGGATACATAGTAAAGGCTTTTCCATGGCTCCGTATAACTCTCTCAAATTTATCTCTCTCTGCTGGCAAAAGAAAGTCATCATCTCTACCAATTTTCACCTGTTTGATTGTCTCATCCGTGAATTTATGTCCTATGTTTTTCTTATCCCAAAGAATTGGTTCATTTTTCACATCAATAATTTTTTCATTACTTCCTTGAGGTGATGGTTTAGCTATGGGTTTGATTTTTTTGTCTACAGTTTTGTACTTTGTTTCAACTAAGGCATCATGTGTTTGGTTAAATTTTGAGCACTTGTCAACATTGAGAGCATACTCTTGGATTAGAGCATACTCATCAAGGGAAGAAAGAAGAATAATATGGGAATTAGAATTTTGTGGAAGACATAACTCTAACTCCTCAAGAGTAGAGAAACAATGAGATGTTTCAATCACATGCTCAATGTTCTCATCATGTTCCATGATTTTATTGTTTTTATAATTTTTTTGGGTTTTTTGGATAAAAGACTTGGACAATTGACTCTTATGAAGAAAATCTAATCTAGAATGTGGAAAACAAAGTGAAAAACTTTTGTACATGTTGGTTGGCTGCGAGATGTCAAACCAATATCCAATGTTCTCCCATGCAACAATGGATTCTATCCGAAATTTTGATCATATGTAGCTCCAAACATGAATCGAGGTGCACAATCACTACAAGCATGCTCATGACCCTGAGTAACAATAGGTTTCTTTCTAATTGACAATCGATTCCTAGGATGATTCACTCCTACCGTCATGACTTGAAGTGATTGCATTCCATCCTTAGACTTGAATCTAGCATAGGTAGACCCATCATCCAGGGCTTTAGTTTCCATACGACTCTCACAAATAAAGGGTTGACCTAAGAGAACTTCATAGGAGCAATTATCTTGAATAAAAAAGTGAAACTCTTCTGTTATTCCTCCTATGGATATGGGCACACTAGCATAAGCCCCATACAGGGTACCTACACCATTATCTGCAGTTCTCATACGCCATCCACAATCTTTATCTATGGGCCATCGAAACTTATCATAGACTTCTCTTGAAATCACATTGATTTCAGAGCCGGAATCTACTAATGCATTTACAGTGATAGTGTTCTTATCATTTCCTATTTTAACATGCATCTCTGATGTACCTCTAGACCAAAATTTTCTTTTAAAGTGACTTTCAGGATTGTTTTCATGATTTTCATGGTCAGGTTGAATAGGTCCTAAGAAATTTTTATTAACATTTACTTCATCATCATCAAAGTCCTGTTCATCAGATTCATCAAAGTTTAAGGCTTCATTCAAAGCTTGATCTTGATCTAGAGAATCTTGCATCTCAGTATCTAGATTAAGTGGAAACCTCTTCCTTTTAATTAGGCCGATAAAGTTATCTTTAAAAATAGGCTTTGCAATAGAGAAAACTTGTTCTAAAGACATAGTCACTTGACTCTTAAGCAAAATGTCATCTAAAATTTCCATAGGATCTATTTTTCTCTCAATTTCTGAAATCAAGATAGCTTTAGGTTTCTCTTTGGTTTCTTTTGTTTTTGCTCAGGATCTTGTTTTTGTTCATGTTCTCGTGTTTGGTCTTCAGATTGTTTTGATTGTTCTGGTTTATCTAAAGGCTTTGGTTCTCTTTTTCTTTGCTTTGTCTCCTTCCCTTTTTGTTTCTCCTCTTGTTTTTGTTCATTGGGTTCTGATTCTTGTTTCTTATCTTTGGATTGTGATGTTTCTCCCTGCTCTATGATTGTTTCTATTCCCTCTGAGGTTTGTTTTCATGTCACTCTTCTTTCACTAGGCTCAGCTTCATCTCTTTTTCGTTTTTCTTCTACATTGGATATGTGAGAAATAAGAGATTGATCTTCTATTGGTGATTCCCAAGCTCTTATTCTCCTAATCTCATCTCGTGCTCTTACTAAAGCCTCTATGGAAAAATCACCTTCCTTTGTGGGTTTACTTGATTCCACTTGTTCATCAAGAGCTTCTAGTTTCACTCCTCTAGTTCCTACATCCATTATGGTTATATTTTCATAGTGTTTTTTCATGCCTCCCTTACCATAATTTCCTTGCAAAGGTAGCCTAGATCGATAGTCACAGATTTTCTTATCTATGTCTATTACTAGTCGTTGCTCCTTAGCATCCTTCAATAGTTCGCAATCTCTCAAAAAGTGCTCTAACGAATCACACCAAGGACACCTACGAGGGCCACGCACAAATCCATTTGGATTTTGAGGATTTTGATTAACTTGTGGTGGGAAATTTTGAAATTGAGGATTTTGTTGATATGGTATTGCTTGAACAGGATAATTAGGATTTTGATAAGGCAATTGATGTATTTGAGGAGCTTGGGGAGCAACATGTGGTACTTGAAGTGCAAGAGGAGCTTCCATATTATACGGTTGATTATTTTGAAAATTCTGATTTTGAGGATTTTGAAAAGCTATTTGAGAAGCTTGAGGATACATGTTTTGATACATTTGAGGATTTTGCACATGAGGATGAGGATTTTGCATTGAGGGATTATGCATTGGCGGAACTTGATATGCTTGAGTAGGAGCTACTTGTGGATTTTGATTGGTAGCTATAACATGTTGATTAGGCTCTTGAAAAGACATTGGGCTCATTTGATTTTGGAAAGTTTTGGTGTAATTAGATTGTAAAGCATCTATAGTCTTGGCCAAATTGGATTGTCTAGCAATAAGACTTTCCATTTGCTTAGTGAGAATTTCCACTTGAGATTGTTCAACTACACTTTTATTTGGCTCTACTTTAAAACCTTGAGTAGGATCCATCATTTGAGGAATAGGAGTAGAGTCAAAAAGCATAGCATGGGATTGTTCTCTAACTTGCTCCTTAGTTTGTGGAAGGCTAGCTTGAGGAAGACTAGTTTGCTCATAAAGCATGGATTGTCTTTGATGTCTATGGGCTACAACCTCTACTACTTTACGCACTTTTTGCCAATTGTCAGTAAGACCATAACGCTTATCTGGTTCTTCTAATCGCCGTTCAACTTCCCTACGAGTTTCAGGATGAAGAAGCTTAAGAAAATTGATCACAAGATCAGGTTCCAAAGTTATCTTATCCTCATCAGGAAGTTGCTCATAGCGTCTAATATACTCATTTTGTAAGTGAGTAATGGAGCTACTAGGCTTTGGGGAATTGACCCATCGTAAGAATCCATCTCGATTATGTTGGCTATAATCTTCAAGATAGAATTCTTTGAGCATCTCCTTTCTAAAATCACTCCAAGGAAGACTATCATATTGAGTGACACGGTTTATGATAGAGCTATCAACAATTCGTTCAAAGAATGATATCAAAAGATCTTCAAGAAGACCAAAAATCATAGCTTGCTCTTCAAACAAATCTAAGTAGCTTGTGATGTTGATGCCATTGAATTTTCCCTTCTCTCTCAACATAGAAGAGACTATTCTTTGGCCTTGTTTCTCAACAATAAGGGATTTGAATCCTTCCTCCATCTTACGTGAATAAGCAAGTGATGCACGATGCTCTAGATCTCTCACAAATGTGTTTACTTCGCGACGAAGATGTGCACAATACTGTGAGAAATCCAGTGCAACACTCAAGAATGATGATGATGATATGATGAGGATGAAAAATATGAAACAAAGGATATGGATCACAACCTCCCAACAAGATCAGAAGCAAATGCCACGAAGCGTTTCACGTCGGGTTCAAATGTGGAGGTGATCGCAATCCGGGTGGATCGGGTCCAGTCGTGGCACACATAGGGTGTATGAAGCTAATGAATGTTGGAAGGTTTAAAGACGTGAAGGTGAAATTAATGTTGAGTATGGAGAAGAGAGAGATGTTGAAATAATTATGGGAATGGGAATGTAGGTGTGCAAGTTAGATTGATGACATGAATGATAAGAATGAAAGAGAACCATACACACGAATCGAATTTGGAAGGAAGAATGGTCCATTGGAGGAGCTTCTTAAACACTTCCGAATTCTAATCCATATGTATAGCCTTCTTTTTATACACTTTCAGAAACTAATAAATATGTATGGATTTGTATGGATTATATACATGCAAGTGAATTATGATGATGGATTTTACTCACAAGCTCAAAGAAACATCCTCACTGGTTCAACGCAATACTGCGGAGCCTTCTCACACATAGAAGAAATAGAAGACATGTAAAAATACTTAAGAGACTGAGAGAGGTGACAAGAGAGAAGTGACAAGTGACATGAATTAAAAGAATTTGAATTAAGTTACATGTAAAAGATCATCGTGGTACGTCATGCTAAGCAGTCTACTGATCAAAGGTGGTTTCGACCCTCAAACCATTGCAGTTCAACCGAATGTCACACGTAAGAAGGTGAGTTCCACTCTAGTGACCCTATGTCTGTCTAGGCTCGTAACGTCTAACTAAAGAAGTCTAAGACTCATTAAAATCAGCTCTAACTCACTCACACGCTCCATCGAGGGTGAGTCAAGATAGAGATGCTGGTTTCAAGAGCCTATCCTAGATTGGAGTTCTAACTTAAATTTGAAACTAGGTTCTATAATCATACTAGCTCACCTTGGATCCTCACTCGCTCAACCGAGGGTGATCGTCTCAAGGAAACCGTAAGCTAGCATGAGCCCTATGGATGCCTAACAATGATGCTCTAGGAGTTTGGAGGGGGGTTTATATAGTTTTTTGAATGAATTTGGGCCATTGGATCTAGAGAAATCAACTCTCAACTCTAGGATCACTACTTTCGATTACAACCATTTGATTAATCAAATCAATGGCTTGGAATTGTTCTTTCTATCAAATCTAGTGTAAAGGAGTGAAATTTAGGCGCCCTCATTCTCCATCATTGGATCGGGGGATGATCTGGACCGTCGGATCAATGCTGACATCAATTCGGATAAGATAAGCCACTATTTTTGGAGAAACACTGCATTATTGATCTTTGATTGTAAAAAAAGTCTTCTTTTATGGAAAAACTCGTGGATCCTCCTTGCTTTAAGCATAAGTGCATCTCCAACCTTGAATATGAGCTCATCTTGATCGTACAACATGGCTCAATCAGCTTTCGCCATGTGGTGGTCCTTCAACCCTTCAATTTGCTTAAACTAGAAAACTGCGGTGATCCTGAAAACTGGATTTTGTACTCTTTGACCCTCCAAATAGGCTTTGATGAAGATGAAACTTTGTAGGAATATGTTTCCAAAGATCTCCTTCAGGAATATGCAGAAAAAACTCCCATCTGAATCTCCCTTGTACAAGTTTGACTACATTTGGAAGCTTGCAAGGTGGCATTAAGGTGTCTAGGAAGCTTTGATAGCCTTGAAAATTTGTACAAATATGTAGCAATATATGATCTTTATACATGCCAAAACATATGGCTAAAATAATTTTCTATACAAGAATTTGTAGGGTTAAACTAGAAGAAATACATTTTTATAAAATGAACATAGCATATCAATGTGCTACAAAATCCATTTTCTGCTGAAATTGGGGCTATAGATTGCCTTTGACAATCTTTACAAGTATATGAATTTTCATCTAATTTGGTGATAATGAAATTTTTACCCTAATTTCCTAACTTTGACCAGCTTTGACCAACTTTGACCGCTACCATGGAGTTTCTTGATTTCTTTGAAACTTTGTATGTGAGCTTCCTTTGACATCCTTGATGCATCTTGGACTTCACGGGGTTTTTGTAGGCCTTCACAAGTGAGAGAGGAGAGAAAATCTCGATGACAGCGTTATAGTTGTTGTTTCTCTATCCTCTGTAATTTCGATATCCTTGTTGCTGATTATTCCTCATTTGCAGAGGTACGTAATGATTAGCTGGCTGTCCTGGTTCCTGTATAATAGCATTGACAGTTGCGGTTCCCTGCACTTTGGTGTTGTATGTGCAGTTTTCGGTGGTGTGTCCGGTAATGTTGCAAATATCACAAAATAACTGATTAAGTGCACAAGTGGCACTAGTATGGCCTGACTTCTTGCATGTGATGCAGTATACTTGTCTGGTCATATCTTCGGTGACATTTCTATTTGTTTTTAACCACTCTAGATCTTCTGTAAATCCTCCAACCTTATTTTCCAGCTGTAAAGCCATGGCAATCACTACGTGGAGCGTCATAGCTCCTACACAGCGTATGATCATAATCTGTTTAAGTTGTGGAGTCAAGCCATTGATGAACCATTGAGTAATAATGTCATCCGGTAGGTTGGCATGTGCTGGTTGTAACTGCCTTAAATGAGTCCTGAATAGTGTGGCGTATTCCTGTACTGTTTGATTTATCTTCTGTCTGTTGTTTTGCCGATAGTCAAAAATTTGGGCTGGATTCTTCTTTAGCCTAAATCTCTGCAAAAAGGCACCTCGTACTGCTTCATAGGTGCCAAAGTGATTAATATCATATTCTGTAAGCCATCTAGCTGCTTCATTGACCAATGTAGACTGAAAGACAATAGCTTTATATGCCGGATCCGGTGGATGGTTGAGTACTGTGTAACTTATCTCAAATGTGCGTACATGAGCATCTGGGTCATCACCTAGGAATCCACAGAATTTAGTGTACGTTACTCTTGTTGGAGGCGGGCTGGGTGGACATAGCTGTTGTTGTTGTTGTTGTTGTTGCCCGTTCATCGTGCTAATAGTTGTATGATGACTTTCTCCTATATCTAGAGGCTGAATATATGAACTATTGGAGTCTGTATCGCTGGCCTATGCACTTTCTAGTTCGATAATCTTGTTCAGTATGTTTCGAATCTCGGTTTTGAACAAATTTCCTTCCTTCTTGATGTCGAGTGTAGAGGAACTTACTCCAAAAAGTGGTGGCTGGGCTAAAGATTCACCAAAAAATGGTAAACCTTCGCCAAAAAACTACGATTTTGTTACCGAAATATCACTGGAATGTCCCGATTTTTCGCCAAAATAAGGTGTTTTTTCGCCTTCGCAAATTTCTTTGGCTAGAGTGTTTCTAGTCATAAACAAATGTGAATCTTTATCCAAGGTTATTAAGCTAACTTCACGTTGCATTCTAGTAGATTCTGGAGTTACCATATCTTCGACGGACTGTGCCGAAATAGTACCGGAATGTACCAGAGGCGTAACACGTTCCACCGGAATATGACCGGAATTACTACTAACGTTCTTTACTTTCTTGACAATTGGGTTGGACCTAGTTGTACTTCTTCCTCCCGGAGTTGTCTTTAGTAAATTAAGTACTCCAGGCTGACGATTCTTGGGATACGTTTCACCGGATCGAGTAACCGGCATGTATCATCTTTTGTACTAATCGCGTAGTATCACTATCGATTAAAGTTTTATAATCACGTTTCCACAACAAGTTTGCAACAATCTGATTCTATTGCTACTTTCGACAGATGAAAGGTAATCTTGATGTTCGATTTGGACAGACGAATGATGATCTTGATGCCACCTTCCCACAGATGGCGCCAGTGTTATCTGAAAAACAAAACGGCCAATGTTAAGGCCAGTGTTGAACTAATGCATTGTTCTAACTGTCAGCACGTGTCAAACGAATCATGGGTTCTTGGGAGTGGTAGGGGTCTGTTAGACAGAGGCCCTGTACTTAGTTCCCAAAATAACTCATTCAATTGCAGCAATAAAATGATATTCACAGTTCTATCGAAATCTACTGTTCTTAGACAGTGTCATCACAGTCTTAGCTCAGCTACCAGTAACAACTAGACTGTACCAGACTTATCTGTACCTTGGTATGCTACTGTAACAGTAACAGTAGTCCAACCTTCACCAAGATAGCGCTCACAATCAAGCAACCGGATCACAGAAGGTACCTACAGTTTCAACCTACAGTTTTGAAGACTAACACACACTGGAATTACCCTTAACTATAGGTAATTCTTCACCGTACAAGTGCAGATCTAGAACAGCACCACTTCTGCACAACGTTCTTAGGGGAAGATTACCACAGTCACACAGACTCATCAGTACTTAGCAGTTCAAACAAGGAGAAGAGCACTACGTCATACATCTTAACAAAACAATCCCTCACAACAATCCATAGTAACTCTTTCAGACAACAATCCAACGACTTACAGAATGGAATTAGATTCATAGCGTAACCGAGATTGACAGATAACACCACAGAAGTACAACAGAGTACGCAGAGCTTAGACAAGACACTTTACAACAACACTCAGACACTCAACAAGATGAATAGTCTGGTGATACTCAGAAAACAGACCAAAACCCGCTCTCTCAAGCACTTCTTTTCATTGCTTTATATAAGATTTACAAATATGCGCGTAACAACCTTTCACACGTGTTTTACAAAGATTTCCGTTACACCTATCCCAATCCGGCGGCCGACTAACAGCCTGGGATTCTCAAATGTGTCTATGCATGGCCATGTAATAGGGCCTATATCAATGCGTACTTTGGAAGTGTATAACCTGAATGGTGCAAAAGACAGGGTTGTGCAAGAGGCACATGGTTGTCGCTCGTCGAGGCTTTTGATGTTATTTGTAGTTGTTGATGCCGACTTTGGTGGAGGTATCCATTGGATCTCGAAATGATGTAACCCTCCTTATTGGGGTCCATTTTAGAAAAACATTTGGCACTGTAGAGATCACTTCATGCATCTTCATCGTTCGATGCTTTCTAAACTGTGGTATCTAGTGTGGTGGGCACTTTGGTTCCGTGTAGGCTACTTGTACTTTTGGCTTCCAAACCCATACCCTTTTTGCATGTCTTCCTGCTATGGTTGAAGAGGTGATTTGATCTTCTTTCGGTCTTTGTACGCAGTTCTTACCCTTTTCTCTTTTTGGCTTCTTGGTTGAGACTCTTTGCATGTGGGAGAACATAGGTTGTTGTGGATGTAAGAGCTTCTTGGGTACCCATATTTGCAATTGTCCTTGTTGAGTTGCAGCTAATTTCTTACGCACCCAAACTTGTCGAATATCTTGTGGTTGAGTTTGTCCAAGCTTCTTCATTCGTCTTTTGGCCTGGCAGGAGTCCCTGGAGGGGGATTGTGGGGTTAAGGTTGGTGGTTGCTCTCCTTTTCGTACTGAGATCTGCTTCAATCCTGGAACTACTTTCCTTTGGAAATCTCATTGTTTATTTGATATAGCTGTTGTCCTGTTCGGTTGTGTTTGCCTTGTTGGTTGAGTCTTAGTGGCAGCATGAGTTCTTGCACCAGAGGAGGAGTCCACTTGTCTTTGAGCCTGTTCTTCCATGATTGAGTTCTCCTACGACATAGAGTGTTTGACGCATACAACCTCTCTTTTGCTAAGATTAGTCCTAGGATAACTATAAGATGTGACATCTGGATTTGTGAGCATGCCATTTTCTAGTTCTAATTTAAAGCATTGTCCCTAGACCCAAACTTGAAGAAGTTGACTTCTTAGGTTCAAGTTGATTGCATTGTCATAAATCCAATCTTGTCCTAAGACAAGTGGTTCTGTAAGGTTCTCATTTCGACACACTAGCACTTTGACTTTCATTGAAACAGCTTGAAGGTAGATGGGAAGTTCCACCTCGCCCAAACAAGGGGTTTCCACCCCTCCCAATCCTATGAGATAAGCTTCTATGGATTGATTTTCAACTACAAGTCTTGGCAGTAGGAAAGTCTAACTGCATGCACTACTTGCTTCACTTGAGTCAATCAATGCTTTCATAGTCCTTGCACCCTTTCCTTGTCCTATCTCTATGGTCAGAAATGGACGTCGGTCAATGACTTGAGAAGTCGCTATGCCTGATTTTTGGCACATATCCATGTGATGTTTTGGGGCTTTTGAGTTGACATCTAGTCCTAATCGCCTTAACTTATTTCACCTTATGCGCTCTCTAGCCTCATCTTGTGCTTCTTCTCTAACTCTCCTCTCTTCTTCTTTTCGTTTCTTAGTAGTGTTGAGTCTCATTAGCATGTACTCTGTAAGAGGTTCTTGATATAATTTGACTCGACAACCACTAATATAGTTTGGCAAGATGTCACCTTCTAAAGTAGCCAATTGAATGGCACCGCTAGTGGAAATTCTATTAATGATCATGGGTCCATATCCTCCTTTTTCCAACTTAGGGGCATGTTGTTTTAGTGTGTAAACCAACACTAGATCTCCCTCTTTCAGTCCCTTATCCTTGATGTGTGCATCAAAGTATGCCTTTTGCCTTTTCTTTGCAGCATAGATACCTACTGCTGTTCGTAGCCTCATCTCACCTAAGCGTTCTAGATCAAAGATCCTAGAGGACAACTCATGTCCATTCCGCTCATGCTCATGTGCTACCTTTAAAGCTGGGATTAGGAATTCTAGTGGTAGTACAACATTCTGGCCAAAGACCATCTGAAATGGGGTGGCATTGAGTACCATTTTGTAGGCAACTCGGTAAGCCCAAACAACATGATGAAGTTGTTTGCCCCAATCAGAGCGTTTATTATTTACTAGTTTAGTCAAGACATTACAGAGGATCTTATTCGTGCTCTCAGCTTGTCCGTTAGGTTGTGGGTGATAGGGGGAAGACTTCTTATGTATCACCAAGATTTCTTGGAGAAGATTTTCAATGACTTCATTCACGAAGTGTGTGCCTCTATTGCTCACTAGCTCTATTGGTAGTCCATATCTCATGAACACACTCTCGAATAAGAACTTAGCCGTAGTGTGAGCATCGTTCTTTGTTGTGGCTTTCACTTCTACCCACTTGGTAAGGTAATATGTGGCTACAATAATATACTCTGTATGGGAGTTTCTAGCTGGGGGGTTAATAGGACCTACAAAGTCTATACCCCATTTCAAGAATGCACGTCCTCCCATCATTGGCCTCAACGGCATCTCATCTTTTCTAACTGGATATTGTGCGTGTTGGCATGTGTCACATTTCTTCACATAGGTATGTGCATCCATATGGAGAGTTGGCCACCAAAGTCCTAAGAAAAGAACGGTCTTGATTACTCGGTCAGGACCAAAATGTCCACCTACAACACTACTGTGTGCAGCCTCTAAGACTTTCAGATAGTCTGATTCATGAACGCACAGTCTTAAGTAACCATCTTTGCCTCTTCGATATAGGTTGTCTCCCACTAAGGCATAGCCTTGAGCCTCTTGCTCCATGCTTCGTCTTCTTGCTAGACTAGCCTCTTTGGGTAATCTTCCCAACCTCATAAACTCTACCAATGGAGCACTCCATTCTGGAATTAATGACACTTGATAAAGGGTCGCATGCTCCACTCGGGGTCTCTCTCTGCACATTGGACAATTCTTAATCCACTCATGTATTTCTTTGTCCATGCTAGGCCAATACACTCCTAAATGCTTCAGATTTTGCAATGTTCGTTGTTTAGAATAGTGATTTCCTAGTAATCCTTCATGAGCTTGCTACAACCAACTACTATGTTCATCATCCTCAACACAACAAGCTAATACACCCTCAGTATCTTGTTTGTACATGCTTCCTGTCAATATGTGATATTTTTGTGATTTTACAATTTCTTCTTGTGATGTTTTAACATTCTTATTTGCGGGTTCAAAGGTTAGGACTGGTACCAACGTATTTGCCCATTTAGGAACAACCTCTAAATTGAACAAATAAGCATCTGGTAGGTCGTCAGACACTCCTTGCGGTCACTCTCATGAAGTGATGCGAGAAAGGTGATGTGCCCGAAGGTGGGTTCTACCTTTCCTGACAACAACTTCAAAGTTATATTCCATTAGTAAGAGGAACCATCTTACTAAGCGTCCAGTATTGCAAGGTTTATTGACCAAATATAACAAAGCTTGATGATTAGTGAAAAACTTGAACTTGTTGGCCAATAGGTAGTGTCTAAACTTCTTCACAGCATATACCATGCCTATGCCCTCTCGTTTAGTTGTGGTATAGTTTCGTTCCATTGCGGTTAGCTGTCTGCTAGCATATGCTATGGGTAAATCTAAATTTCCTTCACCGGTGGGTTGTGCTAGCACACATCCTATGGCATGAATGGATGCATCCACATGGACATCGAATGGTTTATTCCAATCAGGAGTGGTCAATATTGGTGTTGTGCACAAACATTTCTTCAGTTCATTAAAAGAATTCTTGCATTCGTTGTTCCACTCAAAATTAGACAGCAAGGCATAAAAGGGTCTAGCTATGATCGCGTACATGTGGATAAACCTACAATAATATCTGTAATGGCCCATAAAGGCTTGTACCTCTTTAAAATTCCTTGGCCTTGGCATCTCGGCTATGGCTCGTACCTTATCTTCATCTGTTGAGATTCCATTCTTAGAAACAATATGACCCAAGATTTCACCTTGACGCACCATGAACACACACTTTTCTGGGTTCAGACACACTCGATATTCCCTACACTTGTTGAAGATTTGTCTGAGCTCAGGGTTGTGAAATCTTCTTTCTTAGGAATGAGCACATAAATCATCCACATACACTTCTAACATCTTTCGCAAGAACTCTTTGAAGACATGACAGATGAGCCTCTGGAATGTTGCAGGTGCATTGGTGAGCCCAAATGGCATCACACGAAATGCAGATTCACCACTCTGTAGCAAATGTTGTTTTGTGTTGATCTTCTGGGGCAAAGGTTACCTGGTTGTAACTAGAAAATCCATCAAGGAAGCTATAAACTTCCTTGCCTGCAACACGCTCCAATAAATGTTCGGTGATTGGGAGTGGATAGCTATCTCTGATTGTAGCGGCGTTAACGTTTTTAAGGTTAATACACACTCGCAACTTCCCGTTGTCGGGAAGAAGGAGGTCGTGGCGGGAAGCCGGCGCGTGGGGTTGGATCAGGCCCCGCTTTGGTGCGCCGTTCCCGCTGTCCTGCGAGCGGCGTCTGCGCGCTGGGCGCCTCGCCTGTGCTCTCTGGAGCGTGCGCGATCCTCGTACGCGTGGGACCCTCGCCCCTCGGAAGTGTCGAGATGTGCGTGCGTGCACGACCGTAGGCGTCGAGAAAGAGACAAATCAGATACAACACTGAATCTCAAAATTACTGGGTCGGTGTGTATACAAACTCGATGATACAATAAAATCTCAATGATACAGTGGTGCCCGCAACAGTGCGGGTCTCTGATACAAAAGTCCGCTACAGTGCGGATAGATAAATAAAAATAAATGCCGTCGCTACAGTGCGGATCGGCTGGATATGATGTAGGCTTCCCGCTACAGTGCAGGAAGTCACCCTCGATCTCTGTCTTCTGGTCTTTGCGATTTAATCTTTTCTTCACTTTTCTTCGGTTCAAACTTTTCTTCAAATCCTCACTTTGCAGCTCTTTACTTCAAAAATCCGCGCAAATCAAACCTGCAGTGGACGCACCAAGAAGATCAATGAGGATTGGGAAAAAAATCATTAATACATCAAAATTTAAGATGAAAAAACATACTATGCTTTTGATTCAATTCCTTTTCCCTTTGAAATAAATAATCTCAATAGCACAGTTTACAGTTAAGTTCAAATCATTGAGAACCCTCTTTCTACGCCTCCATGTTGTGGGTTATATTGCTTCTTACATAAGGTCCCATAGTGTGTATTATTCTAGGCATAGATCTATATTCCTATATGAAGAATTCCGCAATGTTCGTTTGTTAGCCAATCTTTCATTTCTTAAAAAAAAAGAAACATAAATGATAATTCCTTTCAATAACCTTCGTGTGATTCTTTAGCGCTGTTTCTAACTTAATCTGTTCTCTAAGCTAGATTATACCCATGCCTTAATTTATTGACTTCTTCACGATAGCACATTCAAGGATTATTGTTCATGCTCACTAAACTCAGAAAAAGAAGATTGGCTATGCGCACACGGGTTATGGTCAAAAGAGGAAAGCTTAGAAGTCTGATGATTTGATCTTTAGGTTCCATTTTCTGGATATGCATCCCTTCTCGTTTTCTTCCACCATCTCTGCGCGCATCACCTATAGCCTGTTCTCTCTCTCTAAGTCCGGGTTTTCTGATCAGCGCGTGCAGCTCGCGCAATCCAATGGTTCTCACTATCTCTCTCTTTCTCTGAGTTGACCCACGATGCGCAGCCGCCACTACTATATCGGATTCCCCATCTCTCTCTCAGTCTCTCTCTCAGCTATGCCGCGTCACCTCTGCAGCTGTCGGCCGATCGTCTCTCTATGGCTAGCGCCCTAAACGCTTCTGCGCCGCCAAGAGTGCACCTATCCTCTCTCTTGTCCAATAGCAGCGAGCGCATGTCTCAGGAATCTCTCTCGTGCCACAGCAGTATTTTGTGTAACACCGCCATCGATAGCATGAATCTCTCTCTTATCTCCAGCCTTTGAAATCTCGTGAGTTGGCGTCGACCAATTCTCTCTCTTCACGGGTTCTGCTGCGTCAGCATCAGGTCGTCAGTTTTCCTCGATTATCTCTCCTCCATCGACTACCAGTACCGGAGCGTGCATCTCTCCTCTTTCGCGAAAAATCTCCGTCCGTTTGCTCCTCCCTCTCTCTCTCAAATCTCTATGCACGTCTATGTGCACGCAACGCCAACCATCAGTCTCTCTACCGCCGGGGCTCTCTCTCTCCTCTCTTCCCGTCTTTTCTGCCGCCGCCAAGACCATCTCCCTTCGCGTGAATTTTTCTCTCCCTCCTCTTTGACCATCTCTGGTGCGCCGCCATCACATGTCTCTCCTTCTCTCTACCGTGACCATCGCCCCTCTCAGTGCGCGATGCCTCTCACTCTCCTCCACCGTCGATCCAGGCATGAGTTGCCAGGTGTCTCTCTGCTCACGCCGTCCAGTATCGTCAGCTGGAGAAGTCCCCACGTACTCTCTTCCTACAGTCTACAGCACACGAGCCGGTGGTTACACAACTTACACTCTTCCGACAATTTCTCTATGTGTGCGCATCAACAGCACTGACGACCACCAGTTCTCTTTTTCTAGATTTTTATCCTCCGTGTGCTACACAGTCGGATTGCTCTCTCTCTTCCGAGTCGCCTGTAGGCGCTATGTTCCCTCTCTGCTGCTACACGTCAGAAAAACCCATCCGTTGTCTAGCGCAATTCTATGTGCGTGATTCTCTCGCAATCCAACATTTTTCTCTCTACAACGTCCTCCACGACAGTCAATCTCCGATACGCAGCGCCTATAGGCTCGGTCAATTCTCTCTGTCTCTATCTATCCGCTCTCTGAACGCCTATGCACTGCCATAGTATCTCTCTCCTACGCAGAGATTCTCACACCGTCACAGCAGCGCTAAGATCTCTCTCTCTCTGTGGTCTACAACCATCGCTCTGCCGCCGTCGTCGGCCAATCCTCTCTCTTCTTTCTTTGACACACAGACAACATCCCTCCAATTCCTTTTTTCTTTCATTATCCCGTGGCTTCAGCAGACAATTCGCACCAATTTACCTATACGTGCTGCTAAAGGTTGAGAATGAATGGGCTTTCATGAGTGAGAACAGTAGGTGAACAATTGAGCTATTAAAAGAAAACCCGAATATACTTCAACAGCATCCACTCTCTCATGCGAACTAATGAACATGAATAAGAAAAAATGAATAAGAGGAGGATAAGAAAGCATACCTGCAGTGGACGCACCAAGAAGATCAATGAGGAAAAACAAATGAGGCTTGGCCCTCTATTTATAGGCTTCCCCATCCTTCTCTCCTTGGGACGTTCATCTAGAAGTTTCCAACCTCCCTACTCAACTTTCCAATTTCAGACGACCATGCATGTTTACTTACTATTCTTGGAAAATCTCATCTCTTAATTCTATTTTTGATTTTTGTCCCTTTTTTTATTTTAGTTTTGGTTTCACACTGTAAATACATTTTAATGGGTTTTTAGGGTTTGGCCTACAGAAACCGCCATTTCCAAGGGTCCAACCTAAAGTTTTTGATCGGGAAAAGTAAGGGTTTACTCACAATTATCTCAACCTCGCCAATTCATGGGTTTATTTACAGTTCGGACCTAAACTCCAAGGGTTTCCAAGGGTTCAAGTTCGGTTTTCAGGGGGGTAAACTCGCATTTTCCAGTCAGTTTCAAGGGTCAAACCTAAGGTTTTCATGGGTCTAATGTCGGTTCTTTTTACACACACGTCTAACATACATCTCAAACTTATTTCTGCATCACACAATCAATCAATTCGGCCTAAATATGTACAAAATATACCCTCTTCAGTCAAAACATCACACAAAAACTCATAAAACAATGAACTTTTGAAAAAAATCATCACACTTCCATGAGGGATTTCATCCCGACATTCGCCCCCGCTAAACCTGCACATCGTCCCGATGGGCCAACCTGGTCATGTTTCTTCATTTTGATCCAGCTTTTCTTTATCTTCATGGTCTATCATTCTTCATCAGCATCAGCCTCAGTGTCATCAGTTCCCTCCAGAAGTTCTTGCTCAATCTCATAATCCGCTTCATTTCTTTTCTTGAATAATTTTATCCTCTTTCCTGCAATCAAAGATCTCAAAGGAGTAGTGTCTAACTCACGAAGTGCATACGTACCATTCTCAAACACAGACGTAACCACATATGGCCCAAACCATCGTTTGGTTAATTTCTTCCTAGCATCGTATTGAGTATCAAATGTACTGTCGTACACCAACACCCAATCATCTATCTCAATCCTTCGTGGTCTCAGTTGATGCGTTTTGTCAAAATAGATCTTGTTCTTTAACCTTGACTCCTTTAACTTTTGGACTGCTTCTTTCAGCTTTTCATTTCCTCGTTCTAACTGCTTTATTCTCAATGATAATAACTCTTCTCTCGTCATACCATCATTCCATGGGAGCGTCAACCATGTCACTATCTGAGTTTGGATGGGGAAGATTGGCTTTTGACAATACATCAATTCAGCAGGCATGAATCCTGTGGACCGAGTGTAAGTCATCCTATCAGCCCATAACGCGAATGGAAGAAACCTAGGCCACTGCTTGATATCATCGCTGCAAGCCTTAGAGATCGCCTTCACAATGGAAGGATGACCTCTCTCGATTTTCCCATTTGCCTCTGGATTATAGGCAGTGGTGAGAGACAATCGAATTCCATGATGATCAAAGAACTCTTTTGCCTCTCTCGCATCCAACTCTCCCCTGTCCGCAACCACTTTCTCAACGTATCCGAATCTCGATATCACTTCTTCTAAAAGGAATTTGCATACATTATAAGTAGTCTTCGTTCGAAGAGCTCGACCTTCCACATGGTTGGTCAAGTCCTCTCTGGCCAGTACAATGTATCTCATCTTATCTATCCCTTTGGGCATGGTTACAAGGTCGACCACCCACTTGTAATGGATACAAGGAGGGTAGGTCGGATGTAACGGGTCTCTATGCCTAACTGATGAATGCACCTGGCATGTAGCACAAGTGCCTACAAAATCTCTCACACTGACATAAATCCCTGGCCACCAGTAGGCTTCCCTAATCTTCTCATATGTAGCATAAAATCCTTTGTGACCTGCCCATAAGGTCTCATGCATCTCTCTCATAACTTTGCTCTGAAGACTCCTCGAACTTAGTATTCTCTGTGGACTCTTCACCTTGCCTTTAGCGTGTCGCCAAATAAGCCCGTCTTTCAAGAAAAAGTTGTAAGACTTTTTCCTGATGGATCTATACTTATTTGTGGACCAACCAGGGGAAGGTTTCAGAGTACTCAGATATCTTCCAATATCTCTCCACTCACCATCATACTCACTCTCACGGAACTGCTCATAAACATACACCAATGGATCATATCTCATCATATGTGTATCCTTTTCTACCTCATCATCATCATCAGACTCATCATCGAATTTTGCTCTTGAAAGCATATCAGCAACTGTGTTCGACTTCCCAGCTATGTGTACAAATGCAGGATTTATAAACTTTATATAAGAGATCCATCTAAGCATAGCAATATCCGGAGATGAACAATTTGCAATCATGCCAATCAGTGGAAGACAATCAGTCTCAACTATCACATTCGCCCCAATGAAATATTCTTTATCGCTCTTTAAAGCAGTCACCAATCCCCATAACTCTCTCTTAATCTGTGGATATTTTCTTTGGGTATCATGTAGGATCTTAGCACCAAAGCGCACTGCATATCTCTGCCCCTCATCATCATCTTGCCCTATGACCCAGCCTATGCCAATAGGACTGGTATCAACGGTCAAAATGATAGGTCTCTGACCTGAATAGTCAACACGCTTCAGAATTGGAGCTTCAATTAGCAGCTGCTTCAGTTTACGCATAGCTCTCGACTGTTTCTCTGTCCATACAAACTTCTTTCTCTTTCTCAGGAGATCATACAAGGGGTTCGCAATGTGAGCAAAGTGAGGAACCCATATCACATAGAATACACAGGCTCCTAGAAACCTTCTCACCTCACTGACATTACGACACACTTCAGAGATCCTGCTAATGGCCTCAACTTTCTGCGGGTACGGCTTGCGGCCATAATGTCCACACAGATGTCCTACAATGAGGACCTCATCAACGCCAAAAATAGATTTCTCTAAAGAAAGTGTTAGTCCCACATCTTCAAATCTCTCAAAGATCCTCTCACAATCAGCAATATGATCTCTCACAAACTTTCTACATCCTGAAGCATCTAAACTCACATCTTTCACTCTTTCCTCACATCCCTTTATTGGAACATCATCAATGAATGGCATAGTCACAGATGGTATAAAGTCTCGTAAAACCAGATTCATGGCATTCATCATGTGAGCCACAGAATTCGTCGCTCCCTGCGGCAAAGTACACATGCGTACAAGGCCCAGTGGAGTCCTCATGGTCGTAATGTCTCTACTCTCCATAGCCAACTGAAACTGGTCATAACCTGAATACAGATCACCCATAGAGTAGATGGAATGCCCAGCAAATGCTTCAGCAAACTCATCCACTATAGGTCCTGTCCCTACATTTCTAATTGTGACTTTATTCACAGGCTGCAGATCCTGAATGAAACAAAGCTTCCCATTTTTCTTCGGCACAGTAAACCACCTATTCGAATATGGAGCCGAGGAAGGTTCCAATATCCGCATGGAAATCTTTTCCTTTAGCAACCTCATTAGCTCAGGTAAGTGAGCCTTTGGGACTGGTATAGGCCGGATATTCCATGGTATATGTGGCACTGTAAAGATAATCATGGGAGGTACTTGTTTCGGGTCTGCACAACCTATCTCATGTGGGAAAAGTGCAAACGCTTTTTCGTGTTTCTTGATGACTTCAATAAATTTTTGTTTTTCTTCTTCTCTCAGGAATGGTTTTTCTCCAAACTTGATCTCTTTAATAGTCTCATCAGTGAAATGATGCCCTATGAGCTCTCGTCGTCTCAGCATAGGGTCATCTGACACTCGCAGATATTTCTCATGACTATCTTCTGGCAATGGTTGAGCTATAGGCTTCACTTTCTTATCCACAGTCTTATACTTCGTATTTACACTTACTTCATGCTCTCTCATAAACTCATCAATCATCTCATACTCTTGGATAGAGCTGAGCATAACAATTTCCGATTTCTCATTTCTTTCAAATGCCTTCTCAAGCTCTTCCAGAGTAGTCGAACTTCTCTCCAACTGGATCACATCTTCAATCTTCTCATCAGGTAACATCATTCCTAAATCCTTATAGTATCTCTCATGAACTTTTCTGAATTTATTTGAAACGTTTTCTTTCTTTAAGCATAGCAACTTGAATGCAGATGAATAAACAGAAAAACTTTCAAATCTTTGTACAGAATCATGCGAGACATCAAACCAACTCCCACTGTTGTCTCGCTCAACAGTGGATCCTAACAGAAATTTTGATCAGCAGAAGCTCCATACTCTCCAACAGGCATACACTCATCATGGTCATGTGAATTAATAGGTTTCTTTCTTATATTCTTTCTATTCCTAGAGTGATTTGGACACACAATCATCACTTGCAAAGAATGTAGACCAGATCTAGAACGGATTCGTGCATAGGCAGATCCATCATCCATGGCCTTAGTCTCCATTCTTACCTCAGCTATAAAGGGCTGCCCAAGGATAGCCTCATATGAACAATGGTCCTGGACAAAGAAGTGAAATTCCTCAGAAATCCCACCTATGGTCACAGGCACAAAGGCGCATGCCCCAAGCAATGCTCCTGAACCATTATCCGCTGTCCTCATCCTCCATCCATGATCTTTGTCAATCGGCCACCTAAACTTATCATAGAGCTTCTTAGAAATCACATTTATCTCTGATCCTGAGTCAATCAAGGCCAGAGCAAAACATGACTCCTCATTGCTCCCTAGCTTCACCTTCATCTCAGGTGTTCCTCTCGCCCAAAAGGTCCTGCTAAACTCACTTTCTGTCTTCCTCATTTCATCATCAGGTATGATAGGACCTAGAGAATTTTTATGACACCTGGCAACCTCTTCATCATCATCATCAGATGTATCACTCAATGTAACTGCTTCATTTATTACTTGAATATCTTCAGATGCTTCTTCCATCTCTACATCTTCAGGTAATGGAAACCTCTTTCTCTTAACCAGCTTTATGAAGCTGTCCTTGAACTCAGGCTTCGCTATGGAGAAGACCTGTTCCAAGGACATGGTCACTTGGCTCTTCAGTAAAATGTCATTTAATATCTCTCTTGCATCATTTTTCCTTTCCAACTCAGAAATTAATACAGCCTTTGGAGTTCTCTTCTTTTTCTTCTTCTTTTCTTTGTCAGCCTCTTGAATACTTTCTTGAATTTGATTGGCCTTTTGAACAGGTTCTGGTTCTTTCTCTTTCTCTTTAGTCAGTTCTTGAATCTTAGTTGGCCCAGCCGGCCTCTTTCCCTCTCTTATCTCTTTCTTCTTTGCCTCTTCCTTTGAAACAACAGGCTCTTTGAATTGTACTTTCCTTTCTGGCTCTTTAGCTTTTTCTTCGGCCTCTTGACTTTGCTTTCTAGTCACTCTTCTTTCAGGCTCAGTCTCTTCCTGACTCTCATCTCTCTTCCTCTTTTCTTCTACATTTGCTATGTGCGAATTGACCGAGGATTCATCAACAGGAGACTTCCAGGCAGTCTTCTGCATGATCGCATCCCTAGCCCTCACTAAAGCCTCAATGGAATAATTTCTTTGGGGTCGAGGTCGAGGCACTTTTTCATCTTCCTCCTCAACAAGTTCTAATCGTGCAGCTGATGTACTTGCATTATTGCCAGATAAATCTTCATAAAACTTCTTCATTCCCCCCTTTCCCCAATTCACAGGTAGTGGAAGGCGGGTCCTGAAGTCACATAACTTCTTATCGATATCTATCACCAGTTGATGCTCTTTTGCTAGCTTAAGCTCTTCACAGGCATATGAAAAATGCTCTTGTGCATCACACCATACGCATCTCTTAGCCCCTCCAAACCCACCAGTCGCTCGTCTTTCAAAAGGTCCAGTGTTTCTTTGAAATGTGGTATGCACCGGTGGTGTAGGTATCTGTTGGGCAACAGGCTGCACTAGAGGTGCAGGCTGTGGCATCACATAGCCTTGCGAATTTGGAATGGGCATAGTGCCTCTCTGTAAAGTATCTGCATAACTTGTACTCGCCTGAGGAGGAGTGGGGTTCTGATATCCCATAGAATTAACTTTATTGTGAATACTCGCCATTTTTTTTGACATAGACGCTTGCATCGTAATAAGATTCTCTATCTGTCGACTGAGAATCTCAACCTGTAGCTCCATTGGCGATCGTGAAGTGGATGCAACATTAGCAAAAGCTGACGCTGCAGGCACATTCGGAATTGCCGGAAGTGGAGCTTCCCTAGGCGGTTGTGATGTTACCACTGCAGGTCTATCATATAACACCGCCTGGCGTTGCCTCATTTGGGCAACTGCTTCTACCTCTCTCCTCACTACACCCCAATCTTCAGTCAATCCAAATCTCTTCCCAGGCTCTTCAATCCTCCTTTCGACCTCAGTCCTGTCTTCAAGACTTAAGATCCTAAGGAAAGATATAACTAGATCAGGTCTCAAGGCATCTAAATCGGGCTGTGGAAGTTGTTCATATCTTCTTAAGAACTCATTCAAAAGTTGAGTGAGGGATGCAGTGGGCTTCGGAGAGCTTATCCACCGCAAGAACCCTTCTCTACTGTGTTGGGAAAAGTCTTCTAAATAAAATAGCTTATGCAATTCTTTTCTGAATTCGGCCCAAGGCTTTGCTATATGTGCAGTAATAGGGGCTAAAATGGATCCTGATACTACCTGTGTAAAGTAATGTATAAACACATCCTCGGGTAGACCATAAATCCGTGCCTGTTCCTCAAAAACATCTAGGTACTCGGTTACGTTCAAGCCTGTAAACTTCCCTTTTTCTCTCAATACCGCTTGAACTACGCGGGCCCCTTGTTTCTCTATTACCATTTCCTTGAATATATCCTCCATCTCTCTTCTCTGCTCTGTCCTAGAATGTAGCACAAGGTCTAGCGTAAGTGGCTCAATTATTTCTCTAAGCTCTGAGTAGAGATCAGAGAAGAGGCTTGATGAGTCACGAGCCAGGAGGTAAAGGTCAGTCTAAGCTCTCTGATTTGCCTAGGCCAAAGTCTAATCAAACTGTCCTCTCTTCGATTCCCAAGATTTCAATGTATTTTCCCCCTTTTTGTGATAAGTTTTCTAATGTTCTGGCTAAGCTATGAAATTAGTAAATCCCTAATCTAAGCGGGGAAAAAAATCACACACGTATGGACTAAACTAATGCAAAGTGTGGATGCTCAAACTCAAGCAGCAAGACAATCTTTCTGTTTCAGTAGTGTATGTGAAGCAATGCAAAATTCAAATAACTTGAAGTGCTAGTACCTGGAAATCTCTGTCCGATGCCGAGGTTCTTGTCTCTTTCCTCAAGGAGTAGGTGGCGTGTCGAGGATCACCGGGCAACCGCCTCGCTTCACGTCGGGTTCACGGTGTCGGGAAGAAGGAGGTCGTGGCGGGAAGCCGGCGCGTGGGGTTGGATCAGGCCCCGCTTTGGTGCGCCGTTCCCGCTGTCCTGCGAGTGGCGTCTGCGCGCTGGGCGCCTCGCCTGTGCTCTCTGGAGCGTGCGCGATCCTCGTACGCGTGGGACCCTCGCCCCTCGGAAGTGTCGAGATGTGCGTGCGTGCACGACCGTAGGCGTCGAGAAAGAGACAAATCAGATACAGCACTGAATCTCAAAATTACTGGGTCAGTGTGTATACAAACTCGATGATACAATAAAATCTCAATGATACAGTGGTGCCCGCAACAGTGCGGGTCTCTGATACAAAAGTCCGCTACAGTGCGGATAGATAAATAAAAATAAATGCCGTCGCTACAGTGCGGATCGGCTGGATATGATGTAGGCTTCCCGCTACAGTGCAGGAAGTCACCCTCGATCTCTGTCTTCTGGTCTTTGCGATTTAATCTTTTCTTCACTTTTCTTCGGTTCAAACTTTTCTTCAAATCCTCACTTTGCAGCTCTTTACTTCAAAAATCCGCGCAAATCAAACCTGCAGTGGACGCACCAAGAAGATCAATGAGGATTGGGAAAAAAATCATTAATACATCAAAATTTAAGATGAAAAAACATACTATGCTTTTGATTCAATTCCTTTTCCCTTTGAAATAAATAATCTCAATAGCACAGTTTACAGTTAAGTTCAAATCATTGAGAACCCTCTTTCTACGCCTCCATGTTGTGGGTTATATTGCTTCTTACATAAGGTCCCATAGTGTGTATTATTCTAGGCATAGATCTATATTCCTATATGAAGAATTCCGCAATGTTCGTTTGTTAGCCAATCTTTCATTTCTTAAAAAAAAAGAAACATAAATGATAATTCCTTTCAATAACCTTCGTGTGATTCTTTAGCGCTGTTTCTAACTTAATCTGTTCTCTAAGCTAGATTATACCCATGCCTTAATTTATTGACTTCTTCACGATAGCACATTCAAGGATTATTGTTCATGCTCACTAAACTCAGAAAAAGAAGATTGGCTATGCGCACACGGGTTATGGTCAAAAGAGGAAAGCTTAGAAGTCTGATGATTTGATCTTTAGGTTCCATTTTCTGGATATGCATCCCTTCTCGTTTTCTTCCACCATCTCTGCGCGCATCACCTATAGCCTGTTCTCTCTCTCTAAGTCCGGGTTTTCTGATCAGCGCGTGCAGCTCGCGCAATCCAATGGTTCTCACTATCTCTCTCTTTCTCTGAGTTGACCCACGATGCGCAGCCGCCACTACTATATCGGATTCCCCATCTCTCTCTCAGTCTCTCTCTCAGCTATGCCGCGTCACCTCTGCAGCTGTCGGCCGATCGTCTCTCTATGGCTAGCGCCCTAAACGCTTCTGCGCCGCCAAGAGTGCACCTATCCTCTCTCTTGTCCAATAGCAGCGAGCGCATGTCTCAGGAATCTCTCTCGTGCCACAGCAGTATTTTGTGTAACACCGCCATCGATAGCATGAATCTCTCTCTTATCTCCAGCCTTTGAAATCTCGTGAGTTGGCGTCGACCAATTCTCTCTCTTCACGGGTTCTGCTGCGTCAGCATCAGGTCGTCAGTTTTCCTCGATTATCTCTCCTCCATCGACTACCAGTACCGGAGCGTGCATCTCTCCTCTTTCGCGAAAAATCTCCGGCCGTTTGCTCCTCCCTCTCTCTCTCAAATCTCTATGCACGTCTATGTGCACGCAACGCCAACCATCAGTCTCTCTACCGCTCGGGGCTCTCTCTCTCCTCTCTTCCCGTCTTTTCTGCCGCCGCCAAGACCATCTCCCTTCGCGTGAATTTTTCTCTCCCTCCTCTTTGACCATCTCTGGTGCGCCGCCATCACATGTCTCTCCTTCTCTCTACCGTGACCATCGCCCCTCTCAGTGCGCGATGCCTCTCACTCTCCTCCACCGTCGATCCAAGCATGAGTTGCCAGGTGTCTCTCTGCTCACGCCGTCCAGTATTGTCAGCTGGAGAAGTCCCCACGTACTCTCTTCCTACAGTCTACAGCACACGAGCCGGTGGTTACACAACTTACACTCTTCCGACAATTTCTCTATGTGTGCGCATCAACAGCACTGACGACCACCAGTTCTCTTTTTCTAGATTTTTATCCTCCGTGTGCTACACAGTCGGATTGCTCTCTCTCTTCCGAGTCGCCTGTAGGCGCTATGTTCCCTCTCTGCTGCTACACGTCAGAAAAACCCATCCGTTGTCTAGCGCAATTCTATGTGCGTGATTCTCTCGCAATCCAACATTTTTCTCTCTACAACGTCCTCCACGACAGTCAATCTCCGATACGCAGCGCCTATAGGCTCGGTCAATTCTCTCTGTCTCTATCTATCCGCTCTCTGAACGCCTATGCGCTGCCATAGTATCTCTCTCCTACGCAGAGATTCTCACACCGTCACAGCAGCGCTAAGATCTCTCTCTCTCTGTGGTCTACAACCATCGCTCTGCCGCCGTCGTCGGCCAATCCTCTCTCTTCTTTCTTTGACACACAGACAACATCCCTCCAATTCCCTTTTTCTTTCATTATCCCGTGGCTTCAGCAGACAATTCGCACCAATTTACCTATACGTGCTGCTAAAGGTTGAGAATGAATGGGCTTTCATGAGTGAGAACAGTAGGTGAACAATTGAGCTATTAAAAGAAAACCCGAATATACTTCAACAGCATCCACTCTCTCATGCGAACTAATGAACATGAATAAGAAAAAATGAATAAGAGGAGGATAAGAAAGCATACCTGCAGTGGACGCACCAAGAAGATCAATGAGGAAAAACAAATGAGGCTTGGCCCTCTATTTATAGGCTTCCCCATCCTTCTCTCCTTGGGACGTTCATCTAGAAGTTTCCAACCTCCCTACTCAACTTTCCAATTTCAGACGACCATGCATGTTTACTTACTATTCTTGGAAAATCTCATCTCTTAATTCTATTTTTGATTTTTGTCCCTTTTTTTATTTTAGTTTTGGTTTCACACTGTAAATACATTTTAATGGGTTTTTAGGGTTTGGCCTACAGAAACCGCCATTTCCAAGGGTCCAACCTAAAGTTTTTGATCGGGAAAAGTAAGGGTTTACTCACAATTATCTCAACCTCGCCAATTCATGGGTTTATTTACAGTTCGGACCTAAACTCCAAGGGTTTCCAAGGGTTCAAGTTCGGTTTTCAGGGGGGTAAACTCGCATTTTCCAGTCAGTTTCAAGGGTCAAACCTAAGGTTTTCATGGGTCTAATGTCGGTTCTTTTTACACACACGTCTAACATACATCTCAAACTTATTTCTGCATCACACAATCAATCAATTCGGCCTAAATATGTACAAAATATACCCTCTTCAGTCAAAACATCACACAAAAACTCATAAAACAATGAACTTTTGAAAAAAATCATCACACTTCCCTGAGGGATTTCATCCCGACACCGTTCTTCTTGGGCACCACTACAATGGGGGACACCCATTCAGTATGCTCAATCTCATAGATAAATCGAGCTTAATTCAGCCTATCAATTTCTTCTTTTATCTTGGCTGCATAAGTGTCATTATATGTGTACGGCTTCTGTTTGGTGGGCTTGGCATCAGCCATCATGGCGATTGTATGAGAGCATATTCTTGGATCTACCCCCTTCAATTCTTGAGAGTGCCATGCAAACACATCCCTATATTCCCTTAATAGAGCTACGTTTCTTCTCTTGCACTTAGGTCATCTCCTATATATGTGCATCTCTCTTCGTTCTCTTCAATGGTCACTACACTTTTCTTGGTTTTTTCTTTATTATCATATGATTCTCCTATAATGGCCTCTCTCTTAGGCATTCATACCAAAATTTTGCGGTCGTAAACTTCATATTTCTTGAAATTTTCAAGTTCTTCAAACAATGATTCCTCCTCTTATTGTTTCACCGCTTTTCTTTTCTTTTTCTTTTGACTGCTCTCACTTTCATCCTTTGAATTTACCGTTTTAATACTTGTGAGAGGTTCTTCTTCTTTCTGGGTGAACACTCCTATATCTTCTAGATAGTGTTGCTCTGAGTTAAAGCAGCTATCCATCACAATGGACTCTATATCATCATCATTCTCTTCTTCTTCTATGACATCACTAGGGTCACATTCTTCTAGCAAGGGCTGGCACATGAACACCAAAATATCATAACCCTCTTCATCACAATGAGGTGTCCATTGTTCTTCATTGACAACAATGTCCATGGTGGCTAAGATTTCTGGCCAGCCATGAGGCTCAAGTTCCTCATCTGGAAAGATCATCGATGTGTAGGCTCGGTCTCTAATTGGTCTACCTCCTGGCAAAGTTCCTTCTTCTCTTCCCTTTAACCGTTTTTCCTCTTCCTCTATGACCTTGCACATCCATAGATGAGTATCTTCTTGCAGCCATGATGGATCAGGTGAACTTTCAGAATGCACAGAGATGGAATCTTCTTTCGCTTTGTGGATAGGATTCCAGTGTAGGAGTGGTACATCTCTGAAGGAGTAATCCTTCAAATTAACCTTGGTGGTGACCCCAAAGTGCTGTAAGTACAAGGAGTTCATTCCCCAATCCTTTACTATTTGCAATTGTCGTAGGAAGGGTCTTCTTGGGATCATCTCATAAACATTATTTTTCTCAAAGTTACATATAGCAAATATGTGCTCAAACTCTACACCACAAGTAGTTAGAGTTATCCCTTCTAGCAATCCTAGAGGTCTTTCAAAATGACCATCAGCCATTTGAAGCTTCATTCTAGTTGGTCTTAATGTATCTGAATCTATGATTGCTTTGGTTGTGTAACCTTGGTAGGTGATTGGAAGATAAGTGTTACCTTCTTCACCCTCACACATGTCCCCTATTTTGTCTAGAGGTATCTCTGGTAGTTTTTGCTTAGAGCCTGCTTTTGGCATATTGGACTCAAGTTATGGGACTTGATCTTTCACATGATTCCATAGCTTAGGTTTTGCTTTGAGCAGCTCTTCTAGAGTGAGATGACATTGAACCTTAGTGTTCTTCACAACATGAGTGTTCCTTGGGACCTCTAAGTCTTCATGTCTTACCAGTATTGTGGGAGCTCTGATCTGAAGAGATTCAGATTCCCATGGGCCTGGAAATTGAGGCAGTTCTTCTAAGGTATTAGATTCAAAATCTAATCTTTCATCTTCTTGTTGTTCTGCTTCATCTCCATAAATAGATGGAATGTCTTGGGGAAATTGATCATGAAGATCATCAACCTCAGGAATAGGAGGGGAATTACCCTTCTCCTTGGCCCATATCTCTTCTTGTATTTCCCATAAGAACTCTTGAGAGTACTGTTGAATTGAAGGAGGTATTCCAGCATCTGTGGAATTAGGAACATAAGCTCCCATTGGTGGTGAGCTTCTTCTCTCAATAATTGGTTGAGCCTGTGGAGGTAAAGAAACTTGTGGTTTGTTTACCAACGGCTCTAATCTTTCTAGTAAGCCTTGGAAATGCAAATCTGGTTTGATAGAGTTTGTCTGATTCAACTTTTGACTAGTCTTGAGTATAGCTTGAGCTTGTTCCACCATTTTCATGCACATTTTCATCCGCTCGATCTCTAAGTCCGCTCTAGGGTAACTCTTGTCTAGGTTTGCAGTTGTAGGCCCTTCTTGAACATCATGTCCAAGCCCTCTAGGGTTGGATCTGCAAGAACAGACCCTGGTTGCAGCCTATTTACAATGGGTGGTGGGGTGGGATGAGATGGAGTGGATGGAGTTTTGGCATGCAAAGAGTTTTGAGATGCAATGTCTTCTATTTTTGTTTTTGCATCTTTCAAGCTTTCTTCTAGTTCCGATAACTTTTTATTCCACTTGCGATTAGCCTTCTCTCTCTGGTATCTTTCCATGTTCTTGTTTTTCTCCTACTAGGTTCTCCCGATTCACTCGACTCCAATTGTTCTGCTGGTTTATCTTGTTTTAATGCTTCTGCCCTAGTAACTGCCTATACAGGAGCCACATTATTGCTACTCGCACTTGAATCCGCCACTAAGCCTACCACTTTAATGGGTGTAATCTTGGGTGCACAGGAGGGGTTTCTTGGACAATCTTTCGGAACATGGTCTTTGCCACATTCAGGACAAAAAGCTTGTATTGTGATAGCCTGAGCTTGATTCGGAGATGGTGGGTGGGAACAATCACGAATGAAATGGTCACCTTGACATCTGAAAAATGGTCCTCTAGGGGCTTTTGGTCTTACTTCTCTCAATTGGGGCCTAGGGTTAGCATTTGTGTACATGACATTGGAGTATTCAGGCTCCCAATTTTGTTCCATAGGTGGTGCCTCATATTGATACGGATAAATCTCACTATGTTCAGGTGACTCTGTATAATAAGCATGTGGACTACCCTCATGGGAGTAGTCTGAACTATGAGCATGAGAGCCATTCTCTGAGATCAGTGGGGTCACTAGCACCAATGATGTATTAAGGTTCTCTTCTACCACTCCATACTTAAGTGGAATTGTATTGGGAGGAGCTGGTGGTTGATTTCCCAAAACTGGTTGTGGCCTATATGGTGCCTCATATTGCTATTGTGGTCTATAATATGGTTGTTGGTATTGGTTCTGATACCTACCTTGTGCGTAAGGTTGCTGATAATTCTATCTAACAGCCTACCTATTGTAGGGACAATCTTGAGCTGTATGGTTTGTGTACTTCCTTTCAATAGTGCAGTATGGGGTATTCCTTTCTCTCATGTTCTGGTTGCGCATTGGGCATACATTAGCCATATGGTCGCCTCCGCAAGTATAACACCGATTCAATGGGGTGACTCTCTATGTTTGTCTATTTTGGACTCCTAGCTTCTTGGCAACTTGCTCTGCTATCTCATCCAACTCAGTGGAGGCTCTGGACTATCAGATTCTTTATAGAGTTTGGATAGTCCTAACTCCTCACCCAAGTTGTCTTCTATGTCAATGCAGGTCCGCACACACTCTTCTATGCTTCTAGGCTCTTTCAAATACACATATGATCTTAACTTTGTGCTCAGTAAGCCATCTAAGAACAAAGCCACTTGTTTGGCTGGTATGGGTAACTCTAGAGCAGGGCATCTTTCTAGGTATTGTCTGAACCTTCTACCTGCTAGTCACACTGTTTCTTGCGGTGTCTGCTTGAAACTGTGAATCAAAGATGATGTGTTATGCCTGATACCATTCTTGGAAAATTCTACAATGAATTTGTCTAGCAGCTCATCTATATTGCGATAGTTGCGACTAATCAGTGGTTGAAACCAAGCTAAGGCAGTGCCCTTAAGAGTCAAACCAAATGCCTCGTATTGGGTGAACAAATCCTCAACTTGTTCAGCTCTGAACACTTGTTTGAACTTGGCCACATGATCATAAGGATCTCCTGTCCCATCAAAATAATTCTTCATTGCCTTGATCACTTGAGTGGGTCTAAGGGTTCTTGGGTGCTCTCGGGGTCTAGGAAATGGAAACTCCTTTTCATCTCTTTGTTTCCTATGTGCTTGATGTCTCTCTCTTTCAGGTATTTCATTTTCAAATCCTAGTCTATTTCTACCCACAGTGTGTGCAAAACTTATCCAGGTCTCTCTCTATTTCTTTCTCTCTGGGCTTCATGAGCTTTGGATGATCCTACTCCGTGGAGGCCATGGGAAACATTGGATCTTGATGGAGGGAAAATCAATTCACTCTTCCAAGTATATGCATGTCTATCATGTTCTGTTACCAAGAACATTTTCTCTGATGTGTTATCCAATTAGACAACTTTTCCTGGTATCTTTGGGTCCTTGAACTTGTAGATGATGACTATGCCCAATTGGCTAGGTTGATCTGGCTTGAATCTCCAAAAGGCTTCCTCTGTTTCTCTATTCAGGAATAGTTCTATGCTTTTGTTATCTTGAGGAATCCAATCTAGAGTGATCACTCTAGTCAAAACTGACTTGCCTCTAGGAGTCTGAGGTCCTTGCCCTACATTTCCTTGTTCTAGGTCTCCTATCTTATTCTCAGAAATGATATTTCCAAACTCATTGGTCCTATCTGGTTGGTTGGTGACCACATACATGGTTCCTTCCTTATCAATGTATGAACCCTCTTCAAACTTGACTACTGGGTGTTCAAGTCCAAAGGTTTGATCTGGATTTTTGAGTTGGACCACTGATCGCCTCATGCCATCCTCATAGATGCGAGCACCTAATCGGTTGGTCTGAATATATTCCAACTGTGTCTTATAGGGACCTTCTGGTGTTTGTAGATGGGCAGTCCCTGAGCCACCTGCAGGTTTCCCCATGCTAAAAGACATTTCTGAGTCACTTGTGTCTGAACTTAGTCCGTAAGGATGAACACTTAGTTGTTGTGCCCAAGACTTAGCTGTATGGTTGACACTAGCCTCAGAAGATCTAATGCTTTGTTTATCCTTGCCTAGGTGTCTACCAGATCTCAGGTTCATAAGATTTGTCTTCTAGTCCCAAAATTCCCCTTTGTATTGCTCAAAATCCCTTGGGGAACCCTTGTTTTCCTAGTCCTACTTGAGGGTCAACTTCCAACGAGTTATAGAGCTCAAAAAATGGACGTTGGATGAAAACGTTATGTCAATCAGGCTCCTAGGAGTCAAAACAGGCAAATAGGACCTTTAGGAAAAAATCACGATTTTGTGAAATCAAGAGAATCGGGAGGCTGTGAACTCAGAGAATCGCGATTGTGTGAAGTCAGAGAATCACGATTGTGTGAAATCAGAGAATCGCGATTGTGTGAAATCAAAGAATCGCGATTGTCTGAAATTAGAGAATCGCGATTGTGTACCTTGAGAATCGTGTTTTCACAAAATCGTGTTTTCACAGAATCATGTTTTTTGAAAGTCGTGTTCTAGAGAATCGCGATTTTGTCTGAGAGAATCGTGAAGTCAGAGAATCGTGTTTTCACAGAATCGTGTTTTCACAAAATTGTGTTTTGGTTGAAAATCGTGATTTGTGAGAATCGCGATTTTGAGCAGAGAATCGTGTTTTTGAGAATCATGATTTTGAGCAGAGAATCATGTTTTTGAAAATCGCAATTGCCAACAGAGAATTATGTTTTCACAGAATCGTGTTTTTTGAAAATCGTGTTTTAGAGAATCGTGTTCTAGAGAATCTCGATTTTGTCTCAGAGAATCGTGGTTTTCAAAAATTTAGAGAATCGTGTTTTTGAGCACAACCACAGAGTCGTGTTTTCTTAGAATCGTGTTTATTTTGGCTGAAAATCGTGATTTGTGAGAATCGCGATTTTGAGCACAACCACAAAATCGCGATTTTGAGAATGACCTCAGAATCGTGTTTCCTTCAAAGGGTTTTTAGGTAGGAAATGGAAAATTGTGATTTTTCAAAAAAATTGGAATTTTCACAGAATCGCGATTTTCTGCACAGAATCATGTTTTATTGTGGGAAATTCAAATTTTTGAGCACCGGGCGATGACGAGCTCCCTATGTGCAGGAATTCATGAAAAACATAGGCGCTTGCTCTCCTTTGCACTTCTAACTCCTTCCCACACAATAATGCATGAAAAATGGTATGAAAATGGTGAAAATATACTAAAAAACAAGAAAGATATATGAAGAAGAAGATGGAAGAAGGTGGAGATGATGATGATGATGAAGATGAAGAGGAAAAAATAGAAAATGAACAAAAATGATAGTGTTTTTACCTTCCAACGTCGCAAATCTACGATCTTACCATCACAACGCTCGTCCTCGAAGCTCTCTCCCCAGCAACGGCGCCAAAATTTGGGTGCCAAAATTTGGTGTAGCTCAAGCGTAAGCACCACCTCCTTTACTTGTCAATCCGCGGAGATGTGAGGACCGGTATGAAGACCACGAGCAACTGAAGGCACAAGTGTGTGAGTGAAAGCACACAAACATGCACACACATACACACACACGCGTAGAAGGTAAGATCAAAGAGAGGAACAATGGAAAGCTTTGATTGCAAAAGATTTCTCTTACAAAGCTCTATTCTCTAACAAGCTTACCCCAAAAATAAGTTCTCAAGCTCTTTTTATAGTTTTTTGACTAGCTTTGGCCCTGTCCAGACCTAGTGTCCGGCCTAGTTAAAAGTTAGGTTCCAGGGCTTATTTGAGGGCTCAAACGGAGTCTAAAAATTATGAAAGTTGGTAGGATGATAGTTCTAATACTCCTCAAGCTCAAGGACTCCTCGGCTTGAACAAAATCGAGTTACAAAAATAGAACATGGTATTTACAATGGTTTTTAGTGATAAAAATCAATATTTTTGTAGGGAATTCTTGGAGCTCCCTACTTGCTCCCTTTCATTATTTTTCCACCTTTTTGATGTGCTTCCATGCTTTGCCCTTGACCTTGAGCTTCAACACTTGGTGTCCGAAGGCCTTGAGCAAAGTTTTGTGCCTACCTACAATAATGCAAGGGGCCAATTGTATATTTCCGGTTAGCAAGTCCTTTGCCCTTACTACACTAGGAGTTAACTTTAGAGGAAAAATATTAGGTCAAATAGGAATAGCTTTAGGACTTGGACTGAAACATCCTCAGTTAATATCCCAATGAGTTTTGACTTACCAATTGTCACTGTCTTTTCAGAGAAGAAAGAATGTAGTGGAGAGGCTCAACGCCAAGAGCCAATTGTAAAAACTTTATAATACCAATTATTGTTTTTCCAATTTCCATGTGCATTCTCTTTATGTTTTTGACAATCTCTTAAGTTTTGCACACTTTAATAAGTCTTTTTCCATTGATTCTTGTTATTTTTGCTGCCCAAAATGCATGCAAAGGCCGAGGAATGCAAAGAAAAGGCCTGCCACAAAAACCCGGGGATGGGTCTACAAAAGTTTTGCAAAGCCCATCCTTGAATTTCTGTGGCATGCCTTTTTTTTGCATTCCTAGGCCATCCCATGCACTAGGTTCCCTATATTGAAAGTCTATGTCCCGCAATTACAACCTAGACTTGGGGAATTGTGGAGGATTCTTCGTATGTGCAATAATTAGAGAATATTTAGACTCCTCTCGGAGCATATAAGCATGGAGCAATAAATAAGTACATTTGAATGTTCATCAACATTGTTTATCTATTGGTCAGAGGTTAGCATGCATTGCACCCTATCTAAGGCCAATCATATGCTCCATTGTGTAGGGCATGTGGTTTCATGGCTTAGAAATGCAAAAAATGGGCATGTCAAAGAAATGCGGGGATGGGCCTTGCAAAACTTTTGCAGGGCCCATGCCTGCGTTTCTGTGGCAGGCCTTTTTTTGCATCCTAAGGCCATTGCATACATTTTATAGCAACACCACTTACAAGAAATACAGTAAAAAGAGTGATTAAATTATGCAAAACACTTCAAAGAGGTACTAGCAAAAGACACCTAGATACATAGGAGAAATAGACTTCAAAACATGTACACTAAGAGATAAACACTTGGGAGAGCAAGTATAATAAGAAAAAGATTATATTCATCATTTGGGATTTACAAAATATTCATCATTTGGGATATACAAAAAGTTCTCCAAACAAGGGAGTACAAATATTTGATAAGGGTTATTCCCTCTAATTCTTCTAGCTAGCTGCAAATCTTTAGGTTGTATTGTCACTCTCTTTGCATGGATGGCACATAGGTTAGAGTCCTCCAACATTGAGATAAGATACACCTCTACAACTTCTTGGAGGGACTCAATGGCTATCCCTTAGATACAAAATCCAGTAAAATGGCTTTGGATCTCTTCCTTCAGAACTCTTGCAAATGACCTTCGTGGAATAAGAAGCTCCATAGACTTTTGATAGTGTCGAATCTTTGCAAAGGCTCTCGTTTACTTTTTGCACCTTTGCGGTTCTCTTGCATTTGGAGGAATGTTGGGTTGTGGTCGTTGTTGTCTACGATGCAGTTGATAGTTCTTCTTTCTTCTTGGTCATGCCTAGATGGTCTTGTCTCATCATTTACTTTCTCTGCATGACTTTTCTCTCTTTGTCCTTGTCCTGGGGGGAGTGTCTTGCCTCGTTGTGCTACTCGATGGTTCACACAGATATGATCATGGTTCCATGGTGGCTTGTTAATACCTTCTTCATCTGAGGAGCTCTCTAAATTTGATGTTGTCTCCATCACAACCTGCATTTGTCCTCGTTTTTTGGGTCTTTCCTTGAGTGGTGTCCTCACTGTGGGCTCATCATCAGATGTGGGAGGGGAATAATTTAGTTCTTGTGTTACATCTCTCTCTTGTGAAGCTTCATCCCCTTTCGATGGAATGCTACCAGAGTGTGTTCCTGCACCTCAGTTTCATCTAAAAGAGTGGCTTGTGGTTTGATGCTTCTTGTGGGGTGTCATCCATGTTGGGCATTGAGTACCTTGCACATGGCTAGGGTAGATGACATGATCCTTTCTAGCAGTCTGCTTTGTGCGTGCCATTCTCTTAGGTTGTAAAGTGGTAAAATGAGGAAGGACACCTTTATTTATAGCCTTTCACTTAAGAATTGTCCTCTTCAAATTTAAATGGATAAAAATTAGTTTTAAAACATTAAAAGTGTATTCATAAAAACATTGAATGTTAATTTGAAGTGAAAGGAGTTATTAAAACCTTGAAAAAAATAATGCATTTTAAGAGTTTGGAAACTATTTCCAAGCAAAGCCCTCGCAAAATCTTTGTGCACGCAATTGGGCATGATGTAGTAGTCCTGATGATGACATCCACTTCTCTCTTGCAATATCATGTTGTAGCTTTCCTGTAATCTTTGCTATTCATGACTCACATGCTCATTCCATTACATATCTCCTAGTGAATGTCGCACAAAAGAACTAGTTGAACATCTCTTCTAAATAGTTTGATTGGAGTAGACCACCCCCATGATGAGTGTTTTTCAAGTAAACACCCCTAACTGTGTAATATGACTTCTCCATTCCTTGTGTACTAAAAATGTCCAGTGACCCATATCGATTCATAAAATATGCTCCATGTGGAAAAAGAATATGTTATGATCTGGTCAATAAGGTATACACATGGTGTTTCAGACCAAAGAAAAAAATGTAAGAAAAACTTACTATGTAATGCGTAATGTTGCTTTCTCCACAAGGTAAGATAAATGATTGTGTAATCTCCTTCAAAGTCACTTGGAATAATTTTGTTATGACGCATTAGTGGAAACCAAACACATCAAATGTAACAATTGATGAACCTGAGATCAACCTGACTATCATTGTTTGTCGTAATTGAACAGAGCTCCTTCCAAAGCTCCCATTTCCCATCATCTTGACTATTCACATCTCTTTTAAAGAAACGTCTTGCCTTCTTCCTAGTCATTGAAACTTGTTGTAAAATCTCTTGATACTCACCATAATTCTTAACAACTAAAGATACATGGCCACCATGACAACCAATAGAATTCAAACGATCTTCTATTTTTTGGATTGCTATTGTAAACCTCTCTAGTGGTTTCATTGCAAATGCATATTCAACATGGAGCTACAAAAACCTATCAAAGATCCTCATAAATGCATGCAAAGTACAAAAGCGAACATTGACTAATGGAAATGGAATAAATGGGATTCCAATCATTGCTTTTTTTATTACGAGCTGGTTCTTGTAACATTGGACACCTCAAAAGTGATATCTCCCATTCCATGTGATTCAATGAGTCTAGTTCATCAATTTCTTCAGATTCATGAACTCTCATCAATGGCCTTGCAAGTTTAGACTGTCTCTTAAATCCTTTGTAACCTTGTGTACAATATGGGCAAGGATATAGAGAAGATGCTCCTTGTTTACAACCTAACATGCATTTTATACTCTTAAGGTCTCCATGTAAATGCCATTCTACCTCAAAATAAAATATGTCATCTACAAAAAGCTTTTGCCCATGTATTTGAGAAGAGATTACTTCCGTAATTCATGGAGACCTACTAAAAATCAACGAAATAACATTGTTTGTTTCTTTAGGAACTTCTATAGCACCTAACCACCAGACATCTCTCTCTGATTGCACACTATAAGTTAAATGGGAAGTGGATCCTAAAGTTTCATCACTCATTGCATGGTCCATAACTTCATTCATTAGCTTCAAATGTGACCTTTCTAGTTGCCAACCCTTTATGATTTGACACTCATCAAGCTTTAGTATGAACTTTAACTTAACATAACATTCTGCACAAAAGAGAAAATATTATCTTAATATGACAATTGAATGCAATAAAACTTTAACACAAAATAAAATGTAGTAGGGAAACCTTTGATTGTTGAAGTATAAAAGTTAACCATTGCTTGTTGAAGCTTCTGAAGATCCACAAATATATTGTTGAATTTAGTATAAGTAAATTCTTGTGTAGATAGGATCTTTGATTGCTTCTTGGGAACATTTGGATGATAAACAGAGGCAAGCATACTGTGTTCTATGAATAAATATTGTCCAATAGTTTGAGTCACATCCTCGTGCTCGTAAGGCTTGCCGCAGAAGGGTGTACATTGCAGTATACCCATTTCTATTGATGCCCGCTTCGTCACATATTGTCTACACATCTTGCTCCTTGATAAGGTTTTTTAACTTCTTTGAAAACGTAGCTTCAACAACAACTCTAATACACTTTGTATGGGTGAGTCTATAGCAGAAGTGATTTCTTTGTTGTTTATACAACTATTCATCAGCTTGAATTGGTCTTGTGTTGTTGATGAAGTAGTTATGTCTTGAATAACTGACCTAAACAATGAAAGTATCCATTACAAATCTTCATTAAAACATATAAAAGTAAAACAAACACTCATCTTGTTTCACATATCATCGTTTGCATGCTCCGCCACCTATTGAAAGAGCTTCAAAGGATGAAAATGCTCTTTTCCTATATCTCATACCAAGTGGAGTCTCTTTCAGTTGTTGGAGATTGCCATTTAACTTTGAAATTGTGTTTTCTTTTGCTTCCATATCCTATTCAAAATCTCCAAGTTGTTTTTGTAAAGATATTATTGTGCTCTCTAAAGTTACCACCCTCATATGATGGAGTTGATATTGTTGGAACCAATACTTAGCAGTAACATGTGAATGTGTAGATAATCACTTGTAGTAACCTAATAGTCCAGCTTCACCCGCATCAATGAACTCAAGTAAAGTTGAGAGGTTATGGAATGTTGGATGGTAAGAAGATATTCGATCAAGAGGAGATATTGAACCATGATTCCAAAGATCAATGCTTTTTCTCCAGCTGCACGCCGTTCATTTTGAGAGATGGCATCATTGTTGCATTGTGTATCTGGAGCAAACTCTCTAGGCACATGAACATGGATACTTGTTGATGCAGGAGCATGAGGAAGTTTTGCTATGAAGTTTGTGATACATGTCAATACCATCTTTGCTAATGACCAACAATATCAAAAAAAAAGATGGAAAACTAGTTGGAAGGGACTCTAAAATATATGTTTTTCTCATAAAATGTGTTTTCTTGTATGTGTATGGATTAAAGTGCATTTTTACATTGTGTATAAAATGATGAAATTTAAAAAAACTCAGTTTTTGGGGGAAGTATAGTCACGAGTTTGATGATATGGCACTTACTTTTGAAGGGAGTTTGAATATTATACTTTTTCTAAAAGAATCTTAAAAAGTGGGTCTTAAAAAGTGACTTCCCACATATATATTAAAACATAGGCCCTTTTGAGTGAATATACACTAAAAATGAGACTTAAAAAAAAACTCATTTTTTATTGAAATACATGCATGAGTTTGATGATGTGGAAAGTAGATTCTCTTGCTCTCTCTGTAGAATAAGAAAGAGAGAGGCCTAGTAAATCCTAAAAAGAATCCTACTCTAGCCTACTAAAAAGTGCTCTATTAAATGCACTTTGTCCCCTTAAACAAGAACAAAATTAAGCTTCATCCCTCACAAATAGGGATCCTTACAAGGCCCATGCAGGGTTCATTTTTTCCCTAACGTTTAAGGACATGGTAGGTATAAAGAAGATGGAGAAAGCCTCAACTGATGATTGAGGGAGAACTATTTGTGCATGACAACCATCAATTGATGGTTTGGACAAAGGTTGAAGCTAAACAATGAAGCAAAGATCAATATATGAAGCTTGAATTTAGTGCATAATCAGAGAATGAAGGTGTGTATATACATGTACATTAAAAATGCTTATACTTTTGTAATGGTCAAAAGGTTTTACAAAATGCCTATATATATACAAGTAGAAAGTATGGGCATGTAACAAAGATGATTAATAACAAGTTTTAAGAGTCATTAGACACTTTAGAAGTGAATAAAATATCTTTCATCAATGAGATGTAATGTTTTTCTGAATAGAAGAGAAGTTGCACCCGATATTTTTCTTAGAGCTCCATTTGTGTTTATTCCTTTGTGAAATGCTTTTGTACAAGTCTAAGTCTAGAGTTGATTGACATCTGTACAATCTTTTAGATTCTAATTGTGAACATGCTAAGAGACCTGAGAGTAGGAACATTTACATGTGTGAATGTAAAGAAGAGAAGATTGCAGCAGGCACAAATTTGATGGTAATGTTTTGGTCAATTCCCCTTCCACAATGTAAAGTTTTGAGCAATCAAGCACTCATCCTTTAAGTTATAAGGTAAGCTACCTATAGCGCAAAGCATTTGAATAAATGGGTTCTAGTTTAAGAGAACTATGCATTAAAAGTTGTAGGTGTCAAACTCGACTATAAAGAAGTACAATTTTAGATATAGGTGAATTGTTTGGAGTAAATCGCAAGATTTACTAAACATTTTGAGATGTTTTAAGTTGATGAGTGCACAATCTTTGGGCAAAAGTTTTCATACAAAGTTTCATTAGAAACTTTACACATTTGGACAACCAATGAATGAGTTAAGTGTAGCAGACTTTTCTGTGTAGTGACTTTCTTCATAGTTAGATAGAATCTTGATGACTTGGCATTGTTCTTCCAAAATTGGTTAAGTATTTAAGTTATTCTTGATATAGAGGTGCTCTAACATCAAGATTGACTTGCTCTTTTGGAGATTAACACTCTCCATCAAAAGTGTGTTTGTGTCAGTCCTAGAACACTCAAGAGCATGAATGTTGATGAAGATTCACCTAGATATTGTCAATCTGTGAGGACATGAGGGTGATATGAAGATTTTGCAAGATTGATGTGTGTAGATGTCAAGCAAGAAGCACACAAGATGCACACACACACACACACATGCACTTAACAGACAAGGAAGAGTTGTGGAGATGGAACAATAAAGTATCTTCTATTCATCAACAAGATTAAAACCTTTCTACTTCCTCATGCAAGCCTTCTCCAAATTTAAGAGCCAAAAAAATTAACTCTATAGGTCCATTTATAATTTTTAGATGTGTTTTGATCGATTCCATACCTATTGTACATCTAAATAAAAACTAGGTCCTAATGCTCTTTTGAAGGCTCAAATGATATCCAAAAATCATCGGATTTGAAAAGTAGGTTTAACTTGGGTGTGGGCTCCTCAAGTTGAAGGACTCCTCGATTTGTACAAAATGGAGCAACTATTTATGAACATGCGATTTTATACAATGATATAGCAATAAAAATCATTGTTTTACAAAGAATTGGATATTTTTGTTCAATTTTAGTTGCGAGTGTCTTCTCATGTGCTCCCTCATCTTCTATGACTACTCTATCCATTTCATGTCGTTCTTCCTACTTGGTCTTGACTGAGAATATACTGAAGCACAAACTGAGGGAGGGAGCCTCCTTATATAGATTTGTAGGAGCCCCTTCAAAATACAATATATGTGCGATAATTCCCCTTTAAGGAGAATGATTATAAGGTAGAAGAAAAAGGCAAGGTATCCAAAATACATTAAGCTCATGTGATTAGATTACGATCACTTATTGTAGCATTTAGAGAAATATCCTCTAAGGAGGTATACTAATTGCTCATGCTCATGATAGAGAGTTTTCTATTCCCTATACGAATGTGATGAGCATGTTGCCTACATATTTTTGTGTGCTACAATAAAATCAATTGGAATAGTTCATATGCCTCAACATGTGTGTGCTTGGCTTAACAATACCCTTTCGTAATGAAAAGAACATAAAAATAAAAATTGTTTCTAAGATAATAAAAAACATATATAGGCATTTAAATCGAGAATGGTTTATTTTTTTTATTTAGAGAAAAAAATCACGATTTAAATCTAGCATGGTTCATACTTGCCACATATGTAACATCCATCTGAGATGTCCTTTTCTCAAGTTTTTTTTCTATCTTCCTTGTTTTCCTCTAAACTTTCCTCCTCCTCTTGATGAAGAAAACTTGCTCCCTTGATCTTGGTCAGAGTCTCCATCTGATCCTCTTGCTTCCCTTCCCCTGACTGGGACTTCACTTTTCCCTCTACCTCTTCCCTTACTTGCATAAAATGCTTGGGCTTCATTGCCCTTTTCTCTTGAGCGTCGAATGTTAATCTCCTGAATGAGCATTTAGGCAACAAATTGTTCAATTCGGGGATATTACTACGATTGTTGAAATCCTTCCACTTCTCATCATTTGTAAATCCATTTAATGTATATGTAGCTAGTTCATCATCATCTATCTAACGACCTATGGATCCCAATGCATCATTTACTTCCATGATCTTCAAAATGTAATAATTGATGTTGGTAATAGGTGTCTTCCTCAAGTTATTGATTTCATTCTTTGATTGAATCCTCCTAGATTCGGTTCAAGTAGAGTATAGCCTCTCTAGGGTTTCCCACACTTTCATTGAAATGTCTATGTGCTCAATATGCATTGCATTGCTAATATGTTGAGAGAAGATGAAAATAACCCTCTTACTTCTCTCATTCGTTTCTCTCAAGATCCTCAAGTGATCAAGAGTTTGATTATCTCCCAGTCAAGGCTATATTCTGACATGGGGTACTCTAGTGTACTCTTCTACTTCTTCTAATGGAGCAAGACTAAAAGGTATGAAGTATTTTAAATCTCTACTTCAAAAGTACCAAAAAAAAGATGGGGTAGATGATATCCTTCTTTACTAGTAGACTTCTCCTGAGTAGTATGTATGCCCTTGAACTTGAATCAGTAACTCCTCTTCTAACAAGGACTTCAATGGCTCCTTCTAGTCATCTTTGAATATCGTTGTGTGTTCATATTTCTATGATACCATATATGGGACAGTTTACACCCTCCTTATTCAGCTTCACACATGAATGTCCTCATAGGTATGCTCACAGATACCTCTAGTAACTCAAATCAATAGTTCTCTAAGTTCTTATGGAATGATTTGGAGAGCTTTTAATCACTCAGACTAGACTATGAGATATTCCTAATACAAGTCTTCCCACTCAATATACTTGTGTATACTCTACGAATGAATACTTCCAAGATGAACTACTCACTACCTTCACTAGAGATGCACACAAGACCATTATTCACTCTAGGCTTGATTTCTCTCAAAATATGCAAACCTTAAAGCTGATCTTTGTGCTAGTTTTAGAAGACTATTTTAGCTTTCTAAAAAGCCAAAGATTCCAAGAAATGGATACAATAGGAATAGGAAACTCTCCTCAACACTTAGAGTAGAGGGAACAAGATCGTTGAGAGACAGAATAGAGTGAATGGCTTGCTTAGCAAGGGGTGCATGTGATTATTCAAAACCTAGATTCCCTAGATGATAGGATGCACTTTTCCTAGAAAATAATTGTGTTTGGTTGTTGGCTTCATGATGCTCCATGTGTCGCCAAGTGAGAGGGTTCATATATTCCTAAGGTTCGGTCTTGATTTTAAACATATATTTCTAAGATGGTTTTACATCTCAAGCTTAATAACAGAGTGCCCATTTTGTTTCTAGTGGATTTAGTGACCAAAATTTCCCAATTGAACATAGATGATCAAGAAAGTCTCCCGAGTTGTTAGGTTTTTTATTCAACAAGCTTGATGATTCCATGGAGTAACTAGAACAATACTTTTGGATATTGAGGTTAGATTCACTAGCAAATTAAAGGAGTTATTTAATGGCAAACTTCAATTTCCACTCCATTGAGTAGTAGTGATCATCCTGAATAAATAGTTAGATAGAATATTAATTTAAAAGTTTGCAAGGTGTTTGTTCTGCTTATTTAAGAAAGATGATCATCCCAATAGTAACGGAAGTGCAAAACTTCTCTTCCATTAGTAGAGTTTTACTTTGACAGTTTAACTCATATGTTGATAATTATTCTCGTTTTTTGGTGATTTCAATCTTATCACTAAAGAGATTACACATTTAGAAGCAAAACAAAATGAACAATGTACTCACTATACGAAAGAGTGTGAGACTTATGGTAAGTAGACCATAAAATTGGAAAACTTACTTGGATAAGAGTGAACTTGCCAAGAGCATGAAGTAGTCTCTCCAAGCTTCTAACTAACCACAAAGCGGGGGATAGGCCCTTTATATATAGATTTAGAGGTGCCTCTCCAAAGCACATCATATGCGGAATAATTCCCCTTGAAGGAGAATGATTACATGGTAGAATCATATGACAAGGTGCCCAAATACAACTAGATACAACTAAATAAATATGAAATGGAATGTTTCCTAGATGTAAAAAAAGGAAATGCGCTCATAAGGATACTAATGGAATGCATGAAATCATGTCAAAAACTACATCATAATGCACTACATTATGATCACATATAAATCTCCTAGTGCCTCCCATTACCCCATATACATTTAGTTGGATGTGATTTTTATTTAGAATTCCCCAACAATGTGTGAGTTTTATATCCACGATAATCAATTTTCACGTCTTAAAATTTTGCATACTTCTTAGTTGTATGTTCCGAAGAGGTTTTGATATCATTATATCTATTTTCGTTTTCTATATCTGGTTTGAACCACTTTTGCTCATATAATTTCTAGTTAGTGAATTTCTATAGTCATAACCCTCTATTCTTCTTGCTACTTTGCTTCCAAGTTTCATCTCATATTTTTATGTTTGATATTTTGAAAATTCTGGGAGATTCCATCACTTATAGATGCTCATTCTAATGTCTAGAAGTCTGAAAACATAACAATCCATATCAACATGTATCTGAATTTAAATGGAACATAAGAGAAAAGCATGTAGTTGATGATTTAACAAAGACTTTGGGTTAATCCCAGTTCTTCGTAAAAACAAAAGTCACCATGAAGTGTCTTGAAGGAGGTTTCCCTCAAAGACGGCTCAAAATGAAAATCAAAGCATATTCGCCTCCGACTATTAGAGACGTCCAAGTGTATATCTATTCATATGATAGCCACATTCACTTCATCATACTCAAAACTATGTCTTCATTCATTATATCCGAGACTATGTTTTCCTGGTACTGAAGAAATTATAATTATTCCATACAAAGGCCACATGCCACATGTGTAAACATGAAGTAGGAATTGGACAATTAGAGAGCTATATAGTTTAAGGAAATTTGAATTGCTTAGGAAGGCCGCATCTCGCAGGTGCAAATATGAACAAGAATTCGACAATAGGGTAAGTTACATATTTGAGTCACACTAAATCAAGGATTAAATCATAACCAGATTTGAAGGCATAAAACTTTCTCACATAATAGAAGAGTTGATGTGAAGTCTCAGGGAATACTTTCTCTCTTCACTTAGATGAGTGTTATAAAATGTTCTAGCCTAAGTATTCTACCTAAATAGATCAAACAAATCTAAATTTATTCTTGAAAATGCACAAGGAAAAACCATAAACATGATCCATGTGTTGGAATTGGGAGTATCTTTGTACATAGTTTGTTACCTTTCTAAAAGGCCTAGTGAAGTTTCTGAAATGCTTCATGATAGTTGATCCCAAATGGGCGATGTGCAAGATGAGGTATCGGCTAATCCCCCTACTGATCAAAATATAACAACGACTTTGAAAAGTTACTAGACCCTGTTGATGGTATGCTCATTGAGATTTTCCTAATTGAAAAAAACGTAAATGTCGAATTGGATAGGAAGGTCCTAATTCTATCGCCAGTTCTGAATTCTCGAACTGGAAGTAATAGAAGACGACGATACAAGAAGACTTTGTCAAAATGGTTTTCGGATTAGAAGGGATGCACACACATATTTGTTCACTGCAACGACAATGTAAAACATATATGATGGGCATGTTAGAAATTGTATCAATCACGACCATGAGTGCAACAAGAGGATGGTATTAAGAAAGAAAAGCAACTAGAACTAAATTGGAATAGCATGGTAAGCGCTAACTCCAAGTGGTTTACCGCAGAAAGGGTTAGCCGTGTATAAACGTAAATAGATTCTTGAAGCTCCCTAAATTTTACTAGAAAGAAACAATTAACCAATTCTATTATACTCGTTGAATTTCTAGAATCTCTGCAAAGTGAAAGAACAACATTTTTGGATGAGGAGGAGCGAGAATATTGGAGTATGAGAGTCTAGAGAACATCTATACACCTTCAACTGTTACCTCTATACTCCCTCTATACACCCTCAAGACCTCTATACTCGAGAAAACCTCTATAGACCCTCATCACCTCAATTTTTACCTCCTAAGCTTGAAGTGCGTGAAACCTTCCTAAGACTTGACCGCTTGACTTAACAAAGGTCAAACTCTAAGGGATGACTATGGTGCATCTGATGATACAAAGCCTTTCAAATAGCCGTCAGACGAGTTCCTTCTGCTTGGCTTTGGCTACTACACAGAGAGTTCTTTAAGAACATGCAACATGTGTTAGATCACTTCCATGGTGAATTCTCAACGTAGCCTCATAATGTGTTAGATTACTTCCTTGGTGAATTCCTTGTTAAATCCTCTCCTCAAACAATCGTCAACGGATAAGCATCTTAAAATATTGAGTCATATATGAAGTAAAAATCCAAGAGTAAGAAACATAAAAATAAAGATAGTCCTCCAAAATAGGTAACCACAATACTTTGATATGAAATCTTTTTTGTCTAAAATGAAAAACCTTTCTAATCACAAGTCCTTTTCAAGTGAAAAGTCTCATAGCACAAACCTTTTGATCAAAAGTGTTCTTTATAGAAACTAAAGAGAGAGAGAGAGAGGGAAATTATTTTTAATATTATTTGATACAATTTTCTGACAGAGAGTCTTAGGTAAGAACTACCTCCAAAAGACGATGCCTGATTGGTGGAAAGCAATTCCTCTAGTCCATCACATCCCTGCAAATTTAGTTCCTGCATGCAGGCGCCAAGTTCCCTCGGAAGCCTCTTCAAGTTTGTGCAGTTTTCTATACTGAGCTCCTCTAAGTTTGGTAGCGAGTCCTGCAAAGCAGAAATAATAAATAATTAACTCCGAAGAGCACAAGAAATAAAATAATCAAGTCCAAAAAGCTCGACTGCTACTCACATTCACGGTCTGGAGGCTGCTGTAAACGTTCAACGACAGCCTCCGGAGAGTTGTGGGGGGGAAGGAAAGCGTCTCCAGAGATGTGCATCCTTGAAGGTCGAGAAACTCCAAGGACAAAAGTTCTGTTGACAAATACAGAAGTCACGATAAAGTTGCCTGACGGAAGTTTTTCTCAAAGTGGGTTAAAAAGCTCGAAGGGCCAAAGTTCCATTGACAAATACATAAAATAGATAAGAGACTGGATAATCATACGTAGGAAGGCCACATCTTAGATATACTTAGATATAAGAATCATCTTAGATATACAGAAATCAAATCAGACATCTTGAGATCGTCAACAATCTTGAAATCCTGAAATGCTCGATTCCTAATATAGAAGACTGTATATTCATTCCAAACTAAGGCCACACTTAAATTGGCCCACTACCTTGAGGATGGGGTGCGGGCCTTCGAACCACGCGAGCTGCCTGCTTTGGATACCTCCCTACCTGATGGGTAGGCTGACTAAGGGCCTCAAGATTTGGACACATTGGGATTGCACTATTGAAGGAAATGCCCATGTATACGAAAGAGGTTCCCATAAAGCTACTCAAAGAACACATAAGTGTAACAAATTCCCCTTGAGTGAAAAGTTACTCACCTCATGCTTCAATCATAAGAATGACTTTAGAAAGGTATTGAACCCCTCTTGATGGTAGACTCATTGAGATTTTCCTTAGTGAATGAATATAAGGGCTAACTATATTCAAAAAATGCACCACTAGATAGGGAAGGTCCTAATTCTATCACCAACTCTTAATTCTTCAGACCTTTCGAAATCATAGAAGACAAAGATACTAGTAGACTTTGTAAAAATGGTTTTCAAAATCTTACTTCACGATATGCAATGAGAAGGGATGGCAATGAGAATGTAAAGCTTACATGATGGGCATATATGAAATGCTTAGTGGTACTGCCTCTTCTTGATGGTGAAGACCATCCTCTCAGGATGGGCCTGATCATAAGCATATCACTTTGCAAGATCATGATTCCAAAAAAACCCCAATGAAGTTTTTCTAAGTCAAAGAAATCAAAGAAAAATCATGCCACCACAAACTTCTCCTCTAAGCACTAGTCTATATGTCCATTATTGGACTCTGGACCTCAATTGTATCAATCACGGCCATATCAATGTACACGTCAACCATGCTCGCAAGAGAGGATGGTACCAAGAGAGAAATGCAGCTATAACTAAATTGGAACCAAATTGGAATAGCATGATAAGTGTTAACCCCAAGATTTACCGAAAAAAGGGTTAGTCGTGTATAAAAATAAATAGATGATTGAAGTTGTTTAAAATTTACTAGAAAGAAACAATTAAGCAACTCTATGATACTCCTTGATCTTATATGATTCTTGAAAAGTGAAAGAAAAACATTTTTGGATGCGTAAGAGCGAGAATCTTCTTCTCAAAATTTATATCCGACTTTCTCTCCCTCATGCAACTGATCAGACCACCACATAGTTCTCAATGGCCTCTTTCAAGCTATGTTCATAGATAGCTGTGATCACGCAAAGGAATGGTTTTGTGTATTGTATGGAATCACTCAAACTAGACTTTGAGATCACTGAAACTAGACTTTGAGACCTTCATAATGCAATTTATCCAACAAAAAATACTTGCTTTTATCCTCAAAACCAATGCCTCAGAATATGCACAATTAGCACTTGGGCTTTAAACAATATTTAGAAGACTATCTTAGCTTTCTAAGAAAGCAAAGATTAGAAATAATGGATACAATATGAATAGGGAAATTTGCCCTACACATAGAAGAAACTAGCACCTTAATATTTGTTGATATATTTAGGTAGTGATGTGTGTGAACACTCTAGGACTGTCGGGGCACTTTTTTCCCTCTTTAGGAGGTTTTTTCCCCCCGGCTTGTATATATGCCTATTGCCCTAATGGGCCACTTATCTTTGTACATTCTCTAGTAATACATTCAGTATTGTGTGTTTGTGCTCCAAGCTTCTTCTTCTCCCTTGTGTTGTTCACGTGCTTCCGCAGACAATTGGTCTCATAGCAGGTGGTCGCTTCATCTAGGGCACCGTCGACACTCCTCCATTTTGCAGTCTCAGATTCGCACGAAATTTGGTGAGCATACTTAGGGTGTTTCGGAGATCAAAACAGCTTCGCCTTGTGGTGCCGAAATCGCGATCTGAGCTCGTTTCGACCTCCGAACACACTATCGTAGTGCTTGTGCAGGCTATTTTGTTCTTTTGTGCCAAAGGTATATACCAGTTTCTGTTCGCTAGTTTAAGCGTCTCGAAGTCTGCTATAGGTCTAGCGGAACTCGTTCGGGTAGTTCCGTTCAACTTTTTGAGATACAGTCAATTTTTTGCATCAAGGTATTTTACTCACCGGCCATGGTTGAAAGCAATGATGTATTCCGTATGTTGGTTGTTGAGGATAAGTTGGATGGTACCAACTACCCATTATGGGATTATATGATGTGACATGTTTTGGTTGCAAAAGGACTGTGGAAGATTGTGCAGGGTGTTGAAAGACGTCATGTTACACCTGTAACGATAAGTACTACAAATACAGGTGCTAGAGCTGATGAAGATGGTATCGAAGATGATATTCCATAGATTCCTGTTCGTGCTACTGTTTCTATTGCGCCTACTGCAGAGCACATTCGTTGGGATGGCAAAGATGCCCAAGCACATGCATTGATAGCTTTGTCTGTCAAGTGTGCCATTATTCCCCACATACGCTCTTGCAGAACAGCTAGGGATGCTTGGGATACACTTACCACATTGTACCAAGCTAGGAATGAGGCTCGTGTTTCTTATCTCCGAAAAGAGTTGGAGAGTGAGCACATGAATAAAGGTGATTCTATGGACAGTTTTTTGACAAAGATCAAAGACCTGAAGGAACAGTTGATTTCTGCTGATGAGGTTATACCAAATAGCTCACTTGTGCAGACCTTTCTGAATGGTCTTCCTGATTCATATCAGAGCTTTGCTTCTACTCTTTGGTTGATGTTGAAAGGCAAGCCGAATGCCTTATCATTTGAGGAGTTAGTCTCTGTTCTTGTTCTGTTGCAAGAAGATCAGTCCAGGTAGAACATGTCTATTATGCGTGTTGCAGATCAAGCTTTCCTCGCTAGTCAGAAGGGCAAAGGAAAATGGAGCTCTTCTACTAGTAAGCAGAAATCTGCAAATGCTACACATTTGGAGAACCAGGATAAAGATGAGAAGAAATCAGAAAATCAGAAATTGTTTTGCAAGTACTCTAAAGGGAATGATCATATCATAAAGAACTGTCCAAAACTGGCTGCAAAAGAGGCAAAGAAAAAGAAGGTTGTAATGGTTGTTGCAGAAGCCTCTACACCAAAAACAGAGTCTGCTAATCTTGTGTAGGAAGAAGAATGGGTGTTTACTACTGTTTGCAGTTTTGACCCATCTTCTCATGAGCACTGCATGTCCGTAGTGGACTCAGATGTTTGGTACTTTGACAGTGGGGTGACCAAACATATTACCTCGTAGCGCAGTTTCTTCTCTTCACTTGAGCCTGCCCCTACATGGAATACTATCACATGCGCCAACAACTCCTCTTATCCTGTTATGGAAGTTGGTAAGATCATTCTTACTACTGCTGATGGTAGTTCTTTCACCTTGTCAGATGCTTTATTTGTGCCAGGGATCAAGAAGAATCTGTTATCAGTCTCTGCATTAGCCAAGATTGGCTTAGTTGTGAAATTTCTTGATGACAGGTGTACAGTTCATGATCTCTCAAATGGCGATGTGATTATTGCTTCTGGCATTTTATGTCGTGGGTTGTATAAGCTCATAGACTATGAAAGATCTATGAATGATTCGGCATGTGCAGTTCATGATTCTCAGGCTATGTCAGATGCAAAGCTTTGGCATGCATGCTTTGGTCATATGAATTTTGCTAGTTTGCTACGCCGACAGAAATGTGATATGGTGTCTTCTTTGCCCAAGCTTGAGGCACCTGGAAAACATGTATGTGAAGGCTGTATTTTGGGCAAAATGCAGCGTTCCTCCTTTCCAAAAGATGGTTCAGTTCGGGCTACGCTGAAATTGCAACTTGTACATAGTGATGTTTGTGGTCCTATGCAGACACCCTCTTTTGGGAATAACGTTTACTTCGTGACTTTCATTGATGATTTTTCCAGGCATGCATGGGTATATCCACTCAAAGCAAAGCCCGAAGTGTTCATGTGCTTTAAACAATTTTTGGTTTTGGCTGAAAATCTGTGAGCATGTAAAATGGGCACCCTCCGTTCTGATCGAGGGGGGAATATATGTCTTCTGAATTTAATGCATTTCTAGCTGAACGTGGGATAAAAAACTAGTGTACAGTGCCATATACACCTCAACAGAATGGAGTTGCTGAACGAAAGAACAGGTCACTCATGGAGATGGCGAGGTGCATGGTCAAGAGTCAGGCTTTACCACATAGTTTCTGGCTTGAGGCTGTCATGTGTGTAGTATATTGAACAGGTGTCCCACTAAAGCGCTGCAGTCTATCACTCCATATGAGGCTTGGCATGACCGCAAGCCATCTGTTGCTCATCTGCGTGTTTTTGGTTGTTTGGCATATGCATTAGTGCCTGAACAACATCGTAGAAAATTGGATGATAAGGTAGTAAAATGTATTTTTGTTGGGTACAGTTCTGAAAGTAAAGGCTATCATCTATATCATCCACAGACTAAACGCATTCTGGTTAGCCATGATGTTGTCTTTGTGGAAGATGCTATTCAGCCATTGCTTTCATGTACTAAGGAGACATCTGTTAGCTCCAAAGACATGTATGATATGTTGATGCCTCTTTTTACAGGTGGACAGTCTAGTGCTGGTCCTAATGAGGCAACTTCTCAGCCTTTGCACGTTTCATATGATGATGCAGATCATTCCATTTCTGATGCAGATTTACATGATGCACTTGTTGATGAGAGAGCTGATATTGAGCAAGCAAAAACTATGCCAAAATGGCTGGTGCAGACTTTCCGTGATAGCAAATTAGATGCACCTTTGTCATATCGTACTCGTTCAGGCTCTCATAGTGCCTTCTTTGCATTAGATTGATATGCTATTGCTGCATCTAGTCTTTGTGATGAGAATGAGCCTGTTTCTTTTGATGAAGCACAAAATTCAGAAAATTGGATGGCTGCTATGCAATCTGAATATGATGCTATAATGAAGAATGGTACATGGTCTTTATGTGACATGCCTCCTTGCAAGAAGGCCATTGGCACTAAGTGGGTATACAAGATGAAGCGTAAACCTGATGGTACAGTTGACAGGTATAAGGCTAAGCTTGTTGCAAAGGGTTATGCACAGGAAAGTGGCATTGATTTTGATGAGACCTTTGCACGTACATGCCGTATGACTACTGTTCGGAGCATTTGTGCACTTGTAGCCCATCATGGTTGGAATGTACATCAGTTGGACATTAAAATAGCATTTCTGAATGATGACTCACATGAAGAAGTGTATGTTTTTCAGCCCCGTGGCTTTGTGTAGAAAGGGCATGAAAACCACGTGTGCAGGTTAAAGAAGGCATTATATGGTTTAAAGCAAGCACCATGTGCTTGGTATGAGAAGATACATGCCTATCTGATTGCACATGGTTTTGAGAACAGTCCAAATGAAAGCACCTTATATGTTAAGCGTGCTAATGATGTGCTTCTGATCATTGTTGTCTATGTTGATGAGATGCTGCTCACTGGTCCTATTGAGACACATATTGCTGATTTTAAGGCTGATTTGCATGCCTTATTTGAGATGTCTGATTTGGGGCATTCGCATCACTATTTGGGCATTCAATTTATGCACGTTGATGGTGGAATGGCTTTGTGTAAAACGAAATATATTGACTCATTATTGCAACATTTTGGCCTTGAAGATTGTAAGCCTATTGCCACTCCTATGGAGACAGGTTTACGATTGAGTCTTCATGATTGTGGAGGTGCATTTGATGTTGTTCTCTATCAGCAAGCTGTTGGATGCTGGATTTACTTATGCATTACTCGGCCACATATTCAGTTTGCTGTCTCAGAGATGAGGGGTTTATGCATTGCCGAGGAGTCACGCATTGGAATGCGGTTAAGTGCATCTTTCGCTACTTAAGTGGTACTCGGCTACTTGGGTTGTTTTATCCCAACGAGGGATCACTACCGCCACATTTGCATGCTTTTCTTAACTCAGATTGGGTTGGTTGCTATGACACTCGTGTGTCCACCAGTTGTTTTTGCTTCATGCTTGGTAGCTCATGTATATCTTGGTTGAGCAAGAAGCAGCCTACTGTGGCCACTTCCAGTTGTGAGGTTGAGTATAGGGAAGCTTTCACAGCGACTGTTGAGTGTGTGTGGCTCAGATGCCTTATGTCTGATTTGGGTGTTGGCTAGTCTTGTGCCACCACCATCTTCACTGACAATCAGAGCGCATTGGCAATTGCGAGGAACCCTGTGTTCCATGCTCGCACTAAGCACATTGAGGTGCATTATCACTATGTGAGGGAGAGGTTCTCTGCTAGGGAGATCAGCTTGGCATATGTGCCCATGCAAGAGAACATTGCAGACCTTTTCACGAAGGCTCTACCTAGGGAGAAGTTTGAAGCTTTCCGCAAAGATTTGGGCTTACTTCCTTTTGTGGAGTGATTTCCACATATCTTGGCACTTCCTTATACATGAGTGCGAGCTCCTTGTTCACTGCATCACTCCCAGGGTGGATTTGTTGATATATTTAGGTAGTGATGTGTATGAACACTCTAGGACCTCCAGGGCACTTTTTTCCCTCTTTAGGAGGTTTTTTTCCCCCGGCTTGTATATATGCCTATTGCCCTAATGGGCTACTTATCTTTGTACATTCTCTAGTAATACATTCAGTATTGTGTGTTTGTGCTTCAAGCTTCTTCTTCTTCCTTGTGCTGTTCGCGTGCTTCCGCAGACATCTATCTCCAACAATATTGAGAACATAGTTTGAGCTATGGCTACTCCAAGCATACAGAAAATACTCAAGAAAGCAAGGGTTGTACTAGTCTATTCAAAATCTACAAGTGATAACATAGGCGAGATCATGAAGTACATGATGTGCTTATATGATTTGGAAAATATTTCCTATAAGATATGATTTTGTTTTCCTAGAAAATAGGGTTCATCAAACCTAAGTGTGTTATGTCATTGATTGAGAGCAATGAGAGGGATTCGGATTCAAATTCAAATACGTGAAATCTCATACTTGGCTCCTTGCTTCAATACCTAGAAAACATTTTAGATCCCTAAGGTTTGAGCTCTTGAGATTTTCCCAAGCCTCTTCTCAGTATCCTTTACGCCTTCTTCATGACCCCCATTGATAATCAAGTCAACTACATATGCATATAACTGTAGAGATTCTTCATCTTCTCTATTGTACAATAATGATCGATCAGCCTTGCTTTATTTGTATCCACAAATGATCAAGTAGTGTAGATTCGTTTGATTTCATGCCATTATGGCTTGATTGAGTCCATGGAGTGCCTTCTTTAACCTACAAACATAAAAATCTTTCATTTTATCTTTAAACCCTATTGGCACTAACACACGAAAGCAGAAATAGAGTACATGCTAGTATAGATTTGGTACATGTTTATTTATGTGCAAAGATACCCATATAAGTCTTTAGGGGATCTTCCTTTTTTATGTTGATTATCAACTAGTGAAGCATGAATATGTGGCAAAAACTTATTTCTAATAACTTCAAGAATTCGCTAAATTTGAACAATGGCTAATGCATGTCAAAATAAAAACATACAATAATGTGAATAATTTCAGATCAAATGCTGCTTGAAAGTTCACCTTAAACTAGGTTAAATAATTTTGAAAGAGAAAAATGATAGAGTGTGAATTCAAGGCATGTCATACTTAAATTGAGCTCAATGTAGAATTGATATTGAAGAATTTCATAGGTTTGGAGGATAAAGCATATCTATTTATTTATATGATAGCCATATTCACTTCACCATATTAAAGATAATAGCTTCATTCACTATATCATAGAATATATCTCTCTAACATTAAGAACTTTACAATCATTCCATGTGAAGGTCACATGCCACATGTATAATGAAAGATCCCATAAGCTACCTACAACTCTCCTCCCTACCTTGAATAGCCCTTGAGCTTGACACATCTAGAGTCTTGTATATAATCCAGAAACCCCTTGTATCACCACTTTCAGGAGATAAATAACCTGGAAGACTTGTGCTTGATCCTTGTATCTCCCAAGATCTCATACTTGATCGTGCTAGGGTCCTTGACCAAATGTAGGTACACCATGGAGGCGTAAATAAATATAGTACTCTCTCCCTCTTCTAGAGATTACTATTCTTAGTGATTAAGGAAGGAAAGTGTTTGGGAATCAGAACTTTTTGATTTCCAAGTAGCATCAATGAGTGGATGTTTGGTCGATTCCAGTAAATATTCTACTAGGGAGGAATTGTGCAACTATCGCTCTCTCTTATCTAGAACTCGAAATGAAACATGTAGTTGAGATGTTATATCTCCTAGAGGAACTAAACCATCCACACAATTTTGATTTCAAGAGATCCATTGTCTCAATGGTTGGTGCATTTACTCCAAGCCTAAGTGCATGATCACATATCCTAAAGTTCTTACATGCATCCATGTATTAGCACATGAATGATCTCTTGTAAAATATTGTTTTCTACTCGTTGTAAAAGTGCAGAGGTGGAATGACCTCAAATTATGAGTTCTTGTGAGAATCTTCCCACAAATTATTTGGTGTGCATTTATATCCAATCAAGTTTTAGAACTTTGGAACACGTTTAGGTGAAGATTCAAATTCAAACTTGAAACTTGGGTCCAACAAAAGGCTATAAAACAGGACTATCTAGTCATCTGGATATGCAACCCGGGAGAGTAGAATTTGGAGAGATACTCAAAAGGATTTACAATGGAATATTGAGCTCACAATATAGCTCTTCTATTTCCCTCACATTTTGCAATCATTAATTTCCAATGTCAATGTAATGTATGTGCATGAATACATATAGTTTTCTCATATCTCATCTCTTCTACTCATCATGTATCACTTAGAACAATCAACTTCTCTGATATGTTTCTCAGTGTATACTTGATTATTTGTAGTGATTCAAGTTTGCATAGATCCTTTAGATCGTCTACCTTCTTGATACAAGGTTTCCTATCAATTGCCTCAGCCATTCTCGAGATATGCTGAAAACATTGGCATCTATTTTGCATATTGTTAAGTCCCTAAAATATCGAGATGCATGTCAATCATGCTAAGCATCATTCTCTTAGAATAGTGGATCCTTTCTAGTGAAATGACTTGTGAACTTTAGCTATCGTAGTCAATTAGGTATTCCCAAAACAAGTTTTTCCAATTCTTACAAGGGAAGGAGCACTGTTCATTTCTCTAAGAAGGTGTAGTGCCCAAAACAGCACCTTTTTGGTTCATAGTGAACCTCCAAGTTGTCCTTTTTGATCCAATGATTTGAGGACCATCTTTCAAAGTATTTGGGTGATTATTTGTGCTCCCTATAAAGTTACAGAGGTCTACTTTGAACTCTTCATCGTAGTTTTTGGCAGTTGTGAAGTAAGAATTTGGAGCACCATCTCATCTTTGGAAGGTCTCCACCATCTCTTCCAATATGGGTATCAGAGCAACATCTAGCTTGGTTCCTAAGGATGAAGGCTTACCTCCAAGGAAGAAGCTTGTATGGATACATATCTAGAGATGAATAAATTCCAACCTTTAGAAGCAAATGCCAACCTACAAGAGAGGAGCAAGAGGGACTAACAACATAGTGCACAAAGGATGCTTTAGCCACGTCTTACATACTCAATTCAATATTTGATTTTTTTTACCTCATATTAGGAGTTGTAAGAATTCCCAAGAGACTTGGGAAGTACTATCTTCATAATTTTCATCAAATACAAGGGAAAGAAAGAACCAACTTTGGATGTAGTTCACAATATTGAAGAAGCATCCAAAGCAAAGTGTAGCTGACCCTATCACCAAGATGAAGGAGATAGCTGATCAACTTGGAAATATTGGAGAAGAAATAGAAGAGGAGAAAATAGTATGTTAGATTGTAAATTGCATCAAGGGTGATGACAAATGGGATTCTTTTACCATAGCAATGTACCTACATATGGACATGTAGATGCCTGACCTCAATACATTGATGGGGCAACTCTTTACACATGCGACAAAGCTCAACAAGAATGGAGATACTTCTAGAGGTAATCAATCTTCTGCCCTTTACATAGATAAAACTAAGATTAAAGATAAAGGCAAAGGTAAGAAGAATAAAGAATATACAAGTACTTCTCAAGTGAATTTTGTAGGTAGAGAAAGAGGTACTAGAGGAAGTGGGCAGAGGAGGAAAGCAAGGTAGGGGAATACCATACAACTATTCACCTTGCAACATTTGTGGCTTGACCAATCATACCACATAAGAATGCTTCAGGAGTACAAAGAATCAGAGAGGAAGGGGCTTCCACAAAGGAGGCTATGGACAATCAAGAGGCAGCTTCAATAATGAAGGAAAAACTATCATTACAATTACAACAAGGGCTGCAACAACAACTATCGAGGAGGCTTCAGAGGAAGGAGAGACTATAGAAACTATACACATAATCAAGATGATTCCTTATTACTCACGAATATGAGAGCCAAGCAAGGTAAAGATGATGACTACCTATTCTATATTGATTCTGGTTGCTCTAATCATGTAGTAGGCAATGCAACATTATTGTGTGACGTTGAAGAACTCAAAGGAAAGCATGAAGCTAAGATAGGTGATGACACTAGGCACTCAATAAAGAAGATTAGAAATGCTAAACCATCTAATGGTAACATGAATCTTCTAAGTAGGATATTGTATGTCCCAAGAATCAATATTGGAAAAATTGTTTAGAAGGGTTTATAGGTTAGATTCACAAGGCATGGATGATATGTGGAGGACCCTCAATAAGGCTTCAAGAGCATTGCCAAAGGTAAGAAATCTGGTAGACCTTTTTATCTTTGAAGTTGAAGATACAAGAAATATTGCTCTCTTCAATTATAAGGACCAAACCCTATTTGAATTGGATATATGGCATAAGAAACTAGGACATATAGGTGAAAGGACATTGAAGAAAATATGTAGGGATCAAAGTGTGCTTGGCATCAATAATGTTCAAACAACACATGATTTACAAATGTGGAGCATGCCAATTTGACAAGTCACATAGGCAACCATTCAACAAAAAAGGATGGTTCATACATTTTTTAATTAAACAAATCAAACATTCAATACTAAAAATGCCTTTGCAAATCTTGAAGCGTACGTTTATTCTTGCTTTTATGAAACATCTTAGAAGTTTGAAACAGACATCAACTATACGTTAAGAGTAAAATCCGTGACATGAACTAAAAGTTCAGAGTAAAATGCGTAAACATGAAGTAAAGCATGTAAACGAAATATTTTTTTCTAGAAAGAGAAACATAAAGCAAAATACGAAAGAGTGTTTGTCTAGGAACAGAAACTCTTTTCGTGTAAAGCCTAAAACCCTTTCCGTCAAAAGTCCTCTTTGTCAAAAATAAGTTCTGATAAGATATGACTTGCTTTTATAGAGATTCGAAAAAAAGATGTAATTCTTCATAAGTATTTAATGTCTTTTCTTACCCTGATCGTTTCGTTCTTTTCTGTTAGAAAGTGTTATGAAAGTACTATGCAAGAGAACAAGGATTACGACCACCACATACTAGAGAGATGACTCTCCTCCCAACCAAATGCCTCTATATATAGCTCTCTCCAGGGGACTGCCTTCTTGGGCAGGTGGATGCTAATCATCCAAGTGTCAGCCATGTAACTACATGTGCGCCAAGTGTCCAGTGGATGCTTCTAGAAGGTTCTAGAGCTCTTTGGGCAAAATACTCTTCCCATGTACCTCATGGGGATTGAACCCAAGACCTCGTCCTTCACATCCTTGAGACTTAACCACTAAGCTAAGTGGTTTACTTGTTCACAAGAGCACAAGACCTCCTAGTAAGTCTAAACTCGAGATCTTTGGTCATACACACGGATGACCAAACGGTGTCCGATTTCAGATCTGTCTGAACCGGCCAGACCCTTGGATCATAGACTTACTTTATTACATTATTTCCCCCTTGGAAAATATTTTCGTCCTCGAAAATAGAGCTATATACATACTGTAGGCAACCCCCGAGCCTCATGTTCTAAAACTGGAAGAACATGGTCATGTTCTAGAACTGGAAGAACATGTCTCATCTCTGTGGTGGCATCCTTGCCCAAATGATTCAAAACACTATCCAGGTTTGCACTTTGATAAACTAGTCAAAGTACAAAATAGTGAATGAATAATAAAGGTGGATCTAAACAGATATCCCTGGCTAATTCACAGTTTCTGGATGTGCGATCTAGGCACAAACATGTGAATTAGGTGGATTCAAATTACTAGTCCATTTCTAGGCATAACTGGTGCATGGGCTTAGTAATGAAGGTGGGATTCTTATCCCTCGCAAGACTTTGAGAATTCTTGATTCACTTGAATTTGTTTTGGAGAACTTGAAGTTTGGTTGTCCCATACATCTAACTTTAGATGTCTGTACAATGGTTTACTTTTATCTAACAGTTACTTGATTTTTTCACCCGACTAGAGGACTACTTTGTCCCAATGAGTTTGAAAAAATCCTATGTAAACTGTAGGAGAAAGTTTACCATTCCGGTGGAATCAACCATACTAACTTCACCAATTCAAATTCAAAATGAAAATTGTCCAACTTAGGACACTTTTCTCAAAGACTTTTAACTGAAAGTTCTTGGGAATTGTCAATCTAATGAGCAATTCCTAACTTCTTTATTCTAGAGTATACTGGACTCTAGGAAATTATTTATGCTATAACTTGAAGCAAAATCAAATGAATAAGTCTACTTAGACTTATCATCTTTTGAAGATTGAAAAGGTTCTTGTACATAACATCTATCTAGGATGTTCAAGTTAGTTATCTAATTCTAACCGGCTATCCCTGGTCTTTTGCAAAAGGAATCAGATACCATATCTGAGCCAATTCCAAAAGATTTGGAAACCAAAAAGAAATAACTAAAACTCTGTACAACCAATTCAAACTTCGAACATACATAAACTTGCTATGAGTCAAAGTCTAGTTGACTCAGGACTTTAACTTTTCAACGATCAATTTCAACAAGGTATTGAAGCATTGTCTTTTATCTTTAAGAGAAATAAGCTGGTTTCTCAAAAAGATTCAAAGAAAATAAAAAACATCATCCACCCACAAGATACTAGTTTGGTAACCAACATCAGTGTGTCGACCCACTGAGGTTCTGTCGATGAGTTTTTAATATTCAAATAATGCTTCACTTGAGACTAAGTTCAGGTCACATTCAATCTTTTTGACTCCATACTGGGAATGCAATTCTTGTGCATTTCTTTGAGTCAAAAGAGTGAATTTACCAAGTTATACTAGAAACTTGGTGCTTGACTTAGTCAATCAAATCCTTGGTTGAAAAGAGCAACTCAAAGTCAAAGTCTATCTTTTTTCAGAATTTTATCAAATGTTTCTGATCAATAACACTTAAGCTTGAAGTGTTCTAAGAAGATCTTGGAAGTTACTTACTTCATATCTTCAGTTTCCTTGATCTCGAAGTTACCTTGAAGTATCGTAAGATACTACTTTCATCCTTTACGAATTAAACTTTTCTTGAAGTCTTAATTCCCTTGAGGATGAAACCTAACTTCAAAATCCAAACTAGGACTAAAAGATAATCATCATCCTACGGTCCGATGTCCCATTCCATCTTTCCTACATCAATCTGAGTATAAAATCTGGTGTCCCATACCACCCTATTTTATATTCACATTAATGTGTGGGTGATTCTTATCCTAAAGTCTAAACATCTCTTGATAGAGTACCTTATTTCTTCAATTCTTTTACAAGAATTGGAAGTTTCAGGCATTACCTCTAATTAGATTTTCTAGGTTTTGATTCCTTCACATGATCGTCTCACAATCATGTGCTTTACCTTGGGAACTTGAAAACCTTTAATAGAATATCTCCAATCCTTTTTGCTAGGGTTTTCAAATGAAAACCAATCAAAATTCCAAGTACTTGAATTTTCTTGAATTCAAGTTCAATTGGTTTACCCTTGACCAATTTTGTAGCGACAAGAGCTTTTGACTTCTTGTCTTTAGATTCTTTTCTTTACTGTTGCTTTAGGTACCTACCCCGGGGACTTTATTTAGGAATCTCTTTACTGCTTAAGTCTTAAGCATCCGCTCATGCTTTCTGGATTTGTACCAAAATCCCTTTAAGGATAGGGAAACACTTATGTTTTACCTTCCACAGACTTAATTACCATTTTCACGGTTGCAGACTACATTCTTGGAATTTCTTTACTCTGTTCAGACTTGGAACAACTTACTCTTTTTCACAGTTTTCCATCGAATAAATGGAATTTGAGTGAATAATTCCCAAAAGGAATTTTATTGCCAATACTTGGGCAATCTACAAAGTAGTTCTAATCGCACATTACTTGGAAAATCATGGCCAAGATTGATCAAGTCTGGTTGATACTTGCGACAAAAATAAAGACCTAGTCTTTATCTTTAAGATCTCTTAAACTATCTTAAGCTTCTTTGCTTACCTGCAGGATTTTAGAGATCTTTCCCTCAACTTAAGTCCAAGCATTTTCTAATGCTTTTCAGATTCCAAAGCTAAGAATCTATGATATACCTTAAGGTTATATCACTTATTTGGACTTAAATACCAAACCTGGTGGTTAGGGATTTGCTGGAAACTACTTGCTATAAAACTTCTCTTGAAAGATGTTAGTCTCTCAACTGGGGAGATTTTTTCTTTCAAGAACTTTTTGATTCCTACCAAGGAATCTAGTAATACTAAGCTATAACTTGAAGCAGAGATTCATCTTGGAATCTTTTACTTTCCAGTTCAATGATTCATCTTGGAATCTTCTCCTTTACTGGAAAGATCTTCAAAAGGAATTCTAGACTTTTGGATAAGACCAAGACTTAAGGCTTTGCTTGTCCAAAAGATAATTCTCATTTAACAATGCAAGAGAACAAGGATTACGACCACCACATACTAGAGAGATGACTCTCCTCCCAACCAAATGCCTCTATATATAGCTCTCTCCAGGGGACTGCCTTCTTGGGCAGGTGGATGCTAATCATCCAAGTGTCAGCCATGTAACTACATGTGCGCCAAGTGTCCAGTGGATGCTTCTAGAAGGTTCTAGAGCTCTTTGGGCAAAATACTCTTCCCATGTACCTCATGGGGATTGAACCCAAGACCTCGTCCTTCACATCCTTGAGACTTAACCACTAAGCTAAGTGGTTTACTTGTTCACAAGAGCACAAGACCTCCTAGTAAGTCTAAACTCGAGATCTTTGGTCATACACACGGATGACCAAACGGTGTCCGATTTCAGATCTGTCTGAACCGGCCAGACACTTGGATCATAGACTTACTTTATTACATACTACCTCCGAAAAACGATGGCTGACTGGTCGAAAGCAATTCCTCTAGTCCATCACATTCCTGCAAATATAATTCTGGCATCGAGGATCTCTAAGTTTCCTGCATCGAGGATCCCTTGGAAGTTTCCTGCATCGAGGATCCCTTGGAAGTTTCCTGCATCGAGGATCTCTAAGTTTGGAAGCGAGGCCTGCAAAAAATGTCTCGTCAGCAAATGTCAATGAAAAGGCACAACGAAGGAATCATTGAAGTCCAAAAAGCGCGATGGCAACCCGTCAAGAACAGACTCCGGGATCAAGAGTCGAGTTGTGTTGGCATACACGATATGATGACAAACTTGTGGCGACTCTGCACCGTCTAGGGTTTCTCTTCTTCGATGGGCTAGAGACTCTTGGGCGTCTCTCACGTTCTCCCCTCTCTAGTGGGGGGGCTGGCGCTTCTGCTGTTAGTGTGCTCTCTAAAGTTCTTCTTAAATGGCACTATTTGAAGCTCTGCGCAATGGAATATCGGTGATGGAGTTGAACAGTAATGCCACGGAATGCTCTATGCTTCCTTCCATCCCCAAGGGGCACTTAGCGTCGTCTCCTGCCCACATACAACAAGGTTTTCAAGGTGGCCAAGTCTCCTCTGACTTCCCGAAACTGCATCAGGAAGCTGCAATGTCCTTTTCCCCCAAGAAGTCGTATGCGGAGTCTGCCAAGGGTAACGATAACATGTCTAGTAATCGTATGGATAGCAATCATGGTCCACGTATTTTCTCTCCACTCTCAACTTCCGATAAAGGAAAAGAAAAGGTTAAGGTCAACCCTCATGAACTGTGTATCAACAATGTTGAAAGTGATAATGAGGATGATATTCTCGTTATTGACAAGAACTCCTCGGATAACTGGCATCATGAGCTCACTCATAGAGTTGTCATAGGGCTGTGTCATGGCCCAAGGCCTGCTCAGGAGACTTTGAAATCTTGGATTAAAACACACTGGGAATCAAGGGGCCTTTTTGTCAAACATGTGCAATACTGTCCTAATAACTATTTTCTGTTCTTCTTTGAAGAAGCTAATAGTGTTGTGCATGTCATAAGTGAGGGTTAGTGGCTCATTACCCTACAAGGAATACGGGCGTATAGCAATGGTTAAAGCGACAGAATTTCGTCGCTATAAAATTGCAACTTGCGTCGTAATTAGCGTCGGGCGCGGACCGTCGATTACACGACGCCAAAACTGACGGTATTTGCGATGCAAAAAAGAGTCGCTTAAGCGACGCTCCAGTACAACGTCGCTAAAACGACGCTATTTAAGCACGACGCTTAAGCAACACTTTTTTGCATCGCATAAGCGACGTCCGATGCCGTCACATAAGCAACGTCGGTAGCCGTCGCATACGCAACGCTAAAAAAGTCGGTTATACGACGACAAATAGCATCGCTTACACGACGATCTGTTGACGGACAAAAATTAAAACGTTGGAGGCTCCGCAATCCGCATTTTCACGCATCCGATCGAAGAGCTCTCCAATGTTCGCAATTGCGCTGCGCTTACGAGTTGAAGCAAGTATATGCAGAATTGTTGTTTTGCCTAAGCTCTCTGTTATTGTCTCCCTCTGTCTTTGTTTCTCTCTTTCTACATCTTTCTCTCTTTGAATTCTCTCTCTCTAGATCTCTCTCTCTCTCTAGATTTCTCTCTCTCTCTAGATCTCTCTCTCTCTCTAGATTTCTCTCTCTCTCTAGATCTCTCTCTCTTTCTCTCTCTCTCTCTTTCTCTCTCTCTCTCTTTTCTTTCTCTCTTTATTGCAGGTTATTCAAGAATCTAACCAAGCAGAAACTATGGCTAACAATTGTAAGTACAATTTCTATTATTTGTAGATCATTTGAATTGTGTTATTCTCATTACATACGATACTCACACTTATTGATATGCACTCATACACTTATACATGATGAAGATGCACACACACATGCATATACCTACATATACATATATACATGCACATACACATAGAGTTATACATATACATGCATATACATATACACACACATACACAAGAACATGCACATATTGATACATACATATACACTTATACATGCACATGCACATACATACATATACACACACATACACATGCACATACATACATATACACACACATACATATACACTTAGATACACACATATGAATGAATTATATAATTAAAGTATTAAAACACATATACACAGGCACACACACATGCACATACCTACATATACACATATACATGCACATAAACACACATACACATAGAGTTATATATATACATGCATATACATACACATGCACATGCACATACTCATACACACATATACACTTATACATGCACATGCACATACATACATATACACACACATACACATGCACATACATACATATACACACACATACATATACACTTAGGTACACACATATGAATGAATTATATAATTAAAGTATTAAAACACATATACACATGCACACACACATGCACATACCTACACATACACATATACATGCACATACACACACATACACATAGAGTTATACATATACATGCATATACATATACACACACATACACATGCACATACATACATATACACATACATACACATGCACATACATACATATACACACACATACATATACACTTAGGTACACACATATAATTATATAATTAAAGTATTAAAACACATGCTTAATATAAACAATAATAACAATCAATAGAACAAAACTCTTCATTACTTAATACCATACACACAATTCAAAACATAACTGAAATGAAAAATATATAGATACAAAATATATATATATCAATGTAAATACATATAATCCAATGTCATAATCAACTAAAATCTTAATCATCATCATCATCATGATCATCATCATCATCAGCAATATCATGATCATCCTGATCTTCCTCATCCTCATCGTCATGATCACCCTGTGACGATCGAGATAGTCCCTCCTGTGTTTGTCTCTCCACCTCATCCATATTTGTCTCCCCATAATACTCCTGTATTACATATAACAAACATAAATCAATAAAATAATTAAAACATTCATAACAACAAAATAATTATATGAAATGTAAAAATACTCACAAAGGCATCAGGATGATCTTGTATATACTCACCCAAACGCCGATATCCAAAATGTGTAGCATACTCAATCTCGTGTTTTGTAGGATATCGGCCATAATCCTTTCATTGCAATGAAACAAATAAAAAACATTAGTTGCTTGCATTTTAACTAAAATAAAAAATATACTCACAATAACACATATACTTACAAACATAGCTACAAAACCATTATGGCCCATTCGGCCTAAGTGCGATGTGTGGCCCGACTCCACTCTCTTCTTTGCAGCAGCCTGTTTATTAAAAAAAATACATAAATTAAATGTAAAAAATTACTAAAATATATAAAAATTATAAATATAAACTACTAATTTGTGTACCTTCTGCTGAGGAAATGACTCCTGAAGACGTAGCTGTCTACAAAAAAACTGCCACGACTCAGGTGGTATGTTAGCTCGCCTCTTATTTTTTTCGACCATACAATATCTACTGTTAATTTAATCTCAAACAGAAAAAAAAGTTAGAATACATACACATATATACACACACATACACATACACATACACATACACATACCCACATACACATATACATGCAAACATATACGCATGCATATATGTATACATATACACATATACATACATATAACATAAACACACATATACATATCCACATATACGTACACACACATGCATGCATACACACTCATTCATACAAAACACATGCATTTATCCCACAATAATATGTACTTGTGTATATGTGAATATGTTTGTATGTGTAAATGTGTATATGTGAATATGTATGTATGTGTAAATATGTATATGTGAATTTTTTATTTATGTAGATAATCAAATTATTAATATCAAATACCATTATTTGTAGATTCTGATCAATCAGATGGAACTCCACCACCGTCTCCTCATCGTGCAACGACTTTATACTAAAAGTATATGAAATATTTAATTATAACTATATTTGATGGATACATGACTTATATTTTTTTTTATGTTTCTTATGATGTGCAGATTCTGATCAATCAGAGGGTACTCCACCACATCCTACCCATGCAACGACTTCACATGTGTCCTCCGATAGGAATTATGATGAATTTTACTATCAAGGGCATATTATATGTTGGTGTAACTCTTGTTATGGCACGTATCGAAGACCACGATTGGAATGTATTCAACATGAGGCAGAGTATGGTACTTTTGAGCGTGCACCATCACCTATTAATGTCATTATTTGATTTAAAAACCATGTATAAAATCAAATTATTATTGATATACAGGAATACTTGCTCAATGATGATGATGATGATGATTTTTCTCATAATGTTAATATACCTCGTACACGTCATGGACTTGCTGTTCATCAATTACAAGCAGAGGTTTCTAGAAATCCTCTACCTCCTGGTTTAGAGAATGAAACGGTTGGAGATTATCCATTGCCAGCTCGTGATCATTCTTTAGTACAAACATATGATAGAAGAAGATATGGAGGATGGAATAGAGCACCACTTCCTTTAGATGGAGAGGTTTTTAACTTTTGGGGTAATCGCTATATGATTGCTCCATCCACTATTACTAATGTTGGTCGTGGTCTCTTTATTGTAGAGGATTTGTATGTGCCTCCGAACTCAGAAGTCACTCTTATGTCATTTTGTGGTCCTATATATGGATGGGGAGATTGGCATCGACTTTCACGTTATGTTCAAAGCATGAGTACTTATGGAATATGCTTGAACGCAGCATCCCTTACTAGTATAAGGATTTTACATGCAGAAAATGAAAGATTATATATTCATGGAAGACCTTACACACATGGAAATATAGCAGGTTTAATAAATAGTAGTCGAGGGTTACATAATAGTTCAAGGAATAATTGCACATTTGAGGAGCGTGAAAATAGTCATGAATCACCATACATGAGTAGAGATGTATCAAGATACATAGTTGTCAATGCTATTACTACATTACATGTTGGTGACGAACTATTAGTGAATTATGGATGGCGTAGACCTCCAAGAGCACCTGTTAGCTAGAGAGAATAAAATTTTTCTATCCATATTTAATAATTTATATACTTAATTTTATATTTGAAGTTTAATTTTTATTCATTTATGGAATACTAATGAGTTTTATTTATATGTGTAGATACCAACATATGATGTTGATGATATTCATCCACAGCATTCACAATTACCAGTAAGACCTCATTTATCAGAAGCTTCCATGAGGAGGCTACGCAAAACTAATCATGTGCAATATGCAAAGTTGAAAGATCTATATTCAAAAGATGATAAAGTACAAGATTCTTGTGACAATGATGAAGATGATGACATGGCAGATTTTATTGAGGATTGGTATCAAAATGACAGTGAGAGCATGGATATTTCTAATAATGAGAAATATCTTCGAGAGGAATGTCTACAGCATGTATATGAAGGAAGTCGTTTGACACGACTAAATGCGAGCTTACTTATTCTCAACCTTCAAAATCGTTTTGGATGGAGTAATTTATCTGTTTCGACACTGTTAAGGTATAAATTTCAATTTTCTATCTATTTATATATATATATATGCATATATATATATATATATATATATATATATATATATATATATATATATATATATATAATATATAGGTTTTTATTCTTACTTTAGATAAAGTAAGAACAAGAACTTGAATTGAATGGAAAGTTTTTGTCCGCATATCTTTTAAAACTATTAATGCATCTTTCCAAATATTCGCAATGGTGACCTGGATGAGTCGCATGCACAGAGGTTACTCAAGAGAAAGCAATTTGATTATAATGGAGTAGTCCACTTTGTATCCTAAAGTTCAGATGCTCATCATTGACATGCAAGAGGTTTACTGCATACGCCAGAAATCCTGCTCTATCTTGAGTAACCTCTGTGCATGCGATTCATCCAGGTCACCATATGTGAACATATGTGTGAATCCAAATTTTGCGTAAATATTTTGAAAGATGCATTAATAGTTTTAAAAGATGCGCGGACAAAAAATGAAGTTTTTGTTCTTACCTTATCTAAAGTAAGAATAAAAACCTGCATGTAAATATGTATATATATTTATTTACCTTTTTTAATATATCTTTTTTTGATAAACTTACAGGTTATTATCTGAAAAGTTTTTACCAAGTCAGAATATTCTTCCTACCTCACATGATGAAATGCAGAAGATAATCAACAATCTTGGTATAGATTATCAATGTATACATGCATGTCCTAACGATTGTATTTTATATAGAGGTGAATATGCAGACTCTTTGACATGTCCCAAATGTCAATCTCCTCGATATAAGGGTGAAGAAGGTAAAATCCCAAAAAAGGTATTGAGACATTTTCCATTGGCTCCACGGATTAGACATATGTTTCAAAGCCCCGAATTATCAAAGCTTTTGACTTGGGGACATGATCACAAAAGTACTGATGGAATAATCAGAATTCCTCATGATAGTGTTGCTTTTCAGCATATTGATTCTACATGGCCTGAATTTGCACAAAATCTACAGAATCTAAAGTTAGGAGTTGCATTAGATGGGGTTAATCCATTCTCCATGAAATCCAGTAAATGGTCAACATGGCCAGTGGTAGTCATAAACTATAATCTTCCGCCATATCTTAGCATTAAAAAGGAACATTTAATGCTTTCACTTTTAATCCCGGGCAAAAGACAAGTTAAAGATATGAATGTATATCTTGCTCCTCTCATTGACGATCTTCAAGAGTTATGGAGAGGTATTAATGTCATTGATGTATCGAAAAGCATCAATGAAAGACATATTACGATTCGTGGTATTGTGGCTTGGACTATTCACGATTTTCCTGGATATGGCATTTGTTCAGGTATTGATGTAATGTTTTTATTCAATATGCATGTAGATAAATATGATTTAATCTAATTATATTTTTATCATTTTCCATGATGCAAGAATATCTATTAAGGGTTATAAAGCTTGTCCATATTGTGGTGATTGGTTGAGATGAAACTATAGTAAGAATCTCAACAAAAATATTTATCTTCGACATCGACGATTCTTGCCTGATGATCATCCATTCAGATCTAAAAGAGAAGCGATACATTTTAATGGAAAGCTTGAAACAGGCGAGTATCCAAAACCTATGACACTTATGGATTGGTATAAAAAATGGACAGATGGACCTCTGATAGATCCAGAAGCAGAAATCTTCAGTGATGATTCAGATAATGAGTATGTGAACATAGGTAAAGGGAAATTGGCACTCGTAGAGAACATATCAATATGGTATTCTTTGGAGTATTGGAAAGAGTTAAAAGTATGTCATCTTCTTGATCCTATGTATATATTCAAAAATATTGGTTATTCACTATGGCAGCATCTTCTTGGACTAAAAGATACCACAGCATCAAGGAATGATTTGAAAGATAAAAAATCCAAACCAAAGTTATGGCCAGTGTTTGATAGACATCGACAAGAAACGACTTATGCATCTGCTCCTTGGGTACTTACAACAAAAGAGATACAGACTATTAACAATAGAATTCAATTGATCAAGACTCCTACAGGATATGGAGCATCGTTTCAAAACATGTTTACTATGGATGATAAGAGTTTATCTGGGTTAAAGACCCATGACTGGTATAACTTTTTGAAACATATTTTACCTTTGGTTATCCATGGATGTACAACGAAAGGAGTACGAGATGTGATCTATCGTCTTGGATCACTTATAAGGTAATTATGATACTTTTATATATAATATGTATGAATATTATATATCTTTTATTTTTTAATTAACTTCTTTACAATTGTTTTTATGATTTGTATAGGTGGATTACATCCAAAGAGATCGATAAAAATTCGATCCCACAAAAAAAACGTGAATGCAAAGAGCTACTATGTTTGATGGAAAAAGAACTTCCTACTTCATTTTTTGATATTCAGGTTCATTTACTAGTCCATCTTGTAGATGAGATAGAGATTGCTGGTGTTGTCAACACTCGATGGATGTTTTGGGTCGAGCGATTTATGGGAATACTAAAAGGTTACGTGCCACAAAGAGCAAAACCAGAAGGATCCATGGCAAAGGGTTGGATGCTTGAAGAGTGCATGTATTACGTTAGTGACTACCTTGAAAGAGTTCATGATGAAGCACCATGTGCATGGACCAACGAGTCTTCTTCAAAAATAACAGATGAGGTATTATCAGGTAAGGGGGTTCCATTCTTATTTACATTTCAAGAAAAAAATGATGTTTCTACTTTTGTAGCATATAATAGCGAATGCATGCAAGCATTCCTTAGCGAGTACGAGGAACTTCAAAGTCTCCGAAGTAAAAGGAAAAAAAACAAAAGATCTAGACGTAATCTCGATAATAATGAGAATACAGATATACCTTCTTTCACCGATTGGCTATATAGTCGTTTGCAACGCGCCAACGCAAATAATGAAGAAATCTCAGATGAGCAAAGAGAGTTAATGATAGGTTGTGAACAAAAGGTAATTTTATTAAAATATATATTTTATTTTTTTCATATATGTATGTTAGTTTCTATTTACTAATTGAATTTATTTTGCAGGCTCGAATGTTCACTAATATGTGGGCTTTTGGACAACATATTAGAATCAAAGCCATTGATTCTTTACGTAAAACAGAGGATTCTAGTATTGTTGCTTGTTTCAAGCAACTATCACGTGCTAGCTCAAAAGACATGAACCTTATAGATAGCGAACTTGGTTACGTAGGAACTATTGTTGGTATCTATGAAATTTCATTTCGTACATTCAAACAAGTAGAAAAAAGTTTATATATTTTTTTTAGAGTTAGTTATTTCTTTAAGCACATAATAATGGGATGCTTTTGTTGTTATATATTTTGATAGGTCATTTTGAAGGTTGACTGGTATCGAGCGGAGTATAAAGGTAGTAATTCTACAATAAGAAAGGAATTATCTGGGTTTTGGGCAATTGATTCTTCCAAGGTAATGCGATCTATTAAAGAACCATATATTCTTTCTAGGCATATTGAACAAGCATTTTTTTATAAAAACCCAGATGCTCATCCTTGGTGGCAAGTCATTCATGTGCAACCTAGAGGTAGGTCATTGTTTGAACAGTTTATTGTTAGAGAGATTGAAGAAAGTCCTCTTGATGATTCAGCATCAGATACTGATACATCAACATCTGGAATAGAAATTAGACTCATTATACGTGATAATGATACTAATGTTTTTGATGAAGAGGATAATTCTCTACATGCTGATTCTACTGATGAGGAAGAGGAATTACCAGAAATAGATATTAATCCACCAATAGATGATGTGATTCATGAGAACATAGATTTAACAATAGAAGAAATAAATGAAATAAATAAGGATAATGAAGATGAGACTATATTGATGTCTTACCAAAATGATGGCAATAATGAAAACATATGAGTAGATTAGATAGTAACTTGAAGCTTCTAAATGGATATCAGATAATAGGTTTTTTTTATTAACTTGAATAACGATGAATCCTACTAGAGAGATGAAATCATGTTCTTCTAAGTTAGAACATGAAGCTCGGGGGTATGCCTAATTATTTTATATATAGCTTTATCTTCAAGGAGTAAATTTTTATCATGTATGTATGCATATGTGTTTGTATTCATGTGTATTATATGTATACATATGTTAGTATGCATATATATGTATTTCATGTATATGTATGTGTTTGCATGTGTGTGATATCTGTATACATGTGTTAAATATGCATATGTGTATATATGCATATACATTTATGTAAAATATTCATGTATTCATGTACGTAATATATGCAAGTGTTTATAATTGTGTACATGTATATATGTATATGTGTCTATGTGTAAATATGTACATGTAAATATGTATGCATGTATATATATGTTTATGTGTGCATGTAGGCATGTACATGTATGTGTAAATATGTACATGTAAATATGTTAGTATGTATATATATATATTTATGTGTGCATTTAGGCAAGTATGTGTGATGCATAATATATCTACTTCATTTTATATTTATGTATCCTATCTACATGATGTGTATATATCTTTACATATATTATGATCCTCGTTGATTCGAGTAGCTATATATAGAGGCATAAGGTTGGGAGGAGAGACATCTCTCTAGTAGGAAGTCAGAGGTGTACATATACTTCAAACATATGGCTAAAAGGTTGAATTAGAGTTTTTAAATTAGGGATTTCAAAACCCTAATATCAAGATTAGTGTTCTCTCTCTCTCTCTCTCTCTCTCTCTCTCTCTCTCTCTCTCTCTCTCTCTCTCTCTCTCTCTCTCTCTCTCTCTCTCTTTCTCTCTCTCTCTCTCATAGACATACACACCGTGCATTGTCGCGACGATGAGCCATAAGTGTCCGCATCTCTTTTAAACACCATTTAAGAGACCACCCTGTCCCAAACTCCGTCTCAAGTGAACTGAGCACGTACTTTTTATCCCTCTCATCATGCTCACTACAAAAATAAAAAACATAATATAAATAAAACATAAGATATATATTTCAATTTATATGTAAAACTTTTACTTACTTCCACGGTAAGTGGATAAAGCGCAGGTAAGAGTCACATAGTTGGCACATTCTCCTCTTGAACTCCAATCCATTTCCAATGTATACAATATTCGCCTCTGGCTCTATGTCGCACTCTAGTCCTAACGTGCCTATGCATGTCCTCATAGGCAACGTCTCTACTCTGCTATCACGTGATGGAGGTGGTATAGGTGTCCTGAAAATAGATAGATAGAAATAAATAAAAATATGTGTTATAATATCATTAAAAGAGTTTATGAAAAAAACATACCTATGAGCAGATAGCTCTCTTCTTGCGTGTGGAGCCGCAGAAGAGCCCTCGTCTGATCGCGTAAGCATCAGGATCGTATAGTCCAGCTCCTCATCAGACATCTCTGCGTAGTCCTGCATTATGGACCCTAGAGTATCTGACGGAACTCTTGCTCTCATAAGACTTTTTTATGAGAGTGAGTTTCGCCTTTCTCTCTCTACTGGGATCCATAATACCTAACATATAAAACAAAATGGTTAGAAATCATTATATATACATGTATGTGTGTGTATGCATGTGTATGTGTGTGTATGCATCATTATGTGTGTAAGTGTCTATGTGTGTTTGCATGTGTGTATATGTGTGTGTGTGTCTGTGTATGTGTGTGTGTCTATGAGTGTGTATGTGTTTATGTGTATGTATGTATCTATGTGTGTGTATGTGTCTATGGGTGTATGTGTATGCATGTATGTATGCATATATGTGTGTATGCATGTGTGTGTGTATGCATCATTATGTGTGCATGTGTCTATGTGTGTGTGCGTATGTGTGTATGTAAATGTGTGTGTTGTCTATGTGTATGTGTGTGTGTATATGAGTGTGTATGTGTTTATGTATATCTATGTATCTATGTGTGTGTATGTGTCTATGTGTGTATGTGTATGCATGTATGTATGCATATGTGTGTGTATGCATATGTATGTGTGTGTATGCATCATTATGTGTGTCTATGTATGCATGTGTATGTGTGTATGCATCATTACGTGTGTATGTGTCTATGTGTGTATGTGTGTGTGTATATGTGTTTGTATGTGTGTATGCATGTGTATGTGTGTGTATGTATCTATGTGTGTGTATGTGTCTATGTGTGTATGTGTATGCATGTATGTATGCATATGTGTGTGTATGCATGTGTATGTGTGTGTATGCATCATTATGTGTGTATGTGTCTATGTGTGTATGTGTGTAGGTATATGTGTGTGTTGTCTATGTGTATGTGTGTGTGTGTCTATGAGTGTGAATGTGTTTATGTATATGTATGTATCTATGTGTGTGTATGTATCTATGTGTGTATGTGTATGCATGTATGTATGCATATGTGTGTGTATGCATATGTATGTGTGTGTATGCATCATTATGTGTGTCTATGTATGCATGTGTATGTGTGTATGCATCATTACGTGTGCATGTGTCTATGTGTGTATGTGTGTGTGTGTCTATGTGTATGTGTGTGTGTTTATGACTGTGTATGTGTTTATGTGTATGTATGTATCTATGTGTGTGTATGTGTCTATGTCTGTATGTGTATGCATGTATGTATGCATATGTGTGTGTATGCATATGTATGTGTGTGTATGCATCATTATGTGTGTCTATGTATGCATGTGTATGTGTGTATGCATCATTACGTGTGTATGTGTCTATGTGTGTATGTGTGTGTGTATATGTGTTTGTATGCGTGTATGCATGTGTATGTGTGTGTATGCATCATTATGTGTGTAAGTGTCTATGTGTGTTTGTGTGTGTGTATATGTGTGTGTGTGTGTGTCTATGTGTATGTGTGTGTGTCTATGAGTGTGTATGTGTTTATGTGTATGTATGTATCTATGTGTGTGTATGTGTCTATGTGTGTATGTGTATGCATGTATGTATGCATATATGTGTGTATGCATGTGTATGTGTGTGTATGCATCATTATGTGTGTATGTGTCTATGTGTGTATGTATATGTGTGTGTTGTCTATGTGTATGTGTGTGTGTCTATGAGTGTGTATGTGTTTATGTATATGTATGTATCTATGTGTGTGTATGTGTCTATGTGTGTATGTGTATGCATGTATGTATGCATATGTGTGTGTATGCATATGTATGTGTGTGTATGCATCATTATGTGTGTCTATGTATGCATGTGTATGTGTGTATGCATCATTACGTGTGTATGTGTCTATGTGTGTATGTGTGTGTGTATATGTGTTTGTATGTGTGTATGCATGTGTATGTGTGTGTACGCATGATTATGTGTGTAAGTATCTATGTGTGTTTGTCTCTCTGTATATGTGTGTGTGTGTGTATATGTGTATGTGTGTGTGTCTATGCGTGTGTATGTGTTTATGTGTATGTATGTATCTATGTGTGTGTATGTGTCTATATGTGTATGTGTATGCATGTATGTATGCATATATGTGTGTATGCATGTGTATGTGTGTGTATGCATCATTATGTGTATGTATGTGTCTATGTGTGTATGTGTGTATGTATATGTGTGTGTTGTCTATGTGTATGTGTGTGTGTATATGAGTGTGTATGTGTTTATGTATATCTATGTATCTATGTGTGTGTATGTGTCTATGTGTGTATGTGTATGCATGTATGTATGCATATGTGTGTGTATGCATATGTATGTGTGTGTATGCATCATTATGTGTGTCTATGTATGCATGTGTATGTGTGTATGCATCATTACATGTGTATGTTTGTATGTGTGTATGCGTGTGTGTATATGTGTTTGTATGTGTGTATGCATGTGTATGTGTGTGTATGCATCATTATGTGTGTAAGTGTCTTTGTGTGTTTGTGTGTGTGTATATGTGTGTGTGTGTGTGTCTATGTGTATGTGTGTGAGTGTGTATGTGTTTATGTGTATGTATGTATGTATGTGTGTGTATGTGTCTATGTGTGTATGTGTATGCATGTATATATGCATATATGTGTGTATGCATGTGTATGTGTGTGTATGAATCATTATGTGTGTATGTGTGTATGTGTGTATGTATATGTGTGTGTTGTCTATGTGTATGTGTGTGTGTATGTGTTTATGTATATCTATGTATCTATGTGTGTGTGTATGTGTCTATGTGTGTATGTGTATGCATGTATGCATGTATGTATGCATATTTGTGTGTATGCATATGTATGTGTGTGTATGCATCATTATGTGTGTCTATGTATGCATGTGTATGTGTGGATGCATCATTACGTGTGTATGTGTCTATGTGTGTATGTGTGTGTATATGTGTTTGTATGTGTGTATGCATGTGTATGTGTGTGTATGTATCTATGTGTGTGTATGTGTCTATGTGTGTATGTGTATGCATGTGTATGCATATGTGTGTGTATGCATGTGTACGTGTGTGTATGCATCATTATGTGTATTTGTGTCTAATATGTGTGTATGTGTGTAGGTATATGTGTGTGTGTGTCTATGTGTATGTGTGTGTGTCTATGAGTATGTATGTATGCATATGTGTGTGTGTATGCATATGCATGTAAGTATGTATGTATGTATGCATATGCATATGCAATCTGTATGCAGGTATGTGTATGTGTGTGTATGCATATATGTGTGTGAATGTGTGTGTGAATTTGTGTGTACATGTGTCTGTATGTGTGTATGCATGTGTATGTGTGTGTATGCATCATTATGAGTGTATGTGTGTGTATGTGTGTGTGTCTATGTGTATGTGTGTGTATCTATCAATATGTATGTGTTCATGTGTGTGTATGTGTCTATGTGTGTATGTATCTGTGTGTGTGTATGTATCTATCCATGTGCATTATGACAGCATGTAAGTATGTATGTACATTGTATGCATATGCATTATGTATGCATATGTATGCATGTATGTGTTTATGTGTGTATGTCTCTCTATGTGTGTGTATGCATATATGTGTGTGTATGTGTGTATGTGTGTATATGTGTCTGTATGTGTGTATGCATGTGTATGTGTGTGTATGCATGTGTATGTGTGTATGTGTCTATCTGTGCATGTGTGTGTATATACTACATGTGTGTGTGTCTATGTGTATGTGTGTGTACCTATGAGTGTGTATGTGTTTATGTGTGTATGTGTCTATGTGTGTGTATGTGTTTATGTGTATATGTGTGTATATGTGTGTGTATTTGTGTGTATGTGTGTCTGTATGTTTATGTGTGTATGTTTATGCATTGTATATGTGTGTATATGTGTGTGTATTTGTGTGTATGTGTGTGTGTCTATGCGTATGTGTGTGTGTGTCTATGCGTGTATATGTGTGTGTACATATGTATGTGTGTGTAAGTGTGTGTGTGTGTGCGCATACCTGCCAATGGTCTAGCTCTCTCTCTCTCCCTCTCACGCATGCTCTTTCTCTCTCTCTCTCTCTCTCTCTCTCTCTCTCTCTCTCTCTCTCTCTCTCTCTCTCTCTCTCTCTCTCGGTCTCTCTGTTATTGTTTGCGTCCAAGTCCCGGCACAAATGTGCCTGGAGAAATCAATTTTTTTTTTTTAACATTCCAGAGCGTCGCATATGCGACGCTCTGCAGTTTGCCAACGTCGATAAGATCATCGCTATTTAGCGACGGTAATAGCGACGCTTTTTAAGTAGCATCGCTTATGCGACGCTATCGTCGCTTATAGGACGAGAATCGGGCAAAAAAAAATCCAAAATTCCTACCGTCGTTTATGCGACGACCGCGTCGCATAAGCGACGGTTTTTGTTTTTTTTCCGATTCGGGGGCGTCGCTACGCCCCCCTTTTTCTTGTAGTGTTAGGAACACCCCTATGTTTTTCTTTAAGTGGTATATTGGGTTTAACCCCAAAGGTGCGAAACCCACCAAAATCCCTATCTGGGTTGAATTTCTAGAATTACCTTATGAGTTCTATCCCTTGGTGGAAAACCTAGGTAGTATGGTTGGGAAAGTCTTGGGTCAAAAGTCTAGGAACTCCATTATCAACCCCAAGTGGGACCCCCAAATGCTTGTAGAAGTTGACACAGCCAGAGATATCAAAACTCAACTTATCATTAAGGACTCTAGTGGGAAAAAGCTCCACTCCGAGAAGGTCCTGTACAGAAATCTCCCAAATGCGTGCTACAACTATTATAAACAAGAACATTTGATTAAAGACTGTCCTCTTATTCAGGGCCAAGTCAGTAAAGAAGGTAGTGAAAAAAATAAGGATTTGGCTAAAGAGGTTCATGGTCCTCATGTGGCTCAGTCGTGGCTCAGTCTGCTCAAAACAAAAAACTAGTGAATAAAATGAAAAAAAAGGGTTTTAAGTCGGAAACTTTTTATGATATCCTGCTTGAAGAGGTTTTTAATCCTTTTGATAACAAAGTGAACTTTGATGATTTCCATGTTGTTTCATGTACAAAAGAAAATGTTGACCCCAATGCTCTGTTGGCTGGCACCAGTGAAGGTGTTCCTGTTGCTCATCAGAACTCAATGTATCAAAACAATAGTAATAATGGATGGCTAACAGTTGGAAAGAAAAATAAAGCAATTCCTTCCCAGGTTTCAAATGATAATGAATTGCCTAGTCCCCTTGGTGCTATCCCTGTTGCTACAGATCATTCCCCTTAAGGTTTGTCTCTAGAAGATTTGTGCCAAGAAATCGAGGTAATGGATTAGGATAAGCTAAATAATATGGATGAAGATGTGATTGTTGAAGATATTGTTCCTATGACTCAAGAAGCTGAAACCTCAAGGGATCTCTCTGGCCTTGTCAAACCTAAAAGGAAAGATGTGGTGAGATCTTCCTTATCAGCCTCCAAGCCTACGAAGAATAGCAGGAAGTAGCTCTTTTTTTGTTTCTCATGTCTGACCTTTTTATTATTACAATCAACGTTAAGGGTCTAACAGACCCTGCTAGACCTAAAATGATTAACAACTGGCTGAGTTCTTTTCCTAGGATGCCTGATGTTCTGTGCTTACAAGTAGTCAAAATTGGTGGAGCCCCCATTAAGATAAATCTTAATTTGGTGTCTTCCAGATTTAAGTGGTACAGTACCAATCACTGTGAGGGTAAAGGGGGCGCAGTCATTGGTTTGTCCCTTCCCTTGGCTCATTTGATCAATGATATTTCGACTAGTATTTCTAATGAGTGGTATGCTATAAAGTTAGGTATTCCCTTTGATCTAACAATTGTCTCTATCTATGCTTCTAACTCTAGCTTAACCAAAAGGTCTTGTTGGAAGGAGCTCTCCCTTCTTCCGGCTCCCCTCATCATGTTGGGTGATTTAATATGGTAACCTCCTTAAATGACAGATGAAACTGTAAGGGTAATATTATCAGAGGTTTTGAAAAAGATGCCTAGAATGATCTGTGTAATGCTCATGATTTTTCTGATCTTTCTCATAATTCCGGTTGCACCTGGTCTAACAAGCAGTTAGGAAATGCCTATGTTGCTGCTAGGCTTGATAGATGTTATGCTAATAATAAAATCATTCAAAACTGTTGGGACATAAGTGTCCACTCTGACCAAACTTTAATGATCTCTGATCACAAACCTTTGGCTGTGTCTTTTAAGATGGGCACCCCTTCGTATAGGTCTGGATGGCCGCATATTGACATTAACTTCCTTAAACATCCTAGTGTTTTGTCCCATATTAAAAGCCTGATTTCCTCCCATTTTAGTTCCTCTAACTCCCCGTGTAGGGCGTGGGAGAAGTCGGTGAAAGACATTCAACTCCTACTCACCCAGTGTAAGAAGAATGCTAGAGCCATGAGAGCCAAAAGAAGAGAAGCCCTTATGGATAATATGAGAGCTCTTGATGTTACCTCTCAAGAATTTCATGACATTAACTTGAGACTTAGGAAGGAGAGATACCTTGAAGCTAGGTACTCTCTTGCCGCCTCAAAGGAGTTTAGGAGTGAGAAAATTGATAGAAACAACAAGTACATGTTTTATCTGTTGAAAAAAAAGAAAAAGTAGGGATTTCATCCCTAGGATTCAGGAGAAAGAATGTGGGCACACTTAGGCTATCCAGAGGGCCAGAGCCACTATTGCCATAAAAAGGAAGAAAATGATTGTGAAGACTACTTGGAGCTTGTACACACAGGTGTGTGGGGTCTTAGCAGATAACCATCAATTTCAAGATTAAAGTAGTATGTTTCATTCATAGATGACTATAGTAGGTGGAAAATACTTTATTTTATGAAGCATAAAGATGAAGTCTTCACTTGTTTTAAGAAGTATTTGGCATTGGTTGAGAATCAAATGGGTAAAAGTTTAAAGAGGCTCAGATCTTATGGAGGTGGTGAGCATTTCTCACATGATTTTGACTCCTTCTTATAGAACAGAGGCATAAAGAGAGAGATTACAAGAAGGTATGTTATTAAGCAGAATGGAGTGGCAGATAGAAGAACTTGAATAATAGTAGATGCTACAAGATCAATGTTGAATGAGAAAAAAATCCTTAATGATCTATGGTCTGAGGCTATTTACATAGCTACTTACCTAATCAATAGGCGTCCATCCAAGTCTATTGATGGGATGACACCATATGAGGCATGGAATGGTAGGAGACCTTCTTTAGATCATTGTAAGATTTTTAGGTACATTGCGTATGTAAACATACCATCACAGATTAGGGAAAAACTTGATCGAAAAGCTAAAAAATGCATATTTATTGGCTATGATCAGAATCCAAAAAGGTTATAGGTTCTATAATCCCACTAGAAAACGATTTAAAGTTAGTAGGGATTTGGTATTTGATGAAAATAACTCTTGGTTTGAAGATGATTGCAATAAAATAAACCTATCATATAATTTGGAGAATGATTTTCCAAATCTAACCAAAGATGAACCACATACATCAGAGGATGTCAACTTAGAAGATGAAGAACAAATTGATTGTGAAGCTTGGAAGTCCAAGGTCAAAGCAACGCTCAAAAATTTGGAAGAAATTTTAGAGTCATCCAACCAAACACTTAGAAGATCTCAAAGGGAAAGCAAGAAACCTATAAGGTATGGCTATGATGCATCATTAGTGACCAGACATTCTATAGACATAGCTAAAGACTTTACGTCAAAGGAACCTTCTTCATTTGAAGAAGCTAACAAGAAAGAAGAATGGAGAGAAGCTATGCAAGAAATAATTGAAGCACTTCAAGAGAATAGTACTTGGGATTTCGTTCCCCAAAAACCATTCATAAAGGTCATAGGATCGAGGTGGATTTACAAAGTGAAAAAGAATTCAGATGGCACAATAAATCGGTATAAAGAAAGGCTAGTAGAAAAGGGGTTTGCTCAAACCCATGGAGTGGATTATGAGGAGACCTTCTCACCTGTATCCAAGATGCCAACCATTAGAGTTTTAGTAAGTATTGCTACATCAAAGAATTGGAACTTATACCAATTAGATGTTAAAAATGCGTTCCTTAATGGATGGATCTCTGAAGAGCTCTACATGGATCAACCACCAAGATATGAAGACAAAGACAAACTTGATTATGTATGTAAATTAAGGAAGGCACTCTATGGTTTAAAGCAAGCTCCTAGAGCTTGAAACCATAGGTTGTTCACATACTTGAAGGATCAAGCCTTTATTGCAAGAAATGCAAATTCTTCATTCTTCATTCAGAAGACTAATTCAAAGGTTATTTATCTATGTGTTTATGTGGATGACATTATCATTACACGAAATGATTCCAATGGCATCCAGAACATTAAAACCCATATGAGGAAAGAGTTCAAGATCAATGATCTTCAATTGCTTACACATTTTCTTTGGAATATGATAAGTCGGTGAACATGTAAGCACATGACCCTTGGAACTTGTATGTTGGACTTGCACCTCCTTAGCCAACACCTTCCCTTTGATGTAGTGGCAATGTACCTCTATGTGTTTGCTCCTATGATCGAGCATAGGACTTGGAAATAGGTGCATAGTACTCATGTTGTCACATATGATTGGAAATTGATCCACTTGCAAATTTTATTCCACCATAAGCTTGTTGAGCCACATGAACTCATGTTCAACTTTCGCCAATGCTCTATATTCATCCTCTCTAAAAGACAAGGAAACTCTAGGCTACGTCTTTTCCGGCCATGAAATGACCTTCTTGCCTAGCATCACTTTGTATCCACTTGTACTCCTTATATCTTCTTTGAATCCATTCTAAGAAGCATTTGTATATGTTGTTAATTGCAAATAATTTTCAAAAGGAGAGAGATGATGTTCACTTAAAGTACCCTTGAGATATTTGAGTACTCTTTTAGCTACAAGTAAATGAGGAAGCTTAGGTGCGTACATGAACTAAGATAGCACACCAACTGTATATGCTAAGTCAGACCTTGTGATAGTGGCATAATTCATAGAGCCTACAATAGAAGTATATTAGAGTGTATCCTTTAACTTGATCACCTTATATTGGACTCAATTTCATGTTGACATCCATTGGATTACTCAATGTTTTGCAACTTGTAAGTCCATTCTTCTACAAAACATTCAAGATTTATTTTCCTTTGCATGAGCCGATGCAAGTATCCCTATATATAACATCAATACCTAGAAAATATCTTAAATGTCTAAGGTTTGAGATCTTAAGTTTTTCCCAAGCCTCTCCTTGATGTCCATCAATGCCTTCTTCCTGATCACGATTAATAATGAAGTCACCTACATACACACATAACTAGACAGATGCTTCACCTTCTCTATTGTAGAACAATGATGGATCAACCTTGCTTTATTTGTATTAAAAAATGCTCAAGTAGTGTAGATTCCATTGATTTCATGCCTTTGTGACTTTATTGAGTCCATAGACGCCTTCTTTAACCTACAAACATAACAATCTTTGATTTTATCTTCAAAACCAACTCGCACTAACACAAGTAAGCAAGAATAGAGTACATGCTCCCATAGATTTGGTACATGTTTACTTGTGTGGGAAGATGCCCATATAACTCTTTGGGGGCGGGGGGGGGTGGTGGGGGGGAGGGGATCTTTGTTATTCATGTTGATTATAAACTAGTAAACCACAAAGATGTGAGCTAGTTTATTTTTTATAACTTCCAAGATTTTGCTAAATTTAAACAATGGCTAATGCATGTCAAAATAGAAACATACACCAATGTGAAGAACTTTAGAACAAAATGGTGCTTGAGAGATCATCTTAAACTAGGTTAAATAATTGTTCCAGATCAAAAGGATAGAGTCTCAATCCATCGTATCTCATACTTGAGTTAAGCTCAATGTATACTTGAGTTAAGCTCAATGTAGAATCTAGATTGGAGAGGTTCATAGCATTGGAGGATAAAGCATATTTATTTATTTTTATGATAGCCATCTTCACTTCATCATATTAAGACAATACCTTCATTCTCTATATCAAACGCTATATTTTTCTAATGCTAAGAGCATTATGAATTTATAGTCATTCCATATGAAGGCCATATGCCACATGTATAAGAAAGATGCCAAATAGATACTTGAAATTCTCCTCCTTACCTTAAATAGCCATGGCCCTTGGCTCATTCAGATTCCTCTATAAGGTCCAAATGCCACTCATTTGGCCACTCTAAAGAGATAAAATAACCTCAAAGTCGCATGGAACAACCTTGGCTCCCTTGAGCTCTTGTCATTCACCCAGCTAGCATCCTTGACCAAATGTAGCTAGACCCATGGTAGACCATGGAGATCCAAATAAATCAATCACGCTCCTCCCCTTCTAGAGATGTAATAGGCCTCTTTTCTAGTGAAATAATTCATTTTGAACTTTCTGGATTTCATTGTGGGGATAATGCTTAGAACGAATAATTAGGTCATTTTATGCATGTAGGAAAAATTTTGGGTTCACAAGTTTCATATTCTCTCTTTAGACCTTAATTGCATCGTGTTTTCTAGTGGGATTTTGAAGGTGAAGATGAAAGAATTAAGGAAAACTATGTATGAGGGAAAGGTAGAACAAGTATAAGAGAATAAAATTGCCTGTGTGAGATTTTTGTGAATCATGTTCTAAGTACCTCGTTCAGGGTCCTACGTTTAGGTCATTGTAAGAAAATGCCTTGATTTTACTCTCTCTCTAGAATTTTAAACCTTGTAGGGCTCAAAAGTGGCATTTGGAGGTGGATTTGGACCTCGGACGTCTCTAACACTATTGTGCACATCAAAAAATTGAATAAAAGTGTCTCTCACAAGCTTAACCTAATTCCTCATTGTTTTTGAGTTACAGGGCTTTGAAAAGTGCCGTTTTCTCCAACACTTAAGAAAAAAAAACGGAAGCCTTGTCTAATTCTATTCGAATCCGTGATTCTCATGCTCACGTGTCACCATGTCTAATTATGTATGTTTTCGGATATGTCTTCTTGGTGTTTTTCTGCTATTTTTGACAGGTATGCTAAAGAAATGAAGTACACTACGATCGCATGGCTTTTTGCGAAACTCGAGTTTTTCTAAATTTGGTGGATCGCACACTTCTTTGGGGGCCACGGCTGCGATCAAACGGAAAAAAAGAAAAGATAAGAAGGCCTGCGCATCAACACGGAGGACACACAGAAATCTGAGAATTACCTTGTGATTGAGAGTGAGAGTGAGAGTGAGAGTGTGATTGAGAGTGCGAGTGAGAATGGGATTGTGATAGCTCGGGGGTGGTCGGGAGGTAGAGGCTTCATCAAGAAGCTATTGTCCAAAGCTATTGTAAGCATTGATTCACATCTATAATATCAGAATTCTTCCTTCTCTACGTCATATTTGTTCTACTCTTCCGCATGAGATTTTCTTTTACCTTGTGCAATCTCTGCGTTCTTCTCTCCACTGTTATTTCTGAGTAATCGAAAGATTGCGATTGGGGATACATTGTGATTGAGGTAACGCTACAAGAGATCACTCTCCTCAGTGATCCAGGAAGGAAAGTGTTTTCAAATCAAGGCTTGTAATTGGCAAGTAGCATCGGTGAGTGGACGGCTTGTCCATTCTACCACTCACTCTTATAAAAAAATTGAAATGAGCCCTCTAATTCAGATGTTCTATCTCCTAAAGGAAGTAAAGCATCCACACAACTATCATTTCAAGAAATCTATAGTCTCAACTTGCTAACATGAAAAGCTTGGTGAACTTTTTCTTGCAATTGTAATTTGTATGTGACATCACTTATCCAACAGTACTCCACTATTTCCAATGGTTGCAGTAGACCTAAAGGATGTATCCTCTTTTATTCATTCACTTGAAATTTAAATTAGTGACTCACATAATTTTTTATCTCTTACTATCTTTGGCGACCAAAAAGTGTGTCCAGTGAGCTATAGATGTCTCGCATAAGGTACATCATGGTTCTCAAAAATAACTTCCTTTCTAAACTTCCCGTCTTGGGAACTTGGCACACACATCCTTCTTTCTGTACTTGAAAGTTAGTAAATGTGTTATCCTCATTATTATATGATAACTTGACTTAACAAGGATCAAGATTCTATGGAAGACTATCATGAATCTAATGATGGTGCTCTAGACTTTAGCGGATAGTTGAACTATCTATTTTTTGGATGCAAACTTGACGTTTGATAGGTTTTGTGAAGAATGCCATGTTCAATGCTGCCATAGACCATATTTGTGTGAGATATCACTTCATTAGAGAGGTGTTAGAGGATGTCGTGATCACTTTGATCAAGGTCAAAGCTTCACAAAATCCTACATATGATCTCACTAAGTGTCTAACCAAGGCACAACATGAGCTATGTATACAAGTGATTGGAGTAACTTAGGTAAGAGGATCCTCCTTGGTCCTTTAAGAGGGAGGTTTTTCCATATAGAGACCCCAATCACTCTTGTTTTTTATGTTTTGACCCTTTCATCTAGTAGCTTTCTTTGAGAGCTTTCCAAACATAATTTTGTTATATTTTTTGGGCCCCAAATTGGGGAATTGTAGGCACTCACATATCTATACGAGTGTTGGTGATTCACCATTACTTATGAATAAGATTTGTTCGCAAAGCTCTCACAAATTGAATGGGAATTCTTCAACTTCAGCTTCCTTGTCTTCTTCTCAAAATGTATGTGAAAGTGTATCTCTCTTCATGCAAAAGCCCACTCCCTTGGTGGTTGCTACAACCTATTAGCCAACCACATATCTCTCCATGGCCTCTTTCAAGGCACGCTCACAAATAGCTCTAATCACTCAAAGAAATCGTTTTCTACATTTCTATGGAATCAACTAATGAGCTTTACGTCACTCAAACTATACTATGAGACTCTCGTTTTGCAAGTTATCCCACACAAAATACCTGCTTCTACTCACACATGATTGGAAATTGATTTGAAATTTATTGCAAATAGGTGCAATTTACTGATGATCTCAGACATGATTGGAAATTCATTAAATTGGAGATTTAATTCAACCATAAGCTTATTGAGCCACATGAAATCACATTTGGCTTGTGCTAATGCTCTATATTCATCTTTTGTAAAAGACACAAAAGCTCTAGGCTACCTCTTTGCCATACATGAAATGAATATCTTGGCTAACATCACTACATATCCTCTTGTACTCCTCGTATCTTCTTTGGATCAATCCCAAGAAGCATTTGTATATGCTTTTGGTTGTAAATCATCTTCAAAACAAGATAAATGATCTTCACTTAAAGTATCTATAGTATTTCAATGGCGATGCACCACAGTGCACTCTCCTTCTTGAAAGCTCCACAAAAATATCCTCGGAGCAGAAAAGTGAGCTCCTAAGGCTGCACACAGTACTCCATATAGAAGCTACAGAATATGAAGAAAAACACAGTACACAAGGAGCATGAAGATAGAATTCTTAGGTCTTACAAAATGTGGTCGAATTTACAGTCTATGACTGACGAGGCCACTATATGTTTTATTAAAGAACATATACAAAGAAGTGTCCAGTGGCCATTTGGCCTTTCACATGGACACTAACAGTAAAAATCTCCCACTAAAGGCCAATATGGCCAAAGTAATTATGGGAGAAAAATAAAGAATGATAAAGAATACCTAAGTGTAAGTATACAAACTATACCTCCTACCTAATGGACATGTTACACAATATACAAGTGACTATGTAAGATCAGGAATCAAGTAACCCCCATCAAGTGACAATAATGTCAAAAGCTATCCTATTGTAGAGCTTTAGTCAAAGAATCTACAACATTATCTAGAGTGTGAACCTTCTCAAGAATAATGCACTCACTAGGTAAGCAATCTCTAATGAAGTGATACCTCACCTCAAGGTGCTTGGTCTTCGCATGATAGACTAGATCTTAGCCAAAGCAATGGCACTCTGACTATCAGTGAGAAAATGAGGTGCATGCTGAGGTAAACCCATATCACAAGCAAGAAAAGAAAGCCACAATGCTTCCTTACATGTAGCACTTGCTTCAACATACTCTGCTTCTGTGGTAGAAACAACTGTACATTCTTGAAGACAAGATCTCCAAGAGATAGCACGTCTAGCAAAATGAAAAATGTACCCTGATGTAGAGTTACGTTTGTCTACACAACCATCATAGTCAAAATCCGTGTAACCAATAATGGGTGCTTTTACTCTACCTAAGCATAGAAACTTGTCCTGATTGCCACTCAGATATCTTAAAATCATCATGACCTCTTCCCAATGTTTCTTGCCAAGATTAGACATATATCTGCTCACAACTCCCACTGCAAATGCAATGTCAGGTCTCCTAGCTACCATAGCATACATGAGACTACCAATAGTAGATTGATAGGGAATTTTGGTCATGAATTCCTTTTCCTCATTTGATTTGGAGCAATCATCCTTGCTCAATTTCATATATGTGGGTAAAGGTGTACTCGATGCCTTTCCACCCTGCATATTGAACCTATGAAGTACTTTGGATATTTTTCACTTTGAGACAAGTATATGCATCTTTTACTCCTATCACGAGTAATGCACATGCCAAGAATATGTTTGGTAGCCAAATCCTTCATATCAAATGTCTCACTCAACTTTTTTTTTGAGAATTCACAAATTAGAAGAGGATTTCCCAGCAATCAACATATCATTGACATAAAGTCTCAAGTATATCAAGCTGACATCTGAGCATCTCTTTGTGTAGAGACAATGATCTTCATGACTTCTAGAATAGCCTTGAGACTTTATAAAAGCATCAAATGTTTGGTACCATTGTCTAAGGGACTGTTTAAGTCCATACAAGCTCTTCTTAAGCTTACAAACTAGACTTTCCTTGCCAAGAACTACATAACCCTCTCGTTGTTCCATATAGATTTCATATGAAAGATCTCCATGCAAGAATGCAGTTTTCACATCCATTCGGACTAACTTTAAGTCCTCCATTGCAATGAATCCAAGCAACATGTGCAGGGTAGTCATCCTGACCACTCGAGAGAATATTTCCTCGAAATCAACACCATGTTGTGCTTAAAACCCTTTGCAACAAGTCATGCTTTATACTTTGGAGAAGCACTATCTGATGTGAACTTCAGCTTATATACCCATTTACATGGTAAAGCTTTCCTACCCTTTGGCAAAGGTACTAAATCCCAATTACCATTATTGTGAATAGAATCCAACTCACTCTTCATGGCACGCTCCCACTTGACATGATCCTCTGTCTACATAGCCTCTTTGTAGCAAGAAGGCTCACCCGCATCTTTTAGCATAAAAAAATCTAAACCTGGAACATATCTATCAGGTGGATGTGAGACACGTGAACAACGTCTCAATGATTGCTGAACATAAACATATGCAGACTAATCCGACTGGACATTCTCTTGAACATCCCTATGTGGAGCATTTTTATGCATGCTAACCGAAGGACTAGTATCCTCAAACACCACGTTTCTCACTTCAACCTCCTTAATGGGTTGTTTATGCATCTTAGACTTATTCAAATGACATCACTACTTCTGATCACTAATCATGTTTCAGGATCACATAAGTGATATCCAAATTGTCCTTCTCGACCATATCCAAGAAAAATGCATTTCTTTGACTTATGGGCCAACTTTTTCTAAGATTCTTGGGTATATGAACATATGCTTCACACCCAAAAACTTGAAGATGATCATAATATGGTAGCTTCCCTGTCCATAAATTTTGTGCCACTTTCAGACCTTTGGTAGTACTAGGTGAAAGGTTAATCACATGAACTGTAGTCAATACAACTTCTACCCAAAAGCCTTGTGAGAGATTTGCATGATGCAACATAGAGACTACTTGATCTTGAGTAGTTCTATTCATTCTCTCAGCTATACCATTCTATAGTGGGGTATAAGGAGCTATAAACACTCTACGAATCCCTCTAGACTGACAGAAAAGGTTGAATTCATGTGACGTATACTCACTCCATTATCTGAACATAAAGCCTTCAGCCTAGATCCTTTTACAATCTCAACTCAAGCAAGCCATTTTTTGAAAGTAGGGAATACCTCATCTATCGATTTGATAGGATATACCTAGACATTTCTAGTATATGCATCTCCACTTTGAGTGCTAAACATATAATTTCTATGAATCTCCTCACTCAACAGCGCTCCACATATGTCATCATAGACGAGTTTACCACTAGGTCCGATATTGCTAATATCTATGCAAAATGTATCCCATGATGACGAAAAGGTGCATGACAGCAATACTGCTTTCATTTCATTATCCATATCCATTTTCAGAGCCTATAACTGAGAGAATATAGCATCAAACGCATTTAGATGAGTAGTAACACTATCTCTGTCCTTCATATAAAGGTCATATAATTATCTAATCAGATAAACTTTATTTGAGGCCATCTCTTTTTTATATGTATTGCATGACTTCTCCAAAGCTCCTCTACACTTTCACAATCTAATGTTGTAAAGTAAACATTATCTGCCAGGTGCAAGCGAATGGTAGACCTCACCATTTCATCTAACATATCCTAATCATCCTCCTCCATGTTAATAGGCTTCTTTGAAATTCCATTTACTGGCTTCCATTGCCTCCATTGAATCAGTACATCTTTAATCTGATTCCTCCATAGAGCAATGTTTGCACCATAAAATTTTCGGATCTCAAAATGGTCTTTGCCCTGCAATTGACCTGGGACCTCTAGTAAATCAACCACTGTATAGTTGACAAAACCAAAAATTTGGAGAATTTCGCCAGCGTATCCTATGCAAAATGAGCGTATGACCAATGTCAAAATATCATAATACTATAAGTACTGACTTGTGTGCTTGCATAGTGAATCACTGACTCCACTACATATAATCAGTTACCCAATAGAAGCCAACTAGTCTTATCGAGCACCTATGAACAACTATCATACATCTCGTATGGCGAGGTCTGGTAAGTCTTCCACCTGCATCACGAAAGAGACCCCGACATCTGGGTGTCTTCCAATTAAGAAAACCTCACCACAGCCCTCTTTATCAAATGTAAAAGGCTTTATGCAAAGAACATAATCACTATATCAATGGCCACATGGATGTACATAAGCGGTATCCATAGAAGCGTACATGATGTGTATGTGCTTAATACATGCAGTAAAATGACACTAAAAGGCTGAATGCATAGCCCAAAAACTAGCCAATAAGACTTGCAAGTGTTTGTCAACTCTGATGCTTTTGGCTCAGAAAACGTGTATAAATTTGTAGTGATTGCTCCCATCAAAACCGAAATCTTTCAAGAAACCTTTAGTTTGATGAGTGTGGCTGAAAACACAACCCCAAAGGTTGATATTTATTGTCAAAGAAGTACAAGGAACAGTCTTCTTGATGTTTTTGGACCTTTGTGAAAAGAACTATGTGCGGAAGTACTCCAAAATGGCTCCAAAAGACACCCTAAAAATGCTTCAAAAATAGACTTTGAAAACAAAGAATGAAGCTTTGAGGGACCAAAGCATGTTCAAGGTAATGTCAACCTTAGTCATTCCCCTTCTTCAAAAACCACAAGAGTGTAGCTTAGTGGCAAGATGTTGCCACTGCTAAGCAAGCTCTAGGGGGAACAATACTAGGATGGGTGACCTCACGAGAAGTACCAGGAATCTCTATATTACTTGATCGTTGAGGTCCTCCCTCGTGCACATCAAACAACGTCAATGGTGACTTCGGTGACTTGGATGACAAGGTATGCCAAGATCTATGCCTTGGTATCCAGCTTCCTTAGACAAAGCCAGGGGGTCTTTGCTTCGATCGCACAAAGGGAACAAAGCTTTTGTGTCGAACTACTCTGATACCATTGTAGTATTTCGATGGTGATGCACCACGATGCACTTTGCTTCTCGAGAGATCCACGATGATATCTTCCGAGTAGAAAATTGAGCTCCTAAGATCACACACACTATTGTGTATGGAAGCTACAGAATACGCAAAAAACAGAGTACATAAGGAGCACAAAGGCAGAGTTCTTAGGTCTTACAAAATGCGGTCGAACTTACAGTCTATGATTGACTAGGCCACTATGTGTTTTATTAAAGACATATACAAAGAAGTGTCCAGTGGCTATTTGGCCTTTCACATGGACACCAATGGTAATAGTACCCTTCAGATATTTGAGTACTCTCTTATCTACAAGCAAATGAGGAAGCCTAGGTGTGTACATGACTTGACATAACACACCAACTATATATGCTAAGTCAGACATTGTGATAGTGGCATAATTCTTAGAGCCTACTATAGACCTGTATAAGAGTACATTCTTAACTTCATCATCTTCCATTGAGCTCAATTTCATGTTGACATCCATTGGATTACTCAATGTTTTGCAACTTGTAATTCCATTCTTATTCAATACATATAAGACATTTTTTCCTTTGCATGAGCTTGATGCCATTATCCTAATATGCGACTTTAATACCTAAAAAATATCTTAGATCTCTAAGGTTTGAGATCTTGAGCTTTTCCCCAGCCTCTCGTCGATGTCCTTGATGCCTTCTTCATGATCACTATTAATAATCAAGTCACCTACATACACACATAACTAAACAAATGCTTCATCTTCTTTGTTGTAGAATAATAATGGATTAGCTATGTGTATCCAGAAAAAATCAATTAGCATAGATTCCTTTGATTTGAAGCCCTTGTGGGTTGAGTGATTTCATAGAGTGCCTTCGTTAACCTACAAACATAACATCTTTGATTCTATCTTCAAACCCTAATATCACTAACACAAGAAAGCAAGAATAGAGTACATGATCCTATATTTCGGTACATGCTTACTTGTGTGGGAAGATGCACATATAAGTCTTGGGGGCTCTTCCTTTTTATGTTAATTATGAACTAGCAAAGCATGAAGATGTGGGTGTACTTTATTTTCGATAACTTCTGATATTTTTCTAAATTTAAACAATGGCTAATGCATGACAAAATCAAAACATAGAACAATGAGGAAAATTTAATATTCAATGGTGCTTGGGAGTTCACCTTGAACTAGGTTAAATAATTGTGCAAGAGCAAAGGGATAGAATCTCAATTCCAGGCATCTCATACTTGAGTTGAGGATCTAGATTGAAGAATTTCATAGGATTGGAGGATAAAGCATATTTATATATTGTTATGAGAGCCATATTCACTTCATCATATTAAAGACAATACCTTCATTCACTCTATCAAAGATTCTTGTTTTCTAATTCTAAAAACTTTATAATAATTCCATATGAAATGCCATGTGTATAATGAAAGATCCCAATTATGTACGTGCAATGCTTCTCCCTAGCTTAAATAGCCCTTTCCCTTGATAAATCAAGAGTCTTCTCTAAGGTCAAAAAACCCTTCATTTGGCCACTCTAAGGATATGGAATAATCTCGAAGACTCATGCTAGAGCCTAAGCTCCCCTAGGCGGCTCTTGTCCTTGACCAGCCTATGGTGCTTGAATGAATGAAGGTAGACCCATGGTAGACCATGGACGTTTAAATAAATGTAACACTCTCTTCCCCTTCTAGGGATCATTGTCCTCAGTGATCAAGGAAGGAAAGTGTTTGCAAATCAAAGCTTATGATTGGCAAGTAGCATCAGTGAGGGGACAGTTGGTCCATTCTACTAAATATTCTAGTAGGGAGTGATTGTGCAACTACAACTCTGTCTTATTTGGAACTCAAAACGAAATATTTAGTTGAGATATTCTATCTCCATGATAAATGTTTCTCAATACAAGGATGTCTCGCACAAGGTACATCCTGGCTCTCAAAAATAACTTCCTTTCTAAACTTCTCTTCTTAGGAACCTTCCACACACATCTTTCTTGCTCAACTTGAAAGTTAGGGAATGTCATATCCTCAATGTTATAAGCTAACTTGTTAATTATGAACCAGTAATTGTCATCATCGACTTGTGAGTCTTTAATATCTTGAATTAAAACATTATCTAAAACTATAAAACTAATCAGATCCAAAATATGAGATAATGCACATGCAATTGTATTATTCTTGGATTTTCTATATTGAATTTCCATGTGAAATTCTTGAGAATCTTACTTGAGGATATGCAACGATAATGGACGTACATAGATTTTCGTTCACTGCAATAACAATGTAAAGTTTACATGATGGGCATATGAAAAATATTTGGTGTGTCTTCACTTTGGTGGAGATCATCCTCTCGCAATGTATCGATGGACATATTCCAATCAATCAACAGAAGAAGAGTGAGAATTCGCGCTTTTTCATTCGCAAGAATGAAAAAGCGCGAATTCTCACTCTTCGAAAAGCCCAGTGAAGTTTGTATATGTGAAATCACTTTGCCAGAACATGGCTGTCGAAAAGCCCAGTGAAGTTTGTACAGTGAAGTTTGTATATGTGAAAGCACTCACCAACAAATCATGCTACCACAAATTTCTCCTTTAAGCACTAGTGTATATGTCCACTATTGGACTTTGGACCTCAGCTGTATCAGTCACGACCATATCAATAGACATGTCAGCCATGCTTCCAACAAGAGGATGATACCAAGAAAGAACTGCAAGAGGATGATACCAAGAAAGAAATGCAACTATAACTAAATTGGAATAGCATGATAAGTGCTAACTCCAAGTCATTTACCACAAAAAAAGGTTACCGTGTATAAACATATATAGATGATTGGAGTTCCTCAAAGATTACTAGAAAAAAAAAAATGACCAATTCTATGATACTCTTCGAATTTCTAGAAACCTTGCAAAGTGAATGAACAATACTTTTAGATGAGGAAGAGCGAGAATATTGGAGTATGAGAGTCGAGAACATCTGTATACACGTTCGACAGGCCAACAATTTCCCCTCAAGTTCTCAATTTTAACCTCCTAGGCTTGAAGTGCATGAAGACTTCCTAATACTTGACCACTCCCAACCAAGAGAGGGAAGAGAGTCCAAAAAAATTAAAACGACAACTTGACTTAAAAAACATCAAGGTCCAAGGGAACTATATCATGCACAGCAGGCAAAGAATTCCCCCTCAAGACCTCAATTTTTACCTTCTAGACTTGAAGTGCGTCAAACCTTTCTTATATTTGACGACTCCGAACCTAGAGAGGGAAGAGATTGTGAAATATCTTACAAGGACGACTCCGAACCTTTCCCCTAATCTGTGCCCTTGTAAACCATGGCCAATGTATTTGTAGATCTGCTGCGAACCTTCATCTTGACGGACTAAACTCAGTCGGCCGGACCTCACGACCTATTAGCGTTAGAGGAGAACTGCGCCAGGAGAGTTGAAACAAAGCCCAATTCCGTGAAGTATTTCGCGAACAATGTTCGTGTTCAGGAGATATCTGCACTGAGAAAGGAGGAAGGGACTACGGTGAGAGAGAACCGTCATGCCTCTAGGGAGGGTATATGCGTGCGGCTACCAGAGCCAAGCCAGAAGCTTCAAACTGGGCTTCAAATTTTTTCGGTTCGTCAGAGAGAGAACACTCGAAATCTGCACAAAGTCAAGCAAATGCCCGATTCGCTGAGCAATTCCTTTGTGTTAGTGTTAGTGGCTGCACATTGTGACGAATACCAAGCAACTAGTCAAAGAAGCAGGCAATAAAGCTCATTTATGTTGTCGCCCATCAGAAACACAGCATGAGGTTGATTAATACATGCACGTCGCTTTTACTGATCACACAAAGGCTCCCGAAGTGATAAGAAAAACACTTGAGATCTTGAAAGAATTAATATTATGGTGTGTGCAGAATGCAACGTTGCAGATTCAGCATGTGAAACAGAGAAGATTTTAGAGTTGTGCTCTCTAACACAGCTTGGAAAGCAAGCTAGAGTAGATTCAATGTGTAATCAAACGCAATGTCCCCTTCAATGGGACGAAAAATGATGTTGCTCCAAGATAGTGTTTATAGACACTATTAACAATGAGAATCACTACCAACTCTGCATAGATGTGTTTCAAGGTTACAAAATATCACACTCAATCCACAAATAGGGTGAGAGGGAGGGGAAAATGGGGTAAATGGTGTACAAAAGGATGAAGAAGAGGGGTGGAATAGTGGGCAAATGGGCAAAATGAGTCCCAAAAATTGATGGCAAAAGGCTTCTCTCAATGAGGAGAAAGCATACCACCAGTGTAAAGCACCATCACCACCAAAATCATCAAAAAATGCACCACCAAGACCTCCACCTAGCACTTTGATATCATGTAGAGAGTACACATGCGGGAGCAAAATGAAAAGTAAAGTACTCTCACAAAACAAAGAATGTGTGAGACACAAAATGAGTAGACCATGAACTGGGTAAACTCATGTGAATTAGAAATGAGCTTTCCAAGAGCATGGAGTAGGCTCCTCAAGCTTCTAACCAAGTACAAATGAGGGGAGAGGCCCTCCTTATATAGATTTGGGAGGGGCTCTCAAATGTACATCATATGTGGGATAAGTCTCGTGAAAGGCGAATGAATACAAGGTACCCAAATACAAAGGAAATGCAATAGAAAATAGAAATAGACTAGAGATGGAGTGCCTCCTAGATACAAAATGGAGATGCACTCATGCGGATACAAATGTAGATGAAGTAGGAGCTATCATGTCATCAATAGGCGGCATTCTAGAGGTGCAAATATAAAAAAGAATTTTAACAATAGAATTCATTAGACTTTTTGAGTCCCACTAAATCAAGGATTGAATCATTACTAGATTTGTGGGCTTTAAAATCTCTCACATGATAGGGGACTTGATTTGAAGTCTCAAGGAATACTTTTTCTCTTCACTTAAAATGAGTATTTTAATTGTTCTACGCTTAATATTCTACCTAGATAGATCAAATAAATCTAAATTTAAACTTAAAATGCAGAAGGACAAACCATAAACATGAACTACGTTGTGGAACCTGGAGCAACTTTGTACATAGTATGAGACCTTCTAGAGACCTACTGAAGTTCCCGAAGTGCTCCATGATAGTTGGTCTCAAATAGGGGATGTGCAACAGGACCTGAAGACTAATTGCCCGATAATTAAATCATTACAACGACATTAAAAAACTATTGAGCCCCTCTTGATGGTAAGCTCATTGAGATTTACCTAATTGAATATAAGGCCTAAGTATATGAAAAAAATGCAACGGTAGATACGGGAGGTACTAATTCCATCACCAATTATGAATTCTCCAAACCCTTGGAAATCATAGAAGACAAAGACACTACTAGACTTTGTCAAAATGGTATTCAGAATCTTACTTGACGATATGCAATAACAATGTAAAGTTTACATGATGGGCATATGAGAAATATTTGGTGCGTCTTCACTGTGGTGGAGATCATCCTCTCGCAATGTATCGATGGACATGATCATAAGCAAATCACTTTGTCAGACCATGGCTGTCGAAAAGCCCAGTGAAGTTTGTATAAGTGAAAGCACTCACCAACAAATCATGCTACCACAAATTTCTCCTTTAAGCACTAGTGTATATGTCCACTATTGGACTTTGGACGTGAACTGTATCAATCACGACCATATCAATGCACATGTCAGCCATGCTTCCAACAAGAGGATGATACCAAGAAAGAACTACAAGAGGATGATACTAAGAAAGAACTGCAACTATAACTAAATTGGAATAGCATGATTAGTGCTAACTCCAAGTCATTTACCACAAAAAAAGGGTTACCGTGTATAAACATATATAGATGATTGAAGTTCCTCAAAATTTACTAGAAAAAAAATTGACCAATTCTATCATACTCTTCGAATTTCTAGAAACCTTGAAAAGTGAATGAACATTACTTTTAGATGAGGAAGAGCGAGAATATTGGAGTATGAGAGTCAAGAAAATCTGTATACACGTTCGACAGGCCAACAATTTGCCCTCAAGTTCTCAATTTTAACCTCCTAGGCTTGAAGTGCATGAAAACTTCCTAATACTTGACCACTCCCAACCTAGAGAGGGAAGAGAGACCAAACAAATTAGAACGACAACTTGAATTAACAAAGATCAAGGTCCAAGGGAACTCTATGATGCACGGCAGGCAAAGAATTCCCCCTCAAGCCCTCAATTTTTACCTTCTAGACTTGAAGTGCGTCAGACCTTCCTTATATTTCACCACTCCCAACCTAGAGAGGGAAGAGAGGCCAAAAAAATTAGAATGACAACTTGAATTAACAAATATCAAGGTCCAAGGGAAGACTATGATGCATCACATGATCCACATGATCATGTGTGGAAAGCAAACACATAATACAAAAACTTTCGATTGGCCTCCAGAGGAGTTTCTTAAGGAACATGCATCATGTGTTAGATTACTTCCTTGGTGAGTTCTCTAGACCATAAAATCGGCGTGATGATTTCTTTTCAATTTGTAGCTTCAAACAAGCATTAACAGATAAGCATCTTAAAATATTGAGTCATACAGGAAATAAAACTTCAAGAGTAAAAGACGTAATGCTAGAGGTAGACAAGATACTAGTCCTCGAAAATAGCTAACTACTAAACTTTGATACGAAATCCTTTTGTCTAAAACGAAAAACACTTTACATCAAAAGTCCTTCTCAAGTGAAAAGTTTCACAGCACAAACCCTTTTGATCAAAACTGTTCTTTATAGAAACTTAAAAAAAAGGGTAAGTTCTTTTTAATATTATTTGATGAAATTTTCTGACCGAGAGTGCTAGGTAAGAATTATTTGATGCCTCATTGGTCGGAAGCAGTTCCTCTAGTCCATCACATCCGCGCAAACATAAGTCGCGCATGCAGGCGCCAAGTTCCCTTGGAAGCCTCTTCAAATTTGTGCATTTTCCTGCAGCGAAGTGCTGTAAGTTTGATATCGAGGCCTGCAGAAAAGCACAAAAGGACAATGTAAAAACACAAGAAATAAAATATTATAGTCCAAATAGCTCGGCTGCTACTCACATTCACACTCTGGACGAGGACGAAGGAAAGAGTCTCCAAAGATGTGCATTTTTCAAGGTCGAGAAGCTCCAAGGACGAAAGTTCTGGTGACAAATACAAAAGTCACGATGGAGTTGCCTCAGGTCTGACGGAAGTTTTCCTCAAAGCGGGTTGAAAAGCTTCAAGGAAGAAAGTTCCGTTGACAAATACATAAAAGACTATATATTCTCCTCTTAATATAAATGACTGTTATCTTCACTTCCTAAGGAATTCGAATAAATCAGACTTCTTGAAATCGTTAAATATCTTGAAATGCTGAAATGTTGTATACTTATTTCGACGAAAAGTCAATTCAAGTTGATGCGGAAGCGATCAAGCGTGTGTGGTTTAACGGATGTGCTTTGTACTCCTAGGCAGACAACCAAGGTTCAAGTCGTGCCTAGGGCTGGATGCCTCAAATTTCCACAAGATGGGTGCCTCTAGCTTATGAAATCGGGTGTGTGTCCTTCCAATTCATTGTACTCTCAAAAAAAAAAAAGAAATTAATGCCGAAGCAGGATGGTTTGGCCCACCACCTCGAGGGTGGGGCCCGCAGGCATTTGAATCCCACGAGCTGCCTGCAATGGATACCTCCCTACCTGATGGCCTCACGGCTTCTGGATTTGGACACGTTGGGATTGCAATATTGAACGAAACGCAAAAGCAAGGTATGTCTCCACGCCTTCCTAAGTAACATATTTGAATTAAACTAAAGTAACATATTTGAATTAAACTTTTGAAGCTTCCATGATACGTGCGTAATAAAAAAAGGCATTGACGCAAGAAAGCAAGAATAGAGTAGATGCTCCTATACAGTTGGTACATGTTTACTTGTGTTGTGTTGTAAGATGCCTACACAAAGCCTTGGGGATCTTCTATTTTTATGTTGATTAACCGCAAGTATAGCCTGACGATGTGGCGATACTTTATTTCTCATAAGTTTCAAGATTCCTATAGTGTCGAAATGATAATGTTCATGGTTGAAATGGTAATGTTCATGCAGAGAAAAGATTGTGAAATCAAGTTTGTGTTGAGTTATCATTAATATAGTCTGTATTTTTAGCACGGCGTATACAAATCCTCCAGAGGAAGAACGCACCACCCATTTCACAAAGGTAAGAACAAATTTTCTCATTCATTATAAGTTTTGAAAGTGGATTTTACGTTAATTCAGTAGATGTAAAGAACCAAGCGACAACTAAAAGGAGAAAACATGTATCGTCACACGTATTACGTAGTGATGCAAAAAAATTCTGAACAAGAGGTATAGGAGATCATAGCTAGCTACAATCTACCAACTTCTTATGAGCTATCACTTCAAGGACAGAAGTCTTGTTGTTGTTGATTTCAGGTAACGCAATTCTCTGATACGGATGTAGATTTTTCCATCTACTCTATTTACATACAGTATTATAACTTTGTATTTCTTGGACACTCACACTTTTCTATATCTTTTAGGAACTCTTTTCTCATACATTTAAACCTAGAGCCCTCTTAGATTCAACCTTATATGAAGATTTTGTATATTACACACATTGTACTAAGAATCCATAATAAAGCGTTTATTTTTTAGTATAACTTGTACATTTCTCTTGTTCCTTGTCTCTTTCTCTTAGTCATTCATCAATCTTATTTGGTTCAAGGTGTGTGCACGCTTAACATTCCAGTGTGTTCGTTAATACTTTTTTTTTTTTTTTTTTGAAAGAACAAGGAAAATTTGTATTAATGGTGGCCGTATACAGTGTGCCTTGGGCAGGAGACACCTGACCCAGAGGACAAATTACAAGGAGAAATACATGTCCAACCTTTTACAAGAGTACTGTTCAGCTAACAGTTTTTTCCATCTAGAGGGAGAATTTTCAGACAAAATCTTGTAGACATCATAGTTATTACAAGAAGCATCTCTGATTCTCCTAATACAAGATAGAGAAGCATTTTTCATAATAACAGGAAAAGTGATGAGGTAGTTCCTTTTTCTGCTACCAAGGGTAGCCTCATTCCTACTGAGCCATATGTTCCAAAGAATATAGCCCCTCCAAATATTCCACAACAGAATATCCAAGTGTTTACAGCAACCAAGAATCACCTCCATTTTACTAAGTTTGGGGAGACCATTCACTAGCAGATACTTCTCCACAGCAGACCAGAATTTTTTGGCATGATGGCATTCAAAGAAGAGGTGTGAAACATCCTCCACAAGGCCACAAAATATACAGGACCCACCACTATTAAAAATTTTCCTGACTTTATGACCAGTCCAAAGGCCATGGTGCAGCATCCTCCACTGGAGAAATGAATGCTTGCTGCAATCTGGAAGAGCCCACAGAGCTTTAAATGTGTAAGTCCACTGGTGTGTAGACCAATTCACCTGCCACCTAGAGTTGAGCTTTTTCAGGATTTGAGCAGCAAACCCTTTGTCATGTTTGAACTGTTTGAAAATGACATTAGCAATATCCACCAGGTCAACCTTTTTCCTATGCCACCTGTCCATCTTTTCCAGCAGCATGTTTCTGTGTTTTTGAATTACCTGAAAGCAAGAGAGAGATAGATGAGTGCTAGAAAAGACTTCTTGTGCAGTCCTTACCCTTACTCCACATATGTAATTGTTCCAAGTAGTGATTCCAGCTTTGTGGCATTTGTGTTGCTTGATTGTCAGCCTGTTTTCTTCACAGTAAGCAAGCCAGCCCAACCATGGAGACTCTTGCAAATAAAATTGAAGAGAATAGGCAAGTTCGTTAGGGAGTTTAAAAGAGTTCTTAGCTTTGAACCAGGCCTGCCACATTCTACACACTAAGGGACTACCAAAGGGGGTGATGGGATGTGGGGAAGTTATAATGTCCCAAAGGTTGAGATTCTTCCACGCCCTGTAGTCAGAAAGACAAAATCTAGAAGTATTTCTTTTCAGAAGACAGGCCCAGACATCATTACAGTCAATACATCTCAAAATCCATTTAGAAGCCAAGTTGTCTGCCATTTTCACAGGATTAATAATGCCCAATCCACCTTGATGTTTAGGGAGCACACTTTCCAAGCCACCTTGGGGACTTTTTTTTTATCAGACTTACTTCCCCATAAGAAGTTCCTGGCTAAACAGATAACCTGTCCAAGTTGCTTATTAGAAGGAGACCAACAAGCCAGAAAATAGACCAATTTAGGAAGGATGTAATGATTGAGAACAAAAGTTCTATGAGGGAGGGAACTGTTAGTATCATACCAGTACAGCAAGTGTTTTTTAAACCTTTCCACCACCCATTCCCACCTTTGAGCAAAAGAAATGTGGAAACCCATGGGAATCCCCAACAATCTAAAGATCTCTCCATCTTTGATAATGTTGCATCCAAGTCTAGAAACACATTCAGGAATAGTTTCATTAGAAGCTTTAAATCCAGTTTTGGAATGGTTAACTTTTGAACCACTAGCAAGACAAAAAATCTCTAAACATTCAAGAAATTTGTTCATAGAAAGATCATCAGCATTTAGAATAACATTAGTATCATCAGCAAACATTTGGAGCCCAAGAGGGGAAGGGGAGTTAAGCACATTGATTCCTTTTATAGTACCATTGTTCATAGCATCTTTAACAAGCCAACCTAAAGCATCACTAGCAATTGCAAAGAGCAAGGGAGCAAGAGGGCAGCCTTGTCTGATGGATCTACTAAGAGTAAACGGATCAGAGATATGGCCATTGATGGCAACCCTGAACAAGCATTGCCAAAGAGAGTGCTAATATTTCTTATGAGTCTTTTGCCAGCTCCCAAGTCTTGAAGAAATTGGAGAATAAAATCCCATTCAATTCTATCATAAGCCTTATCAAAGTCAATCTTAAAGAAATAAAAACTTTGGCCCAAGTCTTTAGCATTGTCTATACCTTCCCAAAGAGAAATAATAGCATCAAGGATGTATCTACCTTTGATGAAACCTTTTTGTTCAGGGAGGATAAAGTGTTTCATCATGGGACTAAGTCTTCTGGCTATGGTAGAAGCTATAATCTTGTAGATGGTGTTAAGACAAGTGATAGGTCTCCAATTGATGAGGTCATCTTTACTTCCCCTTTTGTGAATAAGTCTTATAACTCCAGTGTTAATGTGACAAGGGAGAAATCCTTTGCTAGAAGCCTCTTCCCACACCAAGAGAATATAAGGAGTAAGAAATTCACATAGCAATATGAAGAATTCATTTGGCAATCCATCAAATCCCGGAGACTTACAGGGTTTCAATTTATAAATGGTTTCTTTGATCTCACCGGCAGTGAGGGGCAGGTCCAGGATGGGAACCAGGCTTTCAGGAATCATTTTTTTCCTTTCTAGAGCAATAGTAGCCCTGGCCCTCTGGATGTCCTCCCCCCACTTGGGAGTACCAGAGAAAACATTCATAAAGAAGCTTTTAGCCTCCTGAAGAATCTCTTCAATATTTAAAGTGTGACCACCTTCTTTCTTTTTCAAATTGGGAATGAAGTCCCTCACTTTGTTTTTTTTCAAGAGAGAGAACATATGTTTGTTGTTCCTGTCCATTTTCTCACTCCAAAATTCTTTTGATGAGGCAAGAGAGTAGCTAGCTTCAAGATAACTTTCCTTGCACAATCTCAATTGTAACCTTTGATACTCTTGAGAAGTAACATCTAGAGCTTTAAGCTTATCAACAATAGCTCTATATCTTTTAGCTCTACACTCTTTAGCTTTTTGCTTAAAGTGGGTAAATAAAACCTGAACATCTTTAACCGCTTTTTCCCAGGCCAGACGATCTAGTGCTTTTAAAATGGTGGAAAAAATCCTTTTCGTCTCAGTTCTAATGCAGGGGAGCTTGAGAAGGTTAACATCAAGATGAGGCCAACCAGACTTAAAGGAGGGGTTACCCGTTCTAATGGTGACAATAAGGGGTTTATGGTCAGACATCAGGAGGGAATGATCAATATGAGCACTAACCTCCCAACTTTTTTGCAAAATATTATTGTTGACATAGCATCTTTCTAATCTAGCAGTCGTGTAAGAAGCACCAGAATGATTGTTGGACCAGGTAAAACCAGAATTTTTAGAAGCATCCACAAAGTCATGCAGGTTACATAACTCTTTCCAAGCATTCTTTTCAGAACCAAAAATGATATTACCTTTACCTTCCCACCTGTCTTTGATACAAGTGACCATGTTAAAATCCCCAATCATGATGGAGGGACCTTGAATTTGGTAGATCTCTTCCCAACAGGATTTTCTAATCAAACATTTATTAGCAGCATAAACAGAAATGATAGAGAGGTTATAGGGGTTACCCAGCCTGAAGCAACACCATTGATTGGTGCAGCTAGAGGACATATCAACCAAGAAGGGGGATAGGGATTTGCTGAGACCGATCACTGCACCACCCTTATTTTCCTGATGATTAGTGGAAAACCAGAAGAATTTATTAGATAGAATATTGAGCTTAACTTTCAAGGAGTCACCACCAATTTTGACCTCTGCAGGCAAATAATGTCAGCAAGACTATGCAGAGACATAATCCATCTGTTGATCATCTTAGGTCTTACAGGATCTGTAAGCCCCTTCACATTTATGGAAAGAATGGAAAGATTATACATCAAACCAACTAAAAATTTCATTTCCTACTATTCTTAGTAGACTTTACCGTAGAAGATCTCACAGAATCTTTCTTTCTTGGTTTACTTGAAGATGCCAGCTGAGTTGGCAAGTCTGTGTCATGTATCAGAGGCATAACTTCCTCATTGACCATTTCATTGTCCATAGTTTCCAGTTTGTCATGGTCCATAGCATCAAGTTCCTGCCTGAAAATCTCAACAGAAAGATTAGTATTCTCAAGATTTTCCAGCATAGGGATGGGGTCAATCGAAAGCTTTCCTTTCAGATCTTTTTGGGTAGACAAATCGATAACTTTGTTTTTTTTTCCTACCAGGGACCAACCGTTTTCTAGCTTACCCTGGTTGTCCTTGGAATCTCCAGCAGCTACTTTGGTTGATTCTTCAACATTTTTGATAGGGTTGATGTTCTCTTTGGGGCTTGAGCTACTATCCTCAAAGGGGTTGTGCACTTCTTCTAAAAGGACACCAAACATATTATCATTATTAGTCACTTTTTTTTTTCCTTTATTTAGCGCTTTCTTAGCGGGAGGGGCACTACTCTTAGTCACATAGTTGCCAAGATTCTTATTTGAGTCTTCACTCACAGATTGTTTCTGCACCTGCAGTAAAGGACAATCTTTGATGATATGACCTTGCTTGTAACAGTTATAACAAGCATTGGGGATATTTCTGTACAACACCTTTTGGGTGTGGAGTTTTTTACCATTTGAGTCTTTGATAACAATATAGGGCTTGATTTCAGAGGCAATGTCCACTTCTATTAACACTTGGGGGTCCCATCTCAGATTGATAATACTATTTCTACTTTTTTGACCGAGGACTTTGCCAACCAACTTCCCTAAGCTCTCCACCCAAGGATAGAAATCTATGGGAAGTTCAGGGAACTCTACCCACACAGGGATTTTTGTTGGCTTAGGGCCCTTAGGGTTAAACCCAATATACCATTTAAAGAAAGACACTAGGACATTTCTGATTAACCACTAGCCTTCACTAATGACTTGAAGAGCACTATTAGCATCTTCAAAAAAGAAGAGGAAGTAGTTATTCGGGCAGTATTGGATGTGTTTAACCATTAGGCCTCTTGCTTCCTAGTGATGTTTAATCCAGTTTTTTAAAGAGTCTTGGGCAGGCCTAGGACCGTGACACAAACCTATGACCACTCTATTTGTGAGGTGCTCATGCCAGTTGTCCAGTGAAGACTTTTCAATGACCAAAGCAACCTCGTCCTCTTCGGTGGGCAAGTTATCAAAAACAATTTCATGAGGGCTATCAGAGAACTTACCTTTCCCCTTGTTGGGAGAGGGAGTGCAACAAGTAACTATATAATAATGTTTCCCCGAGCCCAAATGACCAAAACTAAGGAGCATGGTTGTCCTCTCATTGATTCACCTTTTTAGTTGGATTGGAGTTGAAAAGAGGTGATTATTGGCATGGTCTAAACCCTAACTCAATCATCTGAACCCTAAGCAAATCATTTAAAAGACTTTGTCTTTGTAAATGATACATTGGATCCGTTGCAAAGTATAAAAAGAATGATAAAGGTGGACTAAATATCCCTTTCTAATTACTATTTAGCTCTGTGTGGACAAAGCATTAATATGATAAACATTTGAAAAAGATGAAATATAAGTATCTTAATCCAAATTGCCAACTTCATCCATTTCTCAGCACCTCTTGTGCATGAAACTAGCAAAATGTGCGGATACACTAACTCTTTTAAGATTTTGAAAGATCTCTTGAAATTGACTTGAAATTAGCTTGGATAAATGCAGCTTTACTTAAATTCATCGAAAACTAGCAAAATGTGTGGATACACTAACTCTTTTAAGATTTCGAAAGATCTCTTGAAATTGACTTGAATTTAGCTTGGATAAATGTAGCTTTACTTAAATTCATCGAAAACATCTGACTTAGATGGTTTCCCTATTGTTAATGTCTAAGCACTATCTACTCATCTCCTTCGAGACTAGAGGGCTACAATGTTGCATACTAGGCTTTACGATCGTGGTAGAATATAGGAAAGAAATGTTTGTATATATAAAGAGAAACGATAAAAATGAAGGTCGGTGTTCAATGTATATTAAAATTATCTCATTAATGATGTGTCAAGCAAGGTTTTCATATATAAGTGGAAGTATGTATATGGAAAAATCTGGAATTTAAAAAAAAGTAAATGAACATTTGGGCACACAATATGAAAGTTCCAAAGAAGCACTTTGGAAATGGAAGAAGTGGAATAGCCCAAACACAACAACAAATCCAAAGTCTCTCCAAGTCTTGTTATATAAAGATACAAATGATGGATGTAGCTATGATGGAGATAAGTATTATTTCCAAATTCTTCATCTATCTTTGCCTTCATTTCCATGCTTAATTAATGCATGTCAAAATGCATTTGAAATGCACACGTGAAGTCTGTATGCACATAGAATGATGCACAAGTTAAATCAGATAAGTGGTAAACTTAACGCATAAATAATAATCAAAAGATTATTCATTATCTTGAGTTGGAATCACCACAAATGTTTTTTTAAGAGTGAACATGAAATGTTCGTTATGATATGATATGAATTGACATCATGAGCATGCGTTGAATATGGTTTCATGCATAGAGTGGAGAGATGAGTGCGAATTCCATCAATGCTTTGAGGATTCAATTTTTTAACCTCATGCATGCTAAGTATCTTCAAATAAACATGCATATGTTTTTTTGCATTATATATCCACAACGATGAAATGTATCACGTATGCATGGGTTTATAGAACATCAGAGATCAAGCTTATTAAGTTAAGCTTGAGATAAGAGATGGTTTCTGTATATGAAGACAAATGCATAGCTTTTTTTGTGCTCTTTTAATGCTCTTTGGATTCGTCTCCAATATCTTTTTATGCTTTTTTTGTGTTTCTCTAACTTAGAAGCCAAAACAAATTTAAATATTAGTAGATAAGCTTAAGTTATAGTCCATTTTTATGGATTTTTAAGTTCCATAAAACCCACGGCATGCATGATCAACAATGCTAATGACTTAAGCCTTAAGCTAGACTTTTCCTCTTCTTACAAACCATGAGCTAATAATAGTAAGAATTTGAAGCTAAAAAAAGATCCAAAAGAGAAACAAAAATGTTTATAAAATGTGTTGATATAATTTGGTATTGATATCTGTATACACACTTAGGACTGTTGGGGCATTTTTCCCTCTTTATGAGGATTTTTGTCACTTGACTATATTATGTATACATTCTCTGTTGTGTTCTCCTGCAACCTTCTTCTTCTTGCTTGAACTCCAACAATAGGCATTGGAGTAGCTCATTACTTATCTAGGGTGTCAGTGACACCCCTCCCATCATCGACTTGAAATTGAAAGAAAATAACAACACAACAGAATGGACGAGTAGACAAAGTTGACAGAAAGATGCATATAAAGATAGAGACACACTAGGAGATAGAGAACTCAAATTCTTAGATTCCCAAGTGTAATGTAGCTACAATGATGATGCTCTCCAGTCGTGTGCTCCAAATGTGGAGCTTAGATGGCAATCTAGATAGACTCTATATGAACGACTTCCTAGTGCATAATGCTCTGTAAAGCTCAAGATGGGCCATGGTTTTATAGCTTTTACAAGCAGAGATGGTATAGATAAATGAAATCAAGAGATACACAATAGTTGGCAAGATATACAATCCGATAATATCTCCAAGACTAGAAGTCCTACCATCTCGCCCCTATGGGCTGGGAGGATAGGCTCCCCAAACCCTGTAGAAGGGGGCAAGTCGCCCTCTCCACTCCGCCTATAAAGGTTCTATGGGGAAATCACGTTACACCATAGGGCCTTTATTTTTTCCTTGAATGGAAATGCAATAGCCTGGAAGTTTATGACCTTATCTAACTCAGAATTACGGTTTCAAAAGTATCTAGGCTCTCACAATGGCTGCTCCTCTTAATGGAAGCCTTACAACTTATGGCACGATTGATCATTTTTGTTCACTTGGAGTATTGAGCATATCTAGCACCTCCTCAATGTCCCCTGTGGTGAACTACCTCCTTGGTCCAATCTCAAGCTTTTGAAAGGCTCAATGAATTTGGTCTCTCCCAAGAGCTTTGGTGAAGATGTTTCCTCCATTTCCTTTAGTTATACCACATCTTATCTTCATGACCCTGTCCTCAATGTACTCACACACATAGTGATACATAATCTCTATGTGCTTCAAATGTGCATGGAACATAGGATTCTTGGCGATGGCCACACAAATTGGTTGTCACACTTGAACTCTATAGCATCCTATGCTTGTATTCCTACATGCCATAAATGCTATAGTCAGTTGATTCTTACTGATCCTAGAGAAGATGCCTGATTCTAAAGAAAAGCAATATCCAAAAAGTAATTTTTTGGTATCAATTTCTCCTCCCCAATCTGAGTCACAATATTCAACTTGAGCTGATCCTTCCTCATAAAGAATACCATAATCAATGGTTCCTTTCACATACCTGATTATCTACATGTTTGCCTTCTAATGAGTTTGGCAAGGCTTATTAAAGAACCTTATTACTACTCCAACAGGATTAGAGATATCTAGTTTGCTATTGCTCAAGTAGATGACACTTCCAAGTTATCTCCTATACCTTCCCATCTTCACTAGAGGTGAAGTATATTCAATAGATAATTTTGTGTTGACCTCCATTGATGTAGAAATTCCATTGCAATCCTCCATGTCAAATGCATTCAATATCTATCTTGCATACTTTTGTTGAGAGATGAAAATCTTCTTTGTTTTGTCCCAAAGTTCAAGGCCTAAGTAGCAATGCATTAAGCCCAAGTCTATCATTTCAAATTCTGAACTTAGGGCATCTTTCATTTGTTGGAGAAGAGCATCATTATTTTCTGTAATCACAACGTCATCTAAATAGACTACAAGCATAATTACCTTCCCTCCACTCTTTAGAACATACAAGTTAGCATCAGAAGCACATCTTTTGAAACTTAGATCTAAGAGATATTTATCTATCGATTGGTACAATGCTTTAGGGGTCTGTTTCAACCCATATAATGCCTTCTTCAACCTACATGCCTTGTTCTCTAAATGGGGAGCCTCAAACCCTAGTGGCTAAGACACATATACCTCCTCATGGAGGTCTACATTTAGGAACACTGATTTGAGATCCATGTGATATATTGGCCAACACTTTTTTGTAGCCATAGCTAGTACTACTAGGATAGTAGTCATTCTTGAAGTCAAGGAAAATGAATCACAAAAGTCAATGCCTTCAACTTGTGAGTAGCCCTGTGCAACAATTCTTTCTTTGTACTTTTATAGAGTACCATCGACCTTGTACTTTAGCTTTTAGATCCACTTGGTGCCAATGACTTTACGCTTAGGGGGTTGATCCACTAGCTCCCAAGTTCCATTCTTTAAGATATTGTTGTATTTTATTTGCATGGCAGCCCTCCAATGTGGATCGTGGAGTGTCTCTTCCACATTGGTTGGTTCCTTTGCTTCTTCTTGAATGATATCAGCCATCATAGCTATGTTTACAATATGGGTGCTTGCCCGCCTCTATCCCTCTTTTTCATGTGATTGCCTTGGTGCATCTGCAACCTGTTCTAATGATTCTGCGATGGGGTTTGTAGAATCATAGAGTTTCCTTACCCAACATGGAAATGGCTTTCCACTTGGGTGATGGAAGGTTGGTCACTTTTAGACTCATCATTTGAAGATGATGTTTTGTTCGCTTGTGTAGAAGGGATAGCTCTTGGACCAAGTTCATAGTGGATTGCCCCTTCACCTCATTATAAAGTGGAAGCTCTCTTTTCCTCCTCCATTGCATCTGGCTCCTCCTTCGTAAACAACACATTATGTTGCCATGATCTTCTTAGCCTCAGGGTCATAAATCTTATAAGCTTTCTTATCTTTGATGTACCCTAGGAAGATACATTTGATGCTTTTTCATTGAAGCTTGTTTCTCTCCCTATCTTGAACATGTGCATAACATTCACTTCCAAGGACTTTGAAATGGGAAACGGAGGACTCTTTACCAATGTAGGCTTATTGTGGAGTCTTTCCATTAAGATCCTTCATGTAGCTTTCATTCAAGATGTAGATAGTAGTGTGGACAACCTCTACCCAAAATTGATTAGGCACAACCTTTCCCTTCAACATGCGCCTTGCCATCTCCATGACGGTTCGATTTAGATATTCTACAACACCGTTCTATTCAGGACTATTAACTTTGGTAATTAATATTAACTCTTATCTCTTTATTCCCACCTGAACTGCATGTATCCAATAGGAATAACAAATATTTCCTCCTACATGGTTCTTGGGTTGGATAGGAGCCTGTTGAAACAGAGGTCCTGTAATAGTTTTCCCACACCATTATATTAATTCGGTCCTCATCCTTCTTCTCAAAATACTATCTGTAATGCTATTTAATCCAATGACGCGTTTACACAATTGTATTTAATTCCGAGCATGCAAATAACTCTGATACTAATAAATCAGTGGTGTTCTTTGTTGGAACAAGTCCATGGCAACTCCAAGTGATGGATTGGTTAGAAATTTAATGGAAATGTAAACTCCTTGTAGAGTTCACTCTCTGAACTACCTCTTGTAATTTTTGAAAGCTTTACTTGATGTAAAAGTAAAGGAATATAAGTGGTTGAGTTCACTTGATGAAAAAGGAAAGAAAAGCCACGAATTTTGATTAGGTGAGTAGGAGAATCAATCACCAAAACTCCTTGTAGAGTTCACTTTCTGAACTACCTCTTGTAATTTTTGAAAGCTTTACTTGATGTAAAAGTAAAGGAATCTAAGTGGTTGAGTTCACTTGATGAAAAAGGAAAGAAAAGCCACGAATTTTGATTAGGTGAGTAGGAGATTGATTTTAGGGAAGATTTATGCCATATCAAGGTGTGGTTTCAAGGCACACATATGTATCATTCATTCCATTGTATTTTACAATCAATACAATTTCATTTTCATCATCATTTGAGTTCATATTTTCATGCTCTTGTGAAGTGTAGTGTTCATTGCCATATCTCTCACGTTTTGCAGTTAGATTGCAAAGATGATTTCTCTGAGCTTGGTGCATCATTTGTAGTGATTCAACTGGGTAACTTTAGCTCTCTAAGTCTTCTCTATACTCACAAATGCGCATTGCAATTGGATGTTTCGATGGTCAGCTATGTTCATTTGAAGTCGACTATATCACTTCATTTTCTACTTTTCTATCAGCACTACTCTCAAAATAGTCATATTTGCAGATCTGTTTCTCAGTGTGTATTTCACCATTTTCTATGCTTCAAAGCTTGTTAGAATCGTCAAACTACCTAGTATATTCCAACAAAATGTCATGATCAGTGGAAATTTAAATCTTCAGATATTGGCATTTTTCTACTCATGGGTCTGAGTAGTGCTACAACCCATGAAAATCGAGATGGTCCTAAGACTTGCTAAGTTGTTTTCTCTTTGTGAGGTTCATCATTGTTTATGAAGTAACTCTTGATTTTTGAATCAATTCAATTGTTTCTCTGGCCAGAGAATTGTTCAAAACATTGAATAGGTGTATGAACATAAATAACAAGTTTTTGGCTCTTGAATCTACCTCAACTTATTTGTTTTGATTCATCATTTTGAGAGTCATCTTCCAAGGTACATAGGCTGTCTAATACATCCTTTTGGCAAGCTAAATAGGCCCATCACATATCTCTAAAGTTCATTTGGCCAGTGTAGTGCAAAGTTTTTGTAGCACCACTTGATCATCATGAACTACAAATCCATCTCTTTACAGAGGTATCAGAGCAAGGTTGGACAACATGACAATGGATTTCCTTCATCAATTGACAAATTGCATAGAGGTAGCTACTCACCCTGGTCATTAAGGATGGAAGCTTATCTTTAAGGAAGGAATTTATATGGTTATATAGCTGGAGATGAAGGTATGCCAATTTTCAGGAACAAAGGTCAACCAACACAAGAAGAGCAAGAAAGATTGAGCATCATGGTCCAAGGATGCACTTGCAAGGTCTTATCTCCTCAACTCTATCTCATATTTGTTTTTGCCTCACATCTCAGGAAGTGTGCAATGCACTTGAAGACTTCTTCTCTTCAAGTACAAAGGCCAAGAAGCATCAACTATGGCTAGACTTCACAACTCTCAAAAAAGCTCCCAAACAAAATGTGAGTGATTTTGTTACAACGCTCAAGGACATAGCAGATCAGTTGGGAAGCATTTGAAAGGTAATAGATGAAGAAAAAATTGTAAGGCACGTCATCAATGGCTTGAAGGAATATGACAAGTGAGAAGCATTCACCATAGCTATGGATCTATACATGGATATGCATGTACCAGATTTCAACACACTCATAGGAAAACTACTTACTCAAGAGGCCAAGCTTATCAATAATGGAGAAAGCTCCAAAGATAATAAATCTTAAACTTTTTATACTCATAAAAGCAAGTCCAAAGAAAACAAAGGAAGAGGAAAGAAAGTGGATGATGAAGCAGGTACACATCAAGCTAACTATGCAGGTAGAGGAAGACTTGGTAGAGGTAGAGGCAGAGGAGAAAGACAAGGCAAGGGGAGATCCTAAGACTCTAATTCATGCTTTATTTGTGAATTAACTAATCATACAACTGAAAATTTCATAAGGAATTCCAGGAGTCAAAGAGGGAGAGGCTACAAATAGAGGAATTTATGGCTAGTCAAGAGGAAGGTTCAACAATTACCATGGCAACCACGACAATTACAACCATTCAAAGTATCAAGGGGGCAATAGGGGAAGAAGAGGCATCAGTAACTACACAAAGACTCAATTCAAGAGTACTCATTGCCAATCATGAATATGGCCATGCCATAAGGTAAATCTGATGAGCATGTTTTCTACATAGATCTAGGTTGTTCCTATCATGTGGTAGGAAATGTGGCTCTCCTATCAGATTAAGAAGATCCAATGAACAAGCATGAGGTACAAACAGGAGATGATACAAGACACCTTCTGGAGAAAATAAGAAATGTCAAAGCACCTAATGGAAAGATCAACTTACTCAGTAAGGTACTCTATGTCCCTACCATTACAAAGAATTTTATAAGTGTTGGACAGATAGAAGAGAAAGGGTTTCATGTCAGGTTCATAAAAGCACGAGCATTTGTTGAAGATCCATGTCAAGGATTCATGACAATTGCAAAAGTTGAGGAGACAGGTAGATTGTTCACCTTTGAATTACAAGACACTAGAAACATTGCTCTCTCTAATTATGGTAGATATACACTCACATAATTGGAAGTATGGCACAAAAGGTTCGCACATATTGGTGAAAGATAATTAAAGTAAATTTGTAGGGACCAAAGTCTACTTGGACTCCGTAACTTGTCGAAACAACACATGATTTATAAGTGTAGTGCATGTCAATTTGGAAAGTCTCACAGGCTACCATTCATGAATAAAGGATATATGAATGGAGATCTCTTGGATTTGGTTCATAGAGATGTATGGGAACCTAGCAAGGATGCTTCAATATCAGGATCAAGGTATTATGTCTCCTTCATTGATGATTGTAGTAGATGGACTATATTATATTTTATGAGACACAAAGATGGTCTTTTCATGCTTCAAAAGATATTTGGATCTTGTGGGGAATCAAATAGGTAATACATTAAAAAGGCAAAGGTCAGATGGAGGGGGAGCGTACTTCTCCCATGAATTTGACTCCTTTCTTCAAGACAGGGGAATCAAAAGAGAGATCACTACAAGGTACACTCTAGAGCAAAATGGAGTGGCAAAAAGAAGGAACGGGACAATTGTTGAAGCTGCAAGATCTATGCTAAATGAGAAGCACTTACCTAGTTACTTATGGGCTAAGGCTGTATCCACAACCATTTATTTGATTAATAGGTTACCTTGAAAATAACTTGATGGCATGAGACCATATAAGGCTTGGAATGGAACAAGACTAAGCTTGGATCATTGTAAGATTTTTGGATGTGTTGCTTTTGCTCATGGTCCCTCATAGGTTAGATGCAAGATGGATCCCAAAGCATAAAGGTGTGTATTCATTGGATGTGACAAAAATCAAAAGAGCTACAGATTATACAACCCAAAAACAAAAGTATTCTTGGTGAGTAGATATGTAGTATTTGATAAGAATAGTTCTTGGTATGAAGATTCATGTGAAAAAGTCAACCTACTTTATGACCTTGAAGAAGATTTTCCAAACCTCGAGGCAAGTGGCATTGAGGGTTGAACTTACCAATTGTAGGAGGAGGCAAGGAGAGGATGCTTCAAGCTTCATCGAGAGAGTCAAGGATCTACATCAACAACTAGTGGCTGTTGGAGATAAGATGTCTGACAATGAGCTCTCTACAATCATCATCCATGGATTGGGAGATGGATATGAAGGCTTAGTTCAAGGCCTCATCATCTTGAGGGAGAAGCCATCTCTTGAGGAGATGGAACAAATTTTCAGAGATGAAGATCAAAGGCAGGCTCCAATGAAGTCAATACATAATGGAGGAAAGGCATCAATACCAAATGACAAAGCACTCTTCTCATCAAGGGAAAGAGGAAGATTCAACACACAAAGAGGAAGAGGGTGGCATCAGCCCACTCACAACCAAGATCGACAAGATCATGAAGGTAATCAATCTTTCCAAGAAACAGGACATCCTTCCTCAAGAGGTAGAGGAAGAGGAGAAGATAGAGGTAGATATTACTCTATTCAATGTTACAATTGCTCTAGGTATGGCCATTTTGCTAAAGATTGCAGGAGTAATCAAGATAATGGGAGAGGAAGATCAGCCCACTACACGGATGGAGAAGGTGGAAATGAGTCCACTCATTTTGAAGAAGATTCTTCACTTGTATCATTAGAAGAGATAGCAGCCCATACACATGATCCCAAAGAGGAACCATGGTGGATCGATAGCGGAGCCAGTTCTCATATGACTTCTCATGCTCAATACTTTTCTAATATTGATGATTCTCATAATGGTATTATCTTTACAACAGATAGTACTCCAAATTCCATCAGGGAAAGGTGACATAACCATTCGATTGGGAACGGGAGAGAAAAAGACACTCGGTAATGTTCTCTTGGTACCATCGCTTACCAAGAATCTACTTTCAGTTGGAGCTATGACTGAGAAGGGACTCAAAATAGAGTTTGAAGGCCAGCAATGCCTCATTAAAGATCCAAAGAATTCCTACAAAGTGGTTGCTAGAGGAAGAAAGCAAGGAAAGCTTTTCAAGTTAGAAGGAGAAGTCTCAACATTTTCAGCAATGGGAAATGACAAAGCAGCCCCCATTATGCCTACCGAGTTATGGCACAAGAGGTATGGTCACTTGAACTTCAATAGTATGTGTATGATGAAGGAGAAAGGCATGGTCATTAAAATTCCATCCTTACAAAGGATTGGAAAAGTGTGTGAAGCGTGCTGCCTTGGAAAGCAGGCTAGGAGTAAGTTCTCAAAGAGCAGCTCAAGGGCACGTGATATACTTGATGTGGTGCATGCTGATGTATGTGATTCATCCCACACTCCCTCACTTGGAGGGAATATTTATTTTGTTACCTTCACGGATGATTTCTCTAGATATACTTGGGTTTATTTTATGAAGTCCAAGGCTGATGTATTTCAGATTTTAAAACACTTTCATGCTATGGTGGAAAACATGACAAGACAAAGTCTAAAGACTCTACGGTCTGACAATGGAGGAGAATTCTTGTCAAAGGATTTCAGCCATTATCTACTTGAGAATGGCATTCGAAGGAAAATTACTTGCAGCTACACTCCACAACAAAATGGAGTGGCAGAGAGGAAGAATAGGACATTATTTGAAGTAGCAAGATGCATGCTCAAAGACAAAGGTCTGAGCAACATCTTTTGGGCTGAAGCAATCAACACTTCATGCTATTTGATGAATGGGTCTCCTACCAAAGTCTTGAAGGGCATTACCCCCTATGAAGCTCTTCACAACATCAAGCCTAAGGTACATCATTTAAGAGTTTTTTGTTGCCTCGCATTTTCTCACATTCCAGATGAAAAGAGGAAGAAGCTGGATGACAAGTCAAGTAAATGCATCTTTGTTGGATATAGTGATGTAAGTAAAGCTTACAAACTTTATGATCCGTGTAAGAAGGAGACATTCCTATCAAGCGATGTGATTTTGGATGAGAATGCAAGCTTCAGTTCAGCATCAATTTCAGATTTGAATAAAGGCTCTTCAACAACAGTTAAAGCTGAAGTTCCCTCTTCTACACATGAGGAAATTATTGAAGAATTAGAGGAAGAAGATGAAGATCACCGTGCAACTCTTAGAAGGTCTTCAAGGATCAGAACACAACCTCAAAGACTTACATATCAAAGAGGTAATTCCTCAAGTTTTGAGCAAAGTAATGTTGCTTTGCTTAGCTCTATATTACAACATGACGAACCCTCAACATACAAGGCTGGTAGTACTCAAAAAGAATGGCAAGAAGCTATGGACAAAGAGATGGCTGCTCTTCATCAAAATGGGACATGGGAGTTATGTCCATTACCTCCCAACAAGAAAGCAATCGGATGCAAATGGATCTACAAGCTGAAATTCAACAAGGAAGGGAAGATAGATAGACACCAAGCAAGGTTAGTAGCTAAAGGATATTCTCAACAATACGGATTGGATTATGACGAAACATATGCTCCAGTAGCAAAGATGAGTTCAGTTAGGTTATTACTTTCCCTTGCCTCCATATTCAAGTGGAAGGTGAAGCAAATGGATGTCAATAATGCCTTCCTCAATGGCATACTTGAGGAAGAAGTCTACACGCAACAACCGGAAGGATACATTGTCAAAGGTAAAGAGCACATGGTATGCAAACTTCTCAAAAGTTTGTATGGTTTGAAGCAAGCTCCCCGAGCTTGGTATGCAAGGATTGATGAGCATCTTTGCTCTCAAGGCTTTCAAAGAAGCAATGTTGATCATAGTTTGTATTATAAAGTCAAGGGAAAAGATATTGTTATTGTTCTTCTATATGTGGATGATCTCATGTTGACAGGAAGCAATGAAGCAATGATTGAAGATGTTCAAAGAAAACTCTCTAAAGAGTTTGAAATGAAGGATCTTGGTGACTTACACTACATTCTTGGCATCGAAGTCTCTCGACTAGAGAAGGGATATATATTTATCTCTCAACAAAAGTACCTTTTTTCCATTCTTGATAGGTTTGAGATGTCTCACTCTAAGCCGGTCTCTACACCTATGGAGTCAACTCTCAAACTCACGAAGGACGAGAATGGTGTTCCATATGATGAAACACTATATAGACAACTCATAGGATCTCTCCTCTATTTGACCATCACAAGACCTGATATTTGTTTTGTAGTGAACTCTCTCTCCAAATATCTACAAGCTCCCAAAGTATCTTATTGCAATTCAGCCAAGAGGATACTAAGATATTTGAAAGGTACTTCTTCACTTGGAGTTCTCTATGGAGGAGATACATTGAATCTTCATGGATTTAGTGATTCAGATTATGCAGCAAACTTGGTTGATCGAAAGAGCATAAGTGGAAATGCCTTCTTCCTAGGCAATGGAGCTATTTCATGGAGTTCCAAAAAGCAAAGTACGATCAACTTATCCTCTACAGAAGCTGAATACAAAGCTCTCACAACCTCAGCTTGTGAAGCTATTCGGATGAGAAGATACTTGGATGAGATTGGTTTCGGAGAAAACCAACCTACCACCATTCATTGTGATAATGTCTCAGCTGAATCTTTGGCAAAGAATCGAGTCATGCATCAATGAACCAAGCACATTGAAGTGAGGGAGCACTTCATCAGGGAGAAGATACAAAGTGGTGATATCATCTTACACCATTGCAACACAAAGGAAAATGTGGCTGACCTCTTCACTAAAGCTCTCGGCAAGGAGTTGTTCATCAAGCATAGATCATCACTTGGCATGACGGAGCTTCCCTTAAGCGAAGGAAGTCATGAGTAAGGGAAGGCTCATCATACATCTTCAACAAATAAGGGAAGGCTCATCTTCATATGCCTTCAGCAAGCATTTTATTTCAAGTTCTTATCGTTTTGAAGATGTTGGACTTGAGGGAAGGTGTTGGAATATGCAAGTCCACATCATCTCTTCAAAGTATTATTATTGGTTGAACTCTTTATTAAGTCTCATTATATTCTTAGAGTGATTTATTATGTTTTCCACATCAGCCATAGTCGTGAATAAAGCATATTTGAAGTCAATGCCAAGTTCGAAAAGTGTTCCTATGATTTAGGAAAAATTTCAGGACAACAGCACACCTTTTCTGAAGGCTGTTTTGCACGCATCATATCTGGCTGACCATGCATCCTTCTTGGTTGATTCAAAAGCTGAAATATTCTCCATAATATCAGGTATCAGCTCACCAAAAAGCTTTTGCAAATTCATCTCCAAACTCAAGTTATGCTGGTCGCAAGTTGGTAGGTAGAGAATTGGCAGATTGTTGAAAACGGCTAGTAGGCCAACTTTGGAAGCTTGTATCTTGAGCTACGTGCGTCATCTCAAAATGGTTTCTTCAGCAAAGTTGTTTCCATATCATGGAGAATCTCCATCTAAAATAGTTTCACCAAACTCTCACGCATTAGAGAGTTATGCCTATTTAAACAGAGGCTTTTGACCATTTTTGACAGACAGACAGAGGGCTGGAGTTGAGAGACAGTTGACTCATTTCTTGTGGTTGTGGAGTGCATCCTAGGGACTGAAGTGGAGTGGTGTATACCACACACTCTTGACCATTACACATTGGGTTCATTTGTATCATTGAGCTCATTTGATAGTGTTATTAACTTTGTTCTTTTCAAGTAGTTTTGAGCTTGAGTTAGCTTCTACTACTAAACTTTGTATTCTTGTTGATTTAAGGATTGCTCACTTCTTTGTCTCTCATATCTCATCTCATATATTCTTTGAGAGTGTGTTTAAGCTCAGCTCCTCATTTTTTCTCAACACTTTGGTGCGCAAGGGATGCTCAAGCAAGGTGGTACATACTAAACTCTATCTCTGACTTTCTATTACCACATATTAGAGGATGCAAGACATCTCACGAGACTTGGGATGCCCTCAAGACTTTCTTTTCTGCTAGTATCAAAGCAAAAAAAAATCATCTTTGGAACGAGTTCAACCAAATAAAGGAGACACCTAAAAAAACCATCACAGAGTTTGTTACCAAGGTCAAGGAGGTTGCGGATCAGTTAGCATCCATTGGAGAGCTGATTGAAGAAGAGGTCATCATGAGGCAAATTTTCAACGGCATTTGAAGTGATAAGCAATGGCAATCCTTCACTATGGCTTACGATCTCATCATCGATGTGCAGACTCCAGACTTCAACCTCTTTCTTGGACAACTCTTCAATCAAGAAGCCAACAATAGAATAAAGGAAGGTAACTCTTATCATGGTAGTTCAACTAGTGCTCTATATGCAGATAAGAAGGATAAGAAGTAGAAAGGCAAGAAGAAGGAAGAAGACGAATAAGAGACTTCCCAAGCCAACTTTGCAAGCAAGAGCAAGTGGAAAGGGAAGAAGAAAGGAACAAAGCAAGACAAAGCCAAAGGACAAAATGTTCAACCTTGTGCCATATGCGATAAGACCAACCACACCACTCATAATTGCTGGTTCAATGGGAAGACCTAGAAAGGAAGTGGAAGAGGTGGATATGGCGGCAATAGAGGCAAAGGTGGACACAACTTCAACAATAACAATAGAAGCTATAATAGAAGGGACTACAATAATTATTCAGAATATCAATCACATGAAGACTCATTGCTTCTTATGAATCTAAGCCACAAAGAAGGTAAAGAAAATGATCATTTGTTCTACATAGATTCAGGATGTTCGAATCATGTTGAAGGCAACATTGCTCTTCTATCTGACTTGGAAAGTCCAAAGCATATACATGAAGTGCAAAGAGGGGACAACACGAAGCACAATGTGGAGAAGATTGGTAATGTCAAAGCTTCCAATGGCAGGACAAACATTCTGAGTAAGGTTCTCTATGTACCCGCTATCACTAAAAACCTAATGAGTGTAGGCCAAATAGTTGAAAAAGGCTAGCAAGTTAGGTTCACCCAACATGGAGCTTTTGTGGAGGATCCATGTCAAGGCTTCAAGAAGATAGCCTGAGGTAAGAAGCATGGTAGGCTCTTTACTTTTGAAGTAGGAGAAACGAGGAACATAGCTCTATTCAACTTTGGGTCTCAAACCCTAAGTGATCTTGAAGTGTGGCATAAGAGACTTGCTCATGTGAATGAAAGAACCTTGAAGGATATATGCAGGGATCAAAGTGTTCTAGGACTTCCGAACATATCAAAGAAACACATGATCAACAGGTGTGATGCATGTCAGATTGCGAAGGCACAAAGACAACCATTCAACCACAAAGGCTACATCCACAACAACTTATTGGACTTAGTACATACAGATGTATGGGGACCAAGTCAAGAACCTTCATTGGCAGGATCAAGGTATTATGTCTCATTTATTGACAACCATAGTAGATGGCCTCTTCTATACTTTATAAAGAGTAAGAATGAAGTATTTGATTGCTTCAAGAAGTATCTTGCACATGTGGAGAATCATACAGGTAGATCACTAAAGAAGCTCAGATCTGATGGAGGGGGAGAATACTTCTCCAAAGAGTTTGATGAGTTCTTTTAGGAAAAAGGTATCAAAAGGGAAGTGACTACTAGGTACTCTCCTCAACTAAATGGAATTGCAGAGAGAAGAAACAAGACATTGGTTGGATCAGCCCGAATAATGCTTGAAGAGAAGAAGTTGCCACATTATCTATGGGCAGAAGCTATTTCAACTGCAGTGTACCTTGTCAATCAACTACCATCCAAATCACTTCAAGGTATGACTCCTTATGAAGCATGGCATGGAAGAAAACCTAGTCTTGGACATTGCAAGGATTTGGTTGTTTAGCTTATGTTCATGTACCATCACAAATAAGAGGTAAGCTAGATAAAAGGGCAACAAAGGAAGTATTTATTGGATATGATTCAACTCAGATGGGTTACAGGTTCTTCAATCCTTCAACCAAGCAATTCACTACAAGTAGAGATGTTGTGTTTGACGAACACAGGTCTTGGTATGATGAAGAAAAACAAAAGGTAACACTAGCATATGATCTTGATTCTGACTCTCATCAATTAGGAAGCAAGATGATACACAGGTCCAAGATACAAGAAGTGATACAGACGATGACCAAGATGAAAGAGAAAAGGATTACAAGCTATGGAAGTCAAGAGGCAAAGCAAAGATGCAAGAGGTTGGAGAATGCTCAAAACAAGCACCTAGAAGATCAGGAAGAGAGAAGAAGCAACCATAAAGGTATGGATATGATTCCACATTTGTTACAAAGCATTCAAACTACTTGGCAAAAGACTCTATTTTAGAGGAACCCTCAACCTATGAAGAGGCAAAGGGAAATCCTAATTGGGAAAAGGCCATGAACGAAGAGATCGATGCATTGAAGGAGATGGACACTTGGGATTTGGTTCCAATGTCACCGAATCAAAAGATATTGGTTGCATATGGGTATATAAAGTTAAAAGAAATTCAGATGGATCAGTTCGCAGGTACAAAGCAAGATTAGTTGCCAAAGGATGCTCACAAACTCATGGTATAGACTATGAGGAAACATTCTCACTAGTTGCAAAGATGACTACAATGAGGACATTGATAAGTGTAGCTACTGCAAGGAATTGGAGACTCCTCCAACTTGATGTGAAAAATGCATTCTTAAATGGTTGGATAAGTGAAGAGGTATACATGTCACAACCACCAGGTTTTGAAAACCCTAATCATCCATCTTATGTTTTCAAACTTAAGAAAGGATTGTATGGATTGAAACAAGCTGCTAGAGCTGTGAATTAAAGGTTGGGTACATATCTTTAAGATCAAGGGTTCAAAGCTAGCAGCTGAGATCCTTCTCTATTCATCAAAATGGATCACAATGAGGTTATCTATCTATGTGTATATGTAGATGATATTATTGTGATAGGTGATGATCTAAATGGCATTCAAAGGATCAAGAGACACATGCAAGACGAGTTCAAAATCAGTGACCTAGGTGAGCTCACATATTTCCTAGGTATGTAGGTGATATATACAGATGAAGGAATGTATTTGACTCAAAGAAGATACATTCAAGATCTTCTTCTCAAGTTCGAAATGGAGAACACTAAACCTGCAGGTACACCTTTGGAGATGAATCATAAACTAAGTGTTTATGAAGGTGAGAAAATTGAAGACATCAAAGAGTATCAAAGCTTGGTAGGTAGCTTGATATATGCTACTCATACAAGGGCAGACATCTCATATAGTGTGGGAGTGCTTAGTCAGTTCATGCACTTACCGAGAAGACCACACATGGATGCGGCTAAGAGAGTACTTAAGTATCTCAAAGGTACAATCAATGAAGGTATATTCTATCCTTACTCTTCAGATTTGGATATCAAAATCTATTCACATGCAGATTGGGCAAGAGCTAAGGATGACAGAAAAGTACATCTGATTACTTAGCATTTGCATGATCAAAGCTAGTGTCATGGAGTTCCAAGAAGCAACCAACAGTTGCTTTATCTTCAACTGAAGCAGAGTACAGAGGCTTGACCATAGCAACTCAAGAGGCAATATGGTTAAAAGCATTGTATACAGATTTGGGACTTGTAAGTTCCAAACCTCACCTATTTGAAGATAATGTAAGTTCCATGCATCTAGCGGCAAATCCTATTTTCCACGCAAGAACCAAGCACATAGAAGTCCATTAACACTTCATCAAGGAGAAGCTCATGGCAAAGGAGATTGACATTTCTTTTCTTCCTACTAAAAAGCAAGTAGCCAATATGATGACAAAGGCACTTGATGGAGTAAAGCTTTGTAGATTCAAAGCTATGGCAGGTATTCAACCTATCAGAGAATGAAGACTCAAGCATACTTTAGCTTGAGGGGGAGCTATTGCAACATCAAGCTTACACTATGCTTGAGGTGGATTTGATCTACATCAAAGGCTATCGCGTAGAAAGAATATCCATTGGAGAGTTCTTTTTCATATGCTCATTTATTGTATTTTTTTGAGAGATTTTTGATCGCTCATTTACCGTGGTAAAAGCCTTGACCTTTACACATGTAAAGGTACAAATATAGAGCCCAAATCCCACGAATTTGTGGTGGTTGAAGTTGCATTCAATCAAGCAATCAATCACCTAAAAGTAGATCAATCAAGATCTTCACTTTTCCTAAATTATAGGAAAGTGAATTGATTCCCTCCAACAACCATTCCCACCTTCATTTCAATTCAAATTCAACTTTTAAGAGTCATGGAACACTCCTAGAGTCTATATAAAGACTTGAAATCACTTGTACATTACATGGAAGCAATATACATACAGTTGTGACCATCATTGTCTTGCTCCTTCAATTTTCTGCATCATCTTCTTCGCCAACAGTAATCGTGCGGAGGCTGCTGCTCTCTCTTCACAAGTCCCAATTGAGTGCAAGATGACTCATTGGAAAGGTATAAGTGTCTAGTTTATGCCTATAAATGTTGAAAGCATTTGGTTGAGTAGATGTGGAGAAATAGGAGTTTTTCTGCCTTGGGGTCAATCTCTGCGTATTTCTGAAAAATAGGAAGTACCACCGGTGAATGTCGCATTCATTCCTATATCATATTTTTCTTACTCGTTATACTTTTGTGCATTCCATACACTAAACCTTATGTGTATCACTCCCATAAAAGGATTTTTTATAATTGTAATCATGCTGGTCGCTATGGGCATTTGAAGTTCATTGTCTCATCCATAGATAGTAAGTTTTTTGAGCTAGTCGACCTGCGAACCTATCTATTTTGTATCAAATCATTCTCCTTGATGCTCCAAAGTACATAGTGTATTTCCTTGCACTTATAGCATGCCTATAAGGTCTACTTGAGTCTCCATAAGCTCAAGGCCTGGTCTTGTGCCAGTTGGCTTGACCAAACTTCGTCGCCTCGAAACACACTTTTCTACCTTCGACAAGCTTCTCCAAGTTCTTTCAGTGGTATCAAAGCTAGATCAAGATGGGTGATGGCTTTCCCTCAATGATCCAGAAGCTTTATCGACACAACTACGTGGCTTGGAAAATCAGGATGGAGGCCTATTTGCAAGGTAGAAATCTTTATGGAATTATAGCAAGTGATGAAGCTATGCCTATTCCAAGATCCAAAGGAGGATCTACACAAGAGGAGACAGATAAGCTCACACTTTGGTGCGCAAGGGATGCTCAAGCAGGGTCGTACATACTAAACTCTATATCTGACTTTCTATTACCACATATTAGAGGATGCAAGACATCTCAAGAGACTTGGGATGACCTCGAGACTTTCTTTTCTGCTAGTACCAAAGCAAGAAAGAATCATCTTTGGAACGAGTTCAACCAAATGAAGAAGACACCTAAACAAACCATCACAGAGTTTGTTACCAAGGTCAGGGAGCTTGGGGATCAGTTAGCATCCATTGGAGATCTGATTGAAGAAGAGGTCATCATGAGGCGAATTCTCAACGGATTCGAAGTTATAAGCAATGGCAATCCTTCACGAGGGCTTACGATCTCATCATGGATGTGTAGAATCCAGACTTCAACATCTTTCTTGGACAACTCTTCAATCAAGAAGCCAACAATAGGATAAAGGAAGGTAACTCTTATCATGGTAGTTCAACTAGTGCTCTATATGCAAATAAGAAGGATAAGAAGCAGAAAGGAAAGAAGAAGGAAGAAGACGAAGAAGAGACTTCCTAAGACAACTTTGCAAGCAAGAGCAAGTGGAAAGGGAAGAAGAAAGGACCAAAGCAAGACAAAGCCACAGGTCAGAATGTTCAACCTTGTGCCATATGCGATAAGACCAACCACACCACTCAGAGTTGCTGGTTCAATGAGAAGACCCAGAAAGGAAGTGGAAGAGGTGGATATGGCGGCAATAGAGGCAGAGGTGGAGACAACTTCAACAATAAAAATAGAAGCTATAATAGAAGGGACTACAAAAATTTTTCAGAAGATCAACCACATGAAGACTCATTGCTTCTTATGAATTTAAGCCACAAAGAAGGTAAAGAAGATGATCATTTGTTCTACATAGATTCAGGATGTTCGAATCATGTTGTGGGCAACATTGCTCTTCTATTTGACTTGGAAAGTCCAAAGCATAGACATGAAGCACAAACACGGGATGACACGAAGCACAATGTGGAGAAGATTGTCAATGTCTGAGTTTTTCTGCCTCGGGTTCAATCTCTGCGTATTCCTGAGAAATAGGAAGTACAACCGGTGAATTTTGCATTCATTCCTATATCATATTTTGCTTAGTCCTTATACTTTTGATCATTCCATACATTCAACCCTATGTGTATGACTCCCATTAAAGGATTTGTTCTAATTGTAATCACGCTGGTTGCTATGGGCATTTGAAGTTCATTGTCTCTTCCATAGATAGTAAGTTTTCTGAGCTAGTCGACCCACGAACCTATCTATTTTGTATCAATTCATTCTCCTTGATGCTCCAAAGTACATAGTGTATTTATTTGCTTTTATAGCATGCCTATAAGGTCTACTTGAGTCCTCATAAGCTCAAGGGCTGGTCTTGTGCTGGTTGGCCTGACCAAACTTCGTCGCCTCGAAACGCACTTTTCTACCTTCGACAAGCTTCTCCAAGTTCTTTCAAAAAACTCAAAATGTGGAAATCTAAAGGTAAAGCAAAAATGTAGGAACTTGGACAAGAGGCAGAATCATCACATCATTGCCTAAGAAGGTCCATGAGGGAGAAAAGAAAAACAAAAATGTATGGGTTTGATACTTCTCTAGTCACTAAACATTCAATCTATCTAGCACATGACATAAATCAAGAGGAAACTTCAACATTTGAGGAAGCAAATAATAAATCGAAATGGAGGCATGCAATGGAAGAATGAATTGAAGCTCTTGAGGAGAATACCACTTGGGAGTTGGTTCCCAAATCTCCACCAATGAAAATGATAGGCTCAAGGTGGATCTACAAATTGAAGAAGAACTCAGATGGCTCCATTAATAGGTATAAGACAACGCTTGTGGCAAAAGGCTTTGCACAAACTCACGAAATGGATTATAAGAGACCTTGTCTCCTATGGCAAAGATGCCCACTATTAGGGTTTTGCTTAGTATTGCCTCTTGCAAAGACACAAATATAGATCAATTGGATGTAAAAAATACATTTCTTAATGGATGGATAATAGAAGAGGTATATATGGCACAACCACCTAGTTTTGAGAATCACATATATCCAATTATATGTGTAAACTTATTAAAGATTTATATGGACTCAAGCAAGCCCCAAGAGTTTGGAATCACAGGCTTGTCTCATTCTTACAGGACAAAGGACTTCAACCTAGCAAGGCAGATCCATCAATATTCATAAAGAGGAGTAATTTTGAAGTCATCTATTTGTGTGTGTATGTAGATAATATTATACTTATAGGAAATGATACATATGGCATGAAGAGAATCAAAGAAGAGATGAGAAAAGAATTTGATATAACTCATTTGGGTTCACTTACCTACTTCCTAGGATTGGAAGTTGTCTACAATGATGATGGTTTGTTTCTTACTCAAATAAAGTACATTAAAGATATGTTTGCAAAATTCAAGATGCAAGATTCCAGGATTGTAGGTAGTGCAATGGAGGTTAATCATAAATTGAGCTCACATGAAGGTGAACTCATAGAAGATGTGATAGGTTATCAAATCCATGCAGGTAGTTTGAACGATGCCACATTGGCAAGGGTTGATATATGTTATAGTGTGAGCGTGCTAAGTCAATTTATGCCCACACCTAGATATCTTAAAGGGACCATGAATGAGGGGTTATATTACCCTTATGTATCTAATTGAAGTTTTAAATTGTTCTCTGTTGTAGATTGGGCTGGCTCCAAGGAAGATAGAAGGAGCACCTCAGGTTATCTTACCTTTGCAAGTTCAAACCTTATTTCATGGTAATCCAAGAAGAAACCCACAATCCCTATCTCTTCCACAGAGGCTGAATACAGAGGGCTTGCCATAGCTACTCAAGAAGCTATGTGGATGGAGACACTATTACAGATCTTGGTTTGGAGATTGGAACTTCAAATATTTTTGGTGACAATATGATCTCCATTCACTTAGCTGCTAACCCAATTTCTCATGCAAGGACTAAACATATTGAACTTCATTATCACTATGTAAGAGAGAATATTGTGAGCAAGGACATTCAAATATCATATGTGTCCACTCATCAACAATGTGCAGATATTCTAACCAAAGCATTGGATGCTACAAAGCTTTGCAAATTCAACACTATGATTCGTTTCCAAGTAATCTTCGAAGATTGAGGACCTCAAGATCACTTGACTTGAGGGGGAACTATTGGAAGAAGTCCATGGCAAGTCCAAGTCATGGCTTGGGGCATCAAAAGCCTTAGAAATTAAAAGGAAATGTAAACTCCTTGTAAACTTCACTTGTGAACTACCTCTTGTAAATTTTGAAGAATTTACTTGATGTAAAAGTAAAGGAATCTAAGTGGTTGAGTCATCTTGATGAAAAAGGAAAGAAAAGCCATGAATTTCGATAAGGTGAGTAGGAGAATCAATCACCAAAATATTATAGAGTGATTTTAGGCAAGATTCAAATTCAAATCGTGGCTCCAAAGGTGACTATAAATACATGACTCTTTAGTCGTGTTTTGAAGACCTCTATGAGATGATCTTTATGACATGTCAAGGTGTGGTTTCAAGGCACACATATGTATTATTAAGAACATTGTGTTCTAAAATGAATATACTTTTATTTTCATGATCATTTGAGTTCATATTTGCATGCTCTTGTGAAGTGTACAGTTCATTGCCATATTTCTCAGTTTTCTCAGGCAAATTGCAGAGATGATTTCTCTACGCTTGGTGCATCATTTTTGGTGAATCAACTTGGAAACGTTAGCTCTCAAGATCTAGTCTATACTCACAAGTTCTCATTGTATTTGGATGTTTTGATCATGTGCTATGTTCATTTGATGTCCATTGCATCACTTCATTTTCTACCTCTCTCTTAGTAGTACTCTTAGAATAGGCATATTTATAGAGCTCTTTCTCAGTGTATGCTTCACCATTTTCCATTATTCAAAGCTTTGTAGAATCCAAATAGTTTCTAATACATGGATGCAATATTTCATAAGCATTAGATATTTCAATCTTTAGATATTGCTATTTTATGGCTCATGGGTTTGAGTACTGCTACAACCAGTCAAAATCGAGATGGTCCTATGACTTGCTAAGTTCTTTTCTCTTTGTGTGGTCCATAGTTTCTTATGAGATAACTCTTGTTTGTTAGATTATTAAGTTACTAAGAGTTCCATAAAAGTAATCAAGTCAATTGCTGCTGTGGCTAGAGAACTGTTTAAAACTTTGGACAAGTGTATGAACATAAATAACAAGTTTTTGTCTCTTGAGTCCACTTCAACTTATCATTTTTTATTCAAATTTTTTAGAGTGATCGTCCAAGGTAGATAGGGTGTCTAATACATCCTTTGGCAAGCTAAAGGCACCCAACACATATCTCTAAAGTTCATTTGGCTGGTGTAGTGCAAACTTTTTGCAGCACCACTTCATCTTCATCAACTAAAAATCCATCTCTTCACATTCTTTCACCATTTCCATTTCATGTTTAGTAATCGATAAACAACTTATACAACTACGTTCAGAAGACTATAAATTTTAACGATGTTGAGAGTCACATTATATCATTTAATCATCAAGTACTTAACTGATGCAAATGAACACAGCACCAAATAACTCTTCAACTCAATTGTAATCAACATAGAATCGGTCGATCGCTACACCACGTGCAGCCGGGTGAGGATCTACCGTGCATCTCCTCTTTCCCTAAGCAATAGGAACATGACCCTTTTCATATTAAGCATTCAAAAATCTACATTGTTTGAGCGTGTTTACTATGCTTCTTCAAAGAAATTACAGAATTATTATGAATAATACTCGAACCACCAGGTGGCCTAACACTGGCACACACCGTGGACTTGAACCCTAAATACATAATAATCCTCATCGATAATGCCCTTTATGTACATGATACGAATTCATCAAAATTGTGTTTAATCTTCTTTTGTAGAGACTTCCGCAACTAGTGGACATGCACAGGATCCAATAGCTGAGCTTCAGGGCTAGCAGAACTAGAAGAAGCCGCTAGTGTAAGGATTTGCTAACTCTCATTTTGTACAAAGGCTTCCTGTACATAGAACTCATTTTTTCGTGCCACTTGATAACGAAGTTGGCTCCCCATTATCCGGGCGTCAACTCTCTAGAGTTTATCATGTTGTCAGCCTAATCTCTTCTCTATTCGTTCGATCTGCTGAGTTTGAAATTGAATGGTTTTGAAATATGCTTTGCACTCTATTTGCATGGCTTTCGATTCCTTTCTTATCTGTAACTTGCGTCCAATTTCATTACTCACTTCTTGTGCTTTTTGGAACAGCTCCTCTTTGGTAGGGGCCAACTCAACTTCCCATTACGCTACTTTTGAATGAAGAGTGGTGCAAGCTTGCTCCATATCACTTACTTGAATAGTTGTAGCTTCTAATACTATACTCATCTTCTCAATCATAGCATCTCTACCTTCCAAGGCTTGTCATAACTAAAAAGTTTCAGCTTCATAGAACAGACCTAACTTTGGAGATGAGCTTGGCAAGCTCCTCCTAAAGAGGGGAAATACCTACTTCTAGCACTTCCAATTTATGATAGAATTCATGAGTAAATGCTTGCTTTTTGACAAATATCTATGACTAAAAATGTTTTAGAACTTGAACCAAGTATCGCCCAATAGTAGCTAGATGTTGAAAGAAAGGAGGAAAAGGTAAGAAGAGAATTGAAGAAGGAGCAAAAACTATTCAAGGAGATGGAGGGCCTGCCACATCCGATAATTTCGGTGGGGAATAGTTAGGGGATTTGGATGAAGTATGAGTAGGGGAATCACCAAAAGAAGATTCAAGAATAGGGGAAGTAATGGGGGCAGATGAAATAATCAGAATGTGATGCTGAGCTAAGGCAGGTTAAGGAGAAGAAGAGAGGAGAACACGTGTGATATGCAATTCTTTTACATCTTTGGACGGAGAGGTGAGGCGCGATGGCAGGTCCTCAAGGAACAAAAGGAAGACTTTATGAGCCATCGTGGAGAGGGAATCGGATGGAGAACTCGACAGGTTGGTAAAGACTTTAGCTACATCTCCACTAGGACCGACTAGAGTCATCCCAGGTGCAGAAACCTCCTTCTAGGAAAGACGAATACCTGTAGAAATGGGAAGAGAAGAGGTGCTTGAGACTGGGGAAGAAGTTACGGCTATGCGATATCATTTCTTGGGAAAATAGAGTAAAACTTCATCGTCGTCGTCCACTTCATCCATATGAGAAGAAGTTGCCACTAGGAGAAGAGGAGGACTAGAAACAATAGAAGCACCCACAACGAGAACAGGGAAGGAGAACTATTGGGGAAGGCAAGTACGCAGAAATTCACCCTTCGCCAATTGTTTATCAATTTCCTGGAATTCCTTGTGAATATGATGGAAATGCAAAAGTGACCAATTGATGGGTTTAGTGAATTCCGCATCAAGGGCCAATTAGAAGGGCTAGGATATACTGTAATTGCATTTCTGCAAATTAAGCACGGACACCAAAAATTGAAGGGCTTGACATTCAGGCACAGGGCCACATATAATCACATACTCGTTGGACAATTGATAGGGAAATAAGTAGTTCATTGTGGCGAGTGGCAGTGGGCAAACATCGGTCATACCGACATTAGCAAGATGAAACTAGTCAACTATGGTGGAAATAATAACATGAAATTTAAAGGAGGTGGAAACAATGGGCCATGCATTAGCCTTGGGTGCACAAGTGACAATCACATGGGCAGGAGTAAAGGATAATGGATGAGTGAGCACCTGGTTCCATGGAAATTGTGCGAATTGCAGTAGGTCTCGTACCCGAAGGTACTCCGCTAGCTGGTCTGGGATGCCTGTGCAAAAAAAAGTAAGATGTGGCAGGGCTTCCATGGCAGAAGCAAGAGCACATGTACATAGCACACAGCAAGCATGAAGCAGACACAACACAGAGAGACTCCACAAATGTAACATGCAGAACTAATAGAACAAGAGTACAAAAACTCATGAGTTAAGTAATCTACATGGAACAACTTCTAGCAAATAAGCATCGAAATGAGTGACATAGTAAGTCATGACCGTCGTAAATCATCACTGATATGGCACATCAAGGAATTATAAACGGTGGCAAGAGAGGCAGAATTGTAAAGGGAAGACCTCAATTAAAAATAAGAAGTGATGGGGTAGAAGACGAACAGACAAATGATGAGCCAAAAAAGAACTTGAATGATTGATGGGTCATGTAAAAAAAGGATAATAGAGCTACATATATTATATTAGGCATTGGATTCAAACACTTGCAGGCAGTGGACAATATGGGAGGATTTCAGAACCATTGATAGGGTTTGGTAGGAGAACATCGGTAATAGTGGCCAACTGAAATGTAGTGGGACCCAACTGAGAAAAAATAGGATAAGGTCCAAAGCAACAAAGTTTAAACTTTTCATCGGCACAATTAGCTGTAGCATTATATAACAACATCGATTGGCCAACTTGAAACACCTCAGTACGAACAAAACGATCATGTGTTCTAGCTTGACATAGATGAACTTCTTGTAAAAGAAGAAAACTTTCCAATTATTGGTCATCAAGAGACCATAGAGCATACACCCGTACAGGAACGAATTCCTTAGGTAACACGTTTTGCTCCAAAGCCACCCATACACTAGGAACAACCATCTCTATTGGGGCAATTACCTCCAATCCATAAGCTAATTTAAACGGTGTGCAACCAATAGCGGCTTTGTATGTAGTATGATAAGCCCACAAGATAGTCAATAGAAACTGATCCCAACCCTCACGATAATCCAAAACAAGTTTCTTTAGCATAGTGACTAAGGTTTTATTTGTGCTTTCAACCAATCCATTAGCACACAGATAATAGGGAGTGCTGAACTTATGAATAATATTAAATTTCTAAGTCAAAGCCTATAGGAGAGTGTTAGCAAAGTGGGTTCCCCGATCTGAAATAATTTTCAATGGCAAACCAAAACGATGAAAAAACATCACACATTAGGCACTTAGCCACCATCTAAGAGGTAGCAGACCAGACAGGTCAGGCCTTGACCCATAGAGTAGCATAGTCGGTATAAGTAAAGATGTAGCGATTATTAGTGGTAATAGCTGGAGGGGAAATAGATCCAATAAAATCGAGTTCGCATTTCTTGAAGGGTTCTAGGGCTAGAACGGGCTGAAAGGGAAAATAATGTTGTTGTAGAGGTTGGCCCATCCCCTTGCAAGAGTCGTAGTGTTTAACATCAGAATTCACATCACATTGGAGAGTAGGCCACCATAAACCACTCAGGAGACTTTGTTGTAAGTAAGATCCACCAAAAAATGGCCGCTGGAGGGTACTAAATGTGACATACGTAGCATAGAATGGACTTCATGATGAGGAATATAACGAAGGAGAATACTAGAATGAACCACATAATATAACTCACCAACAGTGATATGGAAAGATTGATTGTAAATGGCAAGTTTCCATCACACGGAGTTCGACATTGTCCTAGGTGGACAACCAGTTGTTGTATAAATAGCAGGCGACAAATCATTAATCCCCTGAGGTGGCTCACCACTATCCAACTCTGATAGGAAATCAACAATCGTATGAGCCTTACCGTGTCAATGGGCCACATCATAATAAAACTTTTGAAACACCAAGACCTATTGAGCCAAACACCCACCTAAATTTTGTTGTCCACATGAAAGGTGAACTTGCGATCAAGTAGATAATGTCTAAAATTCCTTATAGAATATATTAAGCCTAAACAATCCCATTCTATGATATAATAATTACGTTCCAAGGAACTAAGGTGACAGTTTGCATAATACACCAATCTATACCATTTATCCTGCTATTGCATAAGAACACTTTTGATAGCTATATTAGATGCATCCACGAACACATGAAATGATACTTGCCAATGTGGTGGTTGGAGGATCAGTGCTTGTGTGAGCAAGGTTTTCAAGCGGTCAAAGCTAAGTTGGAATTCATCAGTCCAACAAAATTATCACAGTAGGAGAGTAGTTGGGTACGTAAGAGGTATAGTCAGATGGGCGAGGTAACAGAGATGGCAACTATGCAATTGAATCTGTCCCAGGAAACACATCACTTCCCTTAGGGGTTGTGGGTGGCAATGCATCAAGAATAACTCGTACTTTATCAGGATTGACCTGGATACCTTCCTTGGACATTATATGCCCCATACGTTTTCTGCAAGCCATCACAAAAATAGACTTGTGTAGGTTTAAACACTATCGATACTCTCTACACTTGAAAAAACAAAACAGGAGATGTTGTAAATGATTAAGAGTATGATCGGATAATGGGAAATCATCCAAGTAGACATGCATTAAGCTTGTGAGATATGGGGCAAATATCTCTTGTATGCAACATTGAAACGTACTAGGTGCATTTCGCAACCTGAACCACATCACAATGCAGGCATAGATGCCCCAATGGGTGATAAAAATTGTCATGGTAATATCACGCTCAGCCATGCAAACCTGATTATACCCAGTGTAGCCATTCACAAAAGAATTCATCTCACGGCCAACTGCCTCATGGAGCATGCTATCAATGAAGGATAAGCGAAAAGTTTTCGACACCGTAGCAACACTCAACTTTCGATAATCAACACATATGCACAAATTTTTATTCTTCTTAGGAACAATCATGATGGGCAAGATCCACTCCGCATGCTCAATAGGCACAATAAATCTGACCTGCAACAATCTCTCTAACTCCTTTTTCACTTCCTAGCCATAGTTCCGTTTCATTTGATAACTCTGCTATTTAATAGGCCATATATCCGGTTTTAAAACTTCACAATGTTGGTAGATATGAGGGTCCTAGCCCTTCATATTACAATAATCTGAAGCGAAGATGTCAGCAAATTCTTGGAGGAGGCTAAGAAACGTTTTCTAGAATGCCATGGCCAGTCCATCCTTAATCTTTATGAAGCATGGGCTAGCATCATCTCCTAAGTTACAAGTGATAAGTTGATGTTCTGATACATAAAACTGTTGAGGCAGGCTCAGATCATCTAGATGTTGAAACAATTGCTCCATGTCTTGCAAGCCTAAAAGATTATTAGTGGCCTGAACAACTTCTTGCATAAGTGGTTGCACTAAAGAGGTCGTCCACGACCAAGTATCTATCACTTGCTCTATGTCAATGGTTCCCAAGGATAGTAAATCTTGGTTAGCATTAAGGAATTCTTCCTCCTCATCATTAGATAACCCCTCGAGCATATGAAGAGGCTCAGTGACATAAAGTCGTGCATGAAAATCGCAAGGCTTCATATCATTTAGAGGAGCCACGTATTTCTGATGGCTACATTTAAAAATAAGCTCTTGGGAGGACCAATCTTGTAGCACTTTAGCTTGTTTTAGCCAAGGTCTACCGAATAGTAGATTGTAATATAAACTAGATTCAAGAAATTCCATCACAACAAAGGTCATGTTAAACATGGCCCCTTGTAGGGTAATAGGGATATCATGTACCATTCCAACTGGGTAGGCTCGAGACTAATCGGCCATTCGAAAAAAAAAATGAACAGGTTTAATATGACTCCATCCCAAGTTCTTAAGTTTTCTAGCAAAGATAAAATATTTGAAGGAACATTTGATTTTTGATGTTCAAGTTTTGCCTAACAGTTCACTTGTGCATAGTGTTCTGAATGGTCTTCCTGATTTATATTAGATTTTTTATTGTACTCTTTGTTTGATGATGAAAGGAAATCCTAATGCCCTAACATTTAAGGAGTTAGTCTCTATTCTATTGTAGGAAGACTAGTCTAGGCAGAGTAGGTCCATTATACATGTTGCAGATCAAGCTTTCCTTCCTAGTTAGAAGGGTAAAGGTAAATGGAGCTTTTCTAATAGTAAGCAAAAATTTGCTAATTCTGCATAATCAAAGAAAGGTGATAGAGATGATAAGAAAATAGAAAAGCAAAAATTGTTTTGCAAGTAAAATAAAGGAAATGATCATGTCATTAAGAGCTATCCAAAATTGGTTGCTAAAGAGGCAAATAAGAAAGAGGTTAGAATGGTTGTTGCAAAGGCATCTACACCAAAAATAGAGTCTGCTACTCCTGTGTAGAATGAAGCGGGTCTTTAATACTCTTTGTATTTTTTACCCATCTTCTCACGGGCAGTGTATGTTTGTAGTAGAATCATATAATTGGTAATTTGTTAGTGGGGCAACCAAAAATATTAACTTGCAATGGAGTTTCCTCACTTCACTTGAGCCTGCCCCTATAGGGAATACTATCACATGTGCCAACAATCCCTCTTATCCTATCATAGGATTTGGTAAGATCATTCTGACTATTGTTGATGGCAGTTCTTTTACATTATTGGATGCTTTATTTGTTCCAAGGATCAAGAAAAAACTGCTATCAATTTCAACATTTGCCAAGATTGTCTTGGTTGTAAAATTTGTTGATGACAAATGTATAGTTCATGTTCTAGCAAATGGAAATGTCATTATTTCTTCTCGCATTTCATGTCATGGGATCTACAACCTCATAAACTATGAAGAATCTGTGAATGATTTAGCATGTACAGTACATGATTCCCAGTCTAAGTTAGATGAGAAGCTTTAGCATGCATGCTTTGGTCATCTGAATGTTGTCTGTTTGCTACACCTCCAGAATCTCAAATGGTGTCTTTTTTGCACAAACTTAAGGTACCTGGTAAAGATGTTTATGAATTTTGTATTTTGGGAAAAATGCAACATTCCTCATTCCCAAAAGATGGTCCACTTCAAGCTACACAGAAATTGTAGCTTGTTCACAATGATGTCTATGGTTCTATGAAGACACCGTCTTTCAAAAACTATCTTTACTTTGTGACTCTCATTGATGGTTTTTTCAGGCATGCATGGGTATATCGATTGAAGGCAAAGTCTAAATTGTTTATGTGCTTTAAAAAGTTTTCGGTTTTGGCTTAAAATATGTTAGCATGTAAATGGGCACCCTCCATTCTAATCTGAGGCGGGAATACATGTCTTCTAATTTTAATGCATTTCTAGTTGAACATGGGATATAACATCATTGTACAGTGCCATATATACCTCAACAAAATGGATTTGTTGAAACAAAGAAGAGGTCACTCATGGAGATTGGAAAGGTGTATGGTCAAGAATCCCGCTTTATCACATAGTTTCTGGCTTGATGTTTTTATGTGTGCATCATATGTACTTAACAGGTGTCCCACTAAAGCGTTCTAGCCTGCCACTCCATATGATTCTTGGCATGTTCCTAAGTATCTATTGATTATCTGTGTGTTTTTTGTTGTTTCCCATATGCATTAGTGCATGAACAACAATGCACGAAATTGGATGATAAAGCAATGCAATGTATTCTTGTTGGGTATAGTTCTGAAAGCATTTTGGTTAGTTGTTATGTTGTTCCTATGGACGATGCTATTCAGTCATTACTTTCATGTACCAAGGAGACATCAGTTAGCTCCAAAGTCATGTATGATACTTTGTTGCCTCTTTGTACAAGTTGAGAGTCTAGTGCTAGTCTTAATGAGGGAACTCCGCAACCTTTACAAGTTTCATGTAATGATGTAGATCATTCCATTTTTTATACAGATTTACATGATGCACTTATTGATGAGGGAGCAAATATTAAGGAGGCAAAATCTATGCCAAAATGGCTAGTGCAGACTTTGTGTGGTAGCAAATTAGATTCATTTCTATCATATCATACTCGTTCTGCCTCTGATACTACTTCTTTGGCATGGGATTGCTATGCTATGGCTGCCTCTAGTCTCTACGATGAGAATGAGCCTATTTCATTTGATAAAGCACAAACTTGAGAAAATTGGATGGCTATTATGCAATTTGAATATGATGCTATCATGAAAAATGGTACCTCTTCTTTATGTGACTTTCCTCCTAGCAAGAAAGCAATTGGCACTAAGTGGCTCTATAAGCTAAATTGTAAGCTTGATGGAACAATTAACAAGTATAAGGCTAGGCATGTTGCAAAGGATTATGGTGAGGAAAGAGGCATTGATTTTGATGAGACTTTTGCTCATAATTGTTGAATGAGTACTATTTGTAGCATCTCTGCACTTGTAGTTCATCATGTTTGGAATGTACATCAGTTGGACATTAAAACTAGATTGTGAATGTTGACTTGCATAAAAAAGTGTATGTTTTGGAGCCCCGTGGTGTGCAAGTTGAAAAAGGCATTATATTGTTTGAAGCAAGCATCACCTGCTTCATATGAAAAAAGGCATGCATGTCTGATTGCACATGGTTTTAAGAATAGTTCAACTAAGAGCATCTTATAAATTAAGTGTACAAATGATGTGCTTATCATCATTGTTGTCTATGTTGATGACATGTTGGTCACTAGTTTTAGTGAGAAACATATTGTTGATTTTAAGGCTGATTTGCATGCCTCATTTGAGATGTCAAATTTGGGGCACTTGCATCATTATTTGGGCATTGAGTTTCTGCAAGTTGATGGCAGAATAGCTTTGTGTCAAACAAAATATATTGACACATTATTGTACCATTTTGGCCTTGAGGTCTCTAAACCTATTACCACTCCTATGGAGAAAGGTTTATGATTGAGTCTTCATGATGTTGGAGACGCATTTGATGTTATTCTCTATTATCAATCTATTGGATGATTCATTTATTTATGCATTACTTGGAAACATATTCAATTTGATATCTCATAGATGAGCAGGTTTATGCATTGCCCATGTGTAAAGCATTGGTAGCGGTTAAGCACATCCTCAGCTAGTTGATTGTGTTGATATATTTAGGTAGTGATGTGTGAACACATTAGGACTTTCGAGGCACGTTTTCTCTCTTTAGGAGGTCCCCCCGCCCAAATTTGTATATATGGCTATAACCCTAAGAGGTCACTTATTTTTGTATATTCTAGTGGTAATACATACATTTAGTATTGTGTGTTGTTCGCCAAGCTTCGTCTTCTTCCTTGTGCTATTCATGTGGTTCCATGGACCTCAAACTCCAACATTTGGTATCAAAGAGAGTCCCCGCTTCATCTAGGATGTCGTTGATGCCCCTGTGGTGATAGTCTCAAAATTGCACCGAATATGGTGAGCATACTCAATATGATTAGAAGTTCAAAATAGCTTCTCTTTGTGGTGTTGAAATCACCATTGGAGCTCATTTCAGCCTCTGAATGCACTATCGTAGAACTTGTGCACGCAATTTCATCTTTTTGTGACAAAGATATATACCAATTTTGGTTCACCAATATAAGTGTCACAAAGTCTTTTACAGGTTTAGAAGAACTCATCACGGTATTTTTGTTCATCTTTTCTAGTTACAATCATTTATTTTTGCATCACGGTATTTTAATTAGTGGCCATGGCTAAACGTAGTGATGTTTTTCATATGTTCATTGTTGAGGATAAGATGGACGGTACCAATTATCCATTATGGGCTTATATGATGCATCAGTTATTAGCCACAAAAGTATTATGGAATATTGTGCAGGGTGTTGAAAATCATCCTATTACACCTACAATTGTAGTTGTTGAAGCTGATGTAGAAGGCTTCGAAGATGGTGATATTCGTCAGGTTCTTGTTTGTGCTACAATGCATGTTCACTTACTATTGAGCAACTTTGTTGGTATGGCAAAGATGTTCAAGCACATGCATTTATAGCCTTGTTTGTCAAATATGCCATTATTCCTAACATTAGCTCTTGTAGGACAACTAATAATGATTGGGATACAGTTATGACTTTGTACTAGGCAAGGAATGAGGCTCATGTTGCTTACCTCTGAAAGCAGTTGGAGATCAAGCACATGAATGAAGGTGTTTCCATAGACATTTTTTTAATGAAGATCAAAGATTTGAAAGAATAGTTGAGTTTTATTGATGAAGTCTTCGCTAAAAGTTCACATGTGATACAGAATAGTAAAAAATTTGCTGCAAAAGAGGCAAAAGAAGAACAAGGCTAGAATGGTTGTTGTAGAGGCCTCTACAAGAAAAACAAAGTCTGGTAATCTAGTGTAGAATGAAGAATGGGTATTTACTACTATTTGAAGTTTTGACCCATCTTCTCCTGAACATTGTATGTATGTCTGCAATCGATTGAGATGTTTGGTAATTTGATAGTGGGACAACCAAACATATTACCTCATAGCATAGTTTCTTCACTTCACTCAAGCCTGCCCCTACAAGGAATACTATCACATGCACCAACAACTCCTCTTATCCTATCATGGAATTTGGTAAGATCATTCTAACTACTAGTGATAGTAGTTTTTCTACATTCTCAGATGCTTTATTTGCACCACAGATCAAGAAAAATCTATTATCAGTTTTTTCTTTAAGAAAGATTGGTTTGGTTGTGAACTTTGTTGATGGTAGATGTACACTTCCTGATCTGTCAAATGGGAATAGATTATTGCTTTGGGCATTTTATTTCATAGGCTATATAAGCTCATAGATTATGAAAAATCTATGAATGATTCAGCATGTGCAATACATGATTCCCAGGCTATGTTAGATCCAAAGCTTTGGCATGCATTCTTTTCCCATCTGAATTTTGCTAGTTTGCTACACCTACAAAAATCTGATATGGTTTCCTCTTTGCCCATGATCAAGTGAAACTAAACTCTTTCAATCAAGGATTAAAGCCCTCTCATACGAGAAAGCAAGTAATGAAAACCATAATTATAATTGAAGTTCATCCACTGATTGAAATAAAATATAAGCAATCAAGAGGACGGATCTGCCCACAAAATCTGTAAGTATGATGAATCAAAAACTAGGGAGTGTATTGATTAGAATCTAGAATTGACATGCTTTCAATGGATGGATACGTCAAGGAAGTGAGGTAGTACTGCTAAAACCTGCTTTGTGCCAGCCCTGATGCACTTTAGAGTTATGAACTAGGCCCTTTTATCTTGCAAATGACACCCTATGTACTTTTGAAGTTGATGCTTGGCAACATTAATCCAAAATATACTAGTTCAAGCATAGTTAGTGTTGAAAATTTAACTATTTTAGTCCATACACTTGTTGGCCTTTTTACTCAGAGCTCACAGAACAGTAAAAATTGACAAAATTCCTTGTGAGGGAGTTCAATTAACTTAGATAACTAATCATTGCAAGTGGAATCATTTAAAATGATCAACCATGCTATAAGATATCATTTTAGCAAATCAAATCTTACCCCTGACTTTTTAGGGACTAACCAATAGATGATGAGTGAGCACTTTGAAGAAGATTTCTCCAACACATGATTGTACAAAGTCCATCTTCCTGGGGTCCAATTTTCCTTTATTCAACAAAGGTCGAACTTCAACCACTATGTCTTTCCTTCTCTTTGTAGTCTCCCTATCTAGAACCCTTGTTCTAGGGCTTTTTACTCCCACAACAGATTATCTAAATATCTAAGCCTCTGGTGCCAATTGAAGCTTAGCTTCAATTCCAAGTACATGATATATGAATATTCAGAGAAATTGAGCTCCATTCATGAATTTCTTGGAGTCCCAATGCTTTGCTGCTTCCTTTAGTTATTCATGAATGTAGATAGATATATCAACAACTCCAAAGGGTTTTTTGTTATCTATATTCTTCATCTTTACCAAAATGACATGTCTATGTAGTATTGCATACTTGGAAAGCCTAGGAAACTACATAAATTGTAGAAATGTTCAAATTGCAAAATCTCATTGGGTTTCTCCCTAAAATGTTGTATCTTGCATATGATGTTGCATTCTTTTTCACAAAGTTTACATCAATCTTTTTACCCATAGGATAAAACTACAATGATGTTTTATGTGCTCTTGCCTCATAATTATCTTTAGTTTATCCTTTTCCAAATTATTGACTTTTCATATGACATAAGGATAGAAATTATATCTTTTTACTTCATGTAGTGAGCTCATCACATGTTCATGTCTTTCAAATTTTACAAAGAACAAATGCGCATAAAAAATTCTATGAAATCCCAATGCATTCCACCTCTTTTACACCACATGAGACCTTTGGAATCTATAGAGTTCTTGGAAAAACATAGTATACTTACGTTTTTCCTTTTTTTACTATGAAGATATGCTTGCCCATTATCTTTATGTAGTGTTGGATTTCCTTTGCACTATACTCTTGTTCGAATAAGTCCTCCACTTCAGATTCTACCTCCACCACTTCCTTAATGGCTTCAATATTGAGGAACCAATGTCCCTTGGACAAAGAAACTGAATCCACTTCCAACTTAGCTATTGGAAGTTCCTTTGTCATTTTCTTGTGTAGCATTCCTCATCAAATCCATAAGGATCCACACTCAGACATACAGAAGACATATGCAAACATTAGCTTAATTACCAAAAGAACAAATCAGACAAAGGGTTTAAACAAAAATATATATATTAATAGAGAGAAATCTTATCTTGTGATTCTTAAAATATCAGATTCAAAATACATCATAGCTGTCAGATTCAAAATACATCATAGCTTCTGGATGAAGAATCAGCCTTCGTGATACAATAGCTTTGGAAAACAGCTTCTTGACGAAGCCTCGACCTCTCGACCACCCCCGAGCAATCATGATCACATTCACACTCGCACTCTCAATCACACTCTCACTCTCAATCCCTCTCAATCTCATTCACAATCATAACTATGTGATTTCACAATCATAACTGCAATCTCACTCTCATTCTCATTCTCAATCACACTCTCACTCTCACTCTCAATCACATTCTCATGGATCATTTTTCGTAATTTTGCATGACAAAAGAGGATTCCTTTCTTTATCTTTGTCCCTATCTTTGTGCTTATCTCAATCACATTCTTGTGAATTCCGTCTATCACTTCATTCATGATCGTCTCTCTCAGACGTCTGTCTTTCACTCTCGCCAAAATGATGAAGATTAATTTTGTTAGAAATATCTTTAACACAATGTCCTCATTCACCGGATCTCCTGTTCTCCGAACTCTGGTTCTTCAAGATACTCGTTGGACACCATTGTGAAATCTGCCGACTGCACGATCTTCTTCGGACAACCATACTCATCAAAATCGATAACTCCTTCTCACTCCAAGAAACTAATGCCTTGCATTGCATTGAAAATCTCATGATGTGGGAGGTAGCCTGGACAAGAGAAAGAACAAGTAACCTCTGCATCCTTTGCTTTAAAATACATGCAGGAGCCCTATGATGTCAATCGTCAATTTGGCTCATGTGTCAATGATACAGTCCGCATGTAAAATGAGAAAACCACCAGATATAAATACATGTGCAAGTACTATTGACAAGTCAATTACTAGTGATGTTCTACATGTGCGTAGAGAAATCATCCTATTTGAGACGTCTTGTGGCCATCCAAACATCGTTATGTACTGTCACCATTTTGAAGACGAATACAAACTAGAGATTCTCATGGACTTATGAGAGCAAGTTGACTAATATTCTTTTTCGGAGGAAACTAGTCCTTTCAAAAAGAAGATGCATTCGACCACATCCAAGAATTTGTCTGTCACAAAGGGCCTAGCACATGTATCAAGGGTTTCCCTATCAGCAAGAAGAAGACCCTTCGTGCGAACATGTATGTGCAGACGTGCATCAGTGTCGGATGGTAGTAATGTCGACAAACCGCGCTTGAGAAACGAAAATGAGGTGGCACCCTTGAGGCACTCTAGAGTGTAATACGAATATCAAGAAGGGAAGCTTGCAAGTGCGACCATAGAGGGATTACACTTACTACAATTAGATTCAATAAGATGAAACGAATCCATGGAGATATCTCTTACTTCAAATACTGATTGAAGAATCTGACAATCCTCTTCTTCCTCTATTGTCCAAGGAAGAATTCCTTCAACTTTCGTACCTCCTCGAAGTGTGTGTGTGTATAGCGTCCTTCATCAAGTGTATACTCACCTCGTACTTTTTGTCTTGTAGTCTTCGATGCTAGATGATGATTGATGATGTTAAGCGATATGCAGAGTGTCTTCAGTGGTACCATATATGAGGATTGGAAACAGAGAGCAGATCTCACCATTTACAACTCAATCCTTTCAACATTGGACTTGAATTGTCTTCAAGCCGAGAGAATAGACAACCTATTTGAATATACCATCTTCAACTTTGATGAGCGCATCATTGAATAAAGAAACCTTCTATGAAGCTCATAACAACAAACGACATGGACTTGATGATCTTCATTTCAGAACCACAATCATATTCCTTGCTATGTGCATATGTTCTGCTCTGATTCACATGTTTTACCTCAGAATGTACAATAATTGATATCTGCTATGTGCTCTAGTTATATCTAACTATCAGATTTGGAAACGGAACTTCATAACCAATGCTCTCATCCTCGGACAACATTACATATGTGAGTGATCTCCAATAACCAACAACTCTAACAAATTTGTTAGCCTCATGATTTTCCTCTGTTTGATTCTTGAACGTATATCCTTCGCAGCGTCTGATAGTTCTGAGCATAATAGTGTTCAGTCCTTAATTGGCCAAGTCTTCTGCTCCTCTACAAAGACACTTTCCATGATTAGCTTGAGTTGATTAAGTGATCTGATAAACAACATTTGTCTCCTTAAATAGTGGCAAAAGTATATGTGATCGCCGTCAGCTCTTCTCTTTGATCAGCAAGTCCTTACTACTTTATGAATCAACTTGGGACTCTTTCCAGTTTCTTCTTCTTCTTCTGTGGATAGAACTTCTCAAAACGCTCTCTGCACCTCGAAGCGCTCCTCTTCTCATGTCATCATGAGGGTTCCGCTGAAAAGAAACATTGAGGCAGAGATGGTCAGAAACGACACACTTCTCTAAGCGAGCAAATATGACTCCGCTTTTCTATTTTGGGCGCCACATGCATACGTTCGTGCATGGTTTTTTTTTTAACTCTATCATTTTTTTTTGTCCGCACTTTCTTCCTAGATTTCTGTTCCGGTTTTTTTTTCCTTTCATTGTTTTATTTTTACGTTTAACTTTTCATTCAATTCTTTTGTTTACTTTTCATTCAATTCTTTTGTTTCTCAATGTTTCGTTTCACACCTTTATGTGCATAGTGATATTGCATGGAACTCTCTAACATTTTATTATTCCATGAGAGAAATAAATTTACATGAGCACATCTAAACTAAAATATGCATACGCATGTATACTTTCATATGAAAATCGCATATAGGTAGATGCACGAGACATGTTCCTTTTTTTTTCAAAGGATAGCTTATGACGACTACATTAGATCTTGTGAGAGATAAGAAAACCAAATATTTCACACACATCAATAAAATTCCAACAAATAAATTCTTCCTCACTAGATTAAGAAAAAAAATTCAAAATAGTCATTACATGCTCTCATCACTCCACTAAAACAATTTCATCCATTTGATCATCACAGTCAATCAAGGTATTTTTCTCTAATTGTGCAAATGGAAAAAGATAAAAATAAGGAATAAACAAAGAAGTGAAATAGGTCCAAATAAACTCACACACTCTTCCTACACCTTGGTTTGTGCTCGATAATTATCACACCTACATACAAATATTTTTTGCTTTTTTTCTTTTATTACTTTTCTCTTTTGATTTTTCTATATTTTGCTTATATAGTTTTTCTATATAGTTTTCCAATATTGGTAAGGACAATTTCATGCCTTCTCCCCCTCTTAGCTCTTCTCCACATATTGAAAGGGCTTTCTTTAATTCCTGGGTTAACATCAATCTCGTGCCTAATAAATTCATGACTTTGTAATGTAGCCTTATCTATGCTTACTTTGGATTGCAATTATCTAACTCGTGCCTAATTAAGTGCGTTTTTGTTGTTGAGGCTTCTCTTTGTTAATTTCCATACATGTATGTGAATTCGCATATTGTTTCTAGGCTTCTTATTTTCGTTCATTCGTCTTTTGAATTGTGTGTTCTATAATGGTTCTTCCATCTCTCTCTTTATTTCTTACTTTATGAAGACCTTTGAAAGTCTTATCTTATTTTTTCCTTACCTCTCCATATTTGTCTAATAGTTTTGTGGCTGACCTTTGAATTTTCATTTTTTTCTCTTTTTTTAGGTTTCCAATTTTTTTAATATTTTTTGTATTTTTCTCATGTTTTTATTTTCCTTGATTTTGTTCTCTATGTGCTTTGTGCTTCTAACTCTTGTATTGATACATCTACATTTTTTCCTTTGTTGATGATCCATGTTCTTTCTAGAATTTCTTGATCTTGTTCTACCAAGTAAAGGTGCACTCAAGTTGCTGTCCTGCAAAGTTTGTTTCAGCCACTTTGGCATAGATTGTGCACTCTTGATAGACATGCGTTCATTATGTAAAACATATTCAATATGTACATCATGCGTGGGCTGAATTTCATGCTCAGTTTCAGCCATATTTTGACGCAAATGTTGAGCCATATGTGGCTTGAAATTTCCAATAGTTTTGACAATTTTTGGTTGAATTTTTTTCAGCCATGTTTGGCTGGAAATTCTCTACATTTTCAGCCCTATTTGGCTGGAATTTTTCATCCCTTTGAACCTCAGATGGCTGGTCTACATGGCCATAGTCAAGCACACCATTTTGCAACAAAGGCATGAGTGTATCGAACACATCTTGTGAGCTAACTGTTGGCAGTTTTTTGCATTCAAGTAGAGGGAAAATTGAACTTTCAGCAAATACCACATCTTGACTCACAATAATTGTGTTCGTCAGTGGATGGTACAACCAATATCCCTTAATTTCAGCACAATAACCAACAAATATACATTTCTTTGCCTTGTCATCAAGTTTGTGACGTTGTTGTGATGGCACAAGAGCACATGGCAAACAACCAAACACACGCATATGACTAACCATAGGCTTATGACCATTCCAAGCCTCATAAGGAGTGATGACTCTCAATGCTTTTGTAGGGCAGCGATTCAACACATAATTTGCACACATGACCGCTTCCATCCAAAACTTATGAGGAAGATGCTTTCTTTTAACCATACATCGTACCATTTCAAGTAAAGTTCTATTTTTATGCTCGGCAACACCATTTTGTTGAGGTGTATATGGCACCGTACATTGGTGTGAAATACCTCTTTCACGAAGAAAAGCATTAAACTCATGTGACATGTATTCACCACCACGATCCGTGCAGAGAGTCAAAAGCTTTTGTGAAGAAAAATTTTCAGCCATAGCTAAAAAATTTTTGAAGCAAGAAAATACCTCATTCTTTGCTTTCATAGGATACACCCATGTATGGCGAGTAGCATCATCAATGAAGGTAACAAAATATACATGCTTCCCAAAAGATGGAGTCTTGACCGGACCACATAGATCACTATGAACAAGTTGCAATTTTCTTGTAGTGTGTGTGTGACTATCTTTTGGAAAAGAAGCACGATGCATTTTTCCAAGAATGCAACCTTCACATGCATGCTTTTCAATGGACTCAAGTGTAGGCAAGCCATTAACCATGTCCTTCTTTTGCAAGTAAAGCAAACTATTGAAGTTTAAGTGACCAAAATGAGCATGCCAAAGCTCCATTTCAGCCATGGAAGAAGTACGAGCAACCAAGGCATTCGAGACAGCCCTCTTGTATGTATCCATGCGATACAAACCATCACATAATGTGCCGGACATCACTATAACATCGCCATTGCTGAAATCATGAACCATACACTTATCATCAACAAAGTGTACATGAAGTCCAGCTTTGGCAATCAACAGAACTGAAATTAAGTTCTTCTTGATACCGGGCACATACAATGCATTTTTCAAGAGAATCACACCTCCATTTGCAGTTGTAAGCTCAATTTCTCCTACTCCAATGATAGGATAAGAGGCATTGTTTGCACACACCACATGTCCTCCTTTAGGTGCATCTTTCAAAGAGGCAAAAAATCTTTTGCATGATGTTATGTGCTTTGAAGCACCACTATCAAAGAACCAATCCGAATCAGCCTCACTCACAACCATACATTTAGAATGTAACAAAGCATCATAATGACATGTAACAACACATGCCCAAAAATCTTGAGCCATGTTAGCTTCATCATTCTTTGCATTTGCTGAATTTTCAGCAATAGACATGCCCGATTCCTTCTTCTTTTCATTGCGTTTAGCAAGCTTTCTACACTCATCAATAGTATGACCTGCCTTCTGGCAATATTTGCATCTCTTCTTCTTTTGCAAATCACCATCATTAGAGGAATGAGTGGAAGAGGAAGCTTGAGGCTTTGGTTTTGATGAACCCAAAGCTGAACCATACTTGCTTTTCCCCTTTTGTGAGATAGCAAGTGCTTGCGTTCCCTCAATCAAACCACTCCTATTCACTCTAGATTGCTCTTCTTGCAAAAGAAGAGACACAACCTCATCAAATGCATACATATTAGGATTTCCTTTTGCAACCAAACAGAGTGTAGTAGCAAAGCTTTGAAAAGATTCCGATAATCCTTTCAACAATGTAGAAATGAGTGATGCATCCGGAATGATCTCATCTATGTTTGCCAATTGCTCTTTCAAGTCCTTGATGTGTGTCACATACACATCCAACGACTCATTTTCAGCCATACATACATCCTCAAGTTGCTTCCTCAAGTTGCTTCCTCAAGTATGCAACACGTGCTTCATTGCGCACGGCATACAAAGAAGCAAGAGTGTCCCATGCCTGTCTCGATGTAGAACATGACCGAATGTGTGGAACTATATGACGCTTCACTGAAAGCACAATCAAAGCATGAGCTTGAGCATCTTTTCCATCCCATCTAAGCTGCTCCTGTGTAGGTGGAGAAGGAGAAACCACTGTACTCGAAGAAGAAGCTCCATATGTGACAGTAGACTTTGAAGTAGAAGCGCCTGCCGGTCTTTGATCTACATCTGCCACTATGTTCCAAAGTTGTTTTGCAACAAGAACATGCTTCATCATGTAAGACCACATCAGATAGTTGGTCCCATCAAGCTTATCTTCAGCTTGAAGCATGCCAAACAAGTCATTGCTGCCCGCCATTTCACTAAGGAACAAGAATGTGAAAAAATCTTCACTTCGATGAAAGCTGAAATGAGTGCTGAAATTTCAGCTCACAAACCATCACTCTGATGGCGATTCTGACTGCACGAATGGCTTCGAAATAGGGGTAAAACCCCAGCATACCTGATGGAAATGTTTTCGGGCTGCTGAAATTCACACTTCTATGCTCCGAAGTCGATTTGCATTGTTAAAGTGCCCGCGCACCGCGACGCGAAAAACCAAAACTTGAGAAGAAGCTGAACCTGCTCTGATACCACTGTTGGGTGTGTGTAGAAGTGCGAGAGACACACAAGAAGCACACAGAAGGAGCACAAACGCAGCAATACACATGGAGAAGACGATGGTTGGAATATCTCTCTCTATTGATCGATGAACTGAACTGATGTAAGAGCTGAATAATATCCCTAAGGACAAAGTACCACCACATATGAGAGTATCAAGTATGTGGTAACATGGGGAAAAAACCTCTAGCCAGCACTAGAGTAAAAAGTGCCCATGCATAGGGAAAAGGTTCACATCAAAGCTACTCGAGGAACATATAAGTGTAACAAATACGTGTCAAATTATATAAAGTTAGAGATAGAGTTTAGTATGCACCACCTTGCTTGAGAATCCCTTATGCACCAAAGTGTGACCTTATTAGTCTCCTCTTGTGTAGTTCCTCCTTTGGATCTTGGAATAGGCATAGCTTCATAACCTGCTCCAATTCCATAAATAATTCTACCTTGCAAATAGGCCTCCATTCTCATTTATCAAGCCACATAGTTGTGTCAATCAGACTTCTCAATCATTGAGGGAAAGCCATCACCCATCTTGATCGAGCTCTGATACCATTGAAAGAACTTGGAGAAGCTTGTAGGAGGTAGAAAAGTGAGTTGTGAAGCAATAAAGTTCTATCCAGCCAATTGGCACAAGACAAGCCCTTTAGCTTATGGAAACTCAAATACATCTTATCCTTATGTGATAAGTGCAATAAAATGCACTATGCACTTTTTAGCGCCAAGGAGAAAGAGTCGATACAAAACATATAGGTTCGCACATCGACTAGCTCAAAAAACATAGTATCTTTGGATGAGACAATGAACTTCAAATGCTCATAGTGACTAGAGTGATTACAATTAGAAAACATCCTTTGGAGGAATGATACACATAAGGTTGAGTGTATAGAATGTAGAAGCGTATAGGGAATAAGAGAAATATGATTTTTGAATGAACCAGACACTCAATATTGGTACCTCCTATTTTTCAAGATTGTGCAGAGATTGACCCCGAGACAAAACAGAACTTAGATTTCTCCCAATCTACTAAACCAAATGACTTGAAAATTTACACGCATAAACAGATCCTAATACCTTCTAATGACTCCTCTCACATCTAATTTGGAGCTAAATACAGAGCGCATTAGCCTCTACAAGCTTACTATTATTGAAGAAAATGATGCAAGAAAATGAAGGAGTAAGACAATGATGGTCAAAGGTGTATGTATATTGCTTCCATGTAATTTAAAAGTGATTTGAAGTCTTTACATAGAGTCTTGAAGTGCTACACGACTTATACAAGTGAGTTTTGAATTCAAATGAAGGTAGTAAAGATGGTTGGAGGGAATCAATTCACTTTTCTACAATTGAGGAAAAGTGAAGATCTAGTTTGATCTACATTTAGGTGATTGATTGATTGATTGATTGATTGATTTATTACAATGCAACAATCACAAATTCATGGATTTTGGGCACTTGTTTTATATTTTTATATGTGTAAAGCTCTAGGCGTTTACAATGATAAAAGATGCATAAAAAACACAATAAATGAGAATAAGTAAAAGAACTCCCCAATGGATATTCTTTTGATGTAATCCAAGACATAGTTTTTGAGGTAGATAAAATCCACCTCAAGCATAGTTTAAGCTTGATGTTCCAACAATGTGGATGCATCAAATTTTGTGATCAGATGTATCCTTGCACAAGTTAGACATGGCGGAAAATTAGATCACCCTATTGCCTATGCTAGTAGGAAATTTAATCAAGTAGAGAGAAATTATACCACTACTAAAAGAGAAGGCCTAAGAATGGTGTATGTAGGTAAAAAATTTAGAAATTACCTCCTAACCGATAAATTTAAGTTTTTTATTTACCACTAAGCATTATTTTACTTGGCCAATAAACTGTGCAATACAAGAAGGCTAGTGAGATAGTTCCTACTACTAATGGAATTCGACTTGGAAGTAGTATTCAAAAAAGGAAACACTCATGTAAGAGCTGATCATTTATTTAGAATGACTCATGGAGAACCACCCACAAGACTAGCTAATGATCTACCTGACACATACTTATTCAACTTGGAAATGTGTCAAAAATGGGGAGAAAGATTGATCCCACTTCTCACACATGGACCACATCATAGGATCAATAAGAACGACAAGAAGGAATTCATACCATCATGAAAGCTACATATTATTGTAGGAAGTTTGTATTTTAAAGATTCTAATAGAATTCATACAAAGTTGTGTAGAAGATGAAGAAGCATAGGAGCTTAATCGAACAAGCCCATGTGAACAAGTGGACAAGGCAAAAGGGTGTCCATGGAACGAAAAGAGATTTGAGAAGATTAGGTGTGTATTGGCCAAACATGCAAAAGGACATATATGAGCACATCAATGACTGCCAAGCGTGTAAGGAAACTACACCTAATGAAAACACATCCTTATGTTACTCCACCATATCCGTAGAGTGGAGCAAAGGGTTAGTTAATTCTTTTAGAAGGCAAACTTACCCAGAGGGAGCAAGCCCATCTAGAAGGAGATCTCTAGATGAAAAGAGCAAGGACTATGTCATCATAAGAAGAGAACTATTCAAAAGAGGGAAGGATAATAAATTAAGATTATGTGTACATGAAGGAGAATGCTTACCAATTCTACAAATGGCTAATGTGGGTGCCATAGAAGGTCAATTTTTAGCCGATAAGACTCTCAAAATGACTCTCTTTGCAGGCCTATGGTGGCCAACCTTACATATCGATTCCAACACTTATATGCAAAGTTGTGAAGTATGTCAATGAACCAAGTATCTTATAAGAAGAGATGACATGCCTTAAAGATCAATGATCTATGCTAGAGCATTTTCGAAATACAACATTGAATTCATAAAAACAATAAACCCCCCAGCAAAAGGGTCACATGCAGAGTATATTATTGTAGCCATGAACTATCTCACAAAATGTGTACAAGCAAGGGAAAATAGGAAAGAGGATGCCCAAACCACAGTTCATTTTTTGTTCAAAAATATCTTCACATGTTTTGGAATCTTGATAGAACTTGTTAGTGATAGGCAAACACACTTCATGAATGGTGATTGAATCTCTAATGAATCAATTTATAGTAATTCATAAGAAATCTCCTTATCATCCCCAAGATAATGGACAAGGTGAGAGTTCCAATAACATATTATGCTCATCCTTAACTAGAATAGTTAACAATGGAAGCTTAGATTGGGGCAAACAATTGCATCATGCAATATCGGCCTTCCATGTGGCATACAAGACTACTATTGGAACTACCCCTTTCAATCTAGTTCATGGGCGAAATGTGATACTACCAATTGAGGTTTTAGTTCCCACTTTACGGGTTGCCCAACAACATGAATGGACGGGCCACAAACTATCCAGGCAATTGGATCAGATTAAGAATTTCCACAAGAACAAACTACAAGGAGTGGTAGGCAGCAAAAAAGTAGACAAAAAGCATAGTACGATGCTCATATTAAAGATGCGTGACTAAAGGAGGGAGACCTACTATTTGTGTACACATTGAAACAAAATGCCAAAAAACTACAACAATGTGGATATGGACTGTTATTGATAAATTGAATTTCATCAATTGGAGCAATTAACTTGGCCACACTAGATAGAGATGTACTCCCCAACTATATTACTAGTTGTAGAGTCAAGAGGTATACTAAACCATTAATGGAAAAACATGTTAGCGAGACTCTTAGGAGCACAGAATAGGAAAAAAGAAGAGGAAAGGATAAGAGAACAAGCTCAAATAGAAACACTAGAATGCATTAGAAGAAAGAAAGAATGGACACCACAACAAGATTCAGGTATCTACAAGGAGAAGACCCTATTCACATGGCAAACTATCAAATGGGTTATGCAGAGGGGCTAGGTAATTATTTCAACCATCCATATGTGAACCTAGGACTTGGTACAAAGGACTAGGAATTAGTAGACCCATTTATTGACACAAGATCCACCTTGAGTTGCATGAAAGCCTCACTAAAAAAAGAACTCAAAATGCCAATTAATCTCACTAAAGCATATATGATAGGGATTGGAGGTAAAATCATTGAGTGTTAGAGAGAGATTTTGATGCTCCTTCATCTCGAAAACACCACCATGAATCAAAGATTTCTAGTATGCAAGGACGAAGACCTTCTAGAAAATCTGATTCTAGGTTAAGATTGGACTTTGGAGTATGAAGTCAACATACATGTAGCCCAAGGATACTTATCAGCTAAAGTAAGACATACAAAAGTCTTTAGTCTTCTATATGTGAGATAATCAAATACCACTAAAGGAAGAGTACCTAGAATAGGAAGTTGCGAGAACTTAGTGCAAGAAATTCCAAATATAACATTGAATCAAGATTGTCCCACTCCGAACTCACCTACACCTCGTGGTAAACTGCATGATCCTTTACTAAATTCTTCCCTATAAAGGGAGTTTGAGGGAGAGTCAGGACATTTCATCCAAAAGAGCTAGCATGAGGATCAAGACTCCTACACCTGCACCCACAACAAGGACATGACAACATCCAAACATATGTTTACAATGGATTCAGAAGGATCACTTGCAACAATATGAATATCGGAGGAAGATACAAATAGATGAACAACAAAAGACACGAAGAAATAGTAAGGATTTCACTTGCAATGGAACAAAGATAGGATTCTATGTGTCTCACTTCCAAAGTGATTGTGGACACTTAATGATTACAATGACAAATGTCGATTCCAAAAACAGTCAAGGAGTAAGCCAATCAAGAGATAAAGATGCTATATGAAGTAACATACTAGAACTTAAGAACTCAAACCGATAACCAAGGGTTAGAGACAACCACATTCAATGAAAGAAGAGAAACTCCAACACAAAAACAAAAAACGATCATAGATCACATCCAAAATGTTTAGAAGTTAGTCCAACAAGATAGGACCCAGAAGTCTGATTACAACATTAAAGTGGAGACCAAAGAAGCAACAAGGAGAGCGCCAAAGCAACCATATGGATCATTCTTACATTCGTAATAAGTTTATTGCATCAAGAGTATGCATGATAGGGCCACCCTAGACAGCCATACATTCGACATTGTTAAGTGTTAAAGTTATTACGTACTTAATCCTGGGTTCTTGGGATGGTGAGGGGTCAGATAATTCCGAGGCCCTTTATATATTTTCCAAATTCACTGCTCAACTTTTGATAATCAACTTCATTGATTAACTCCGAATAGTTACAGAACATTCAATTACACTTTCGGTGCATAACAGTTCTTAACAACTATCATAACTTTGTATGCATAACTTTCACTCTTCATTTATTATTACTGTTATACGTCACACTTCACTTCAACACAATAAAATGTTACACCGTACCTAATTCACTTCAATTTTGAATACTGACTCTTACAGATAACTTTGCAGTTAATATAACTTCAAAACAAAATCAACTCCAGATCATCGCCTAGACCGAACAAGCTGGTGATGCATCTCTCATCTCTTCCGTGCATACTACATTGAATTAGGAAAAAGGGGTACAACTTTTGCACAAGACCTTTTCAGTGCGCGACTTTACAATTAGAATTATTCTTGTAAATAATATTCGGGCGGCTTCACACTGGCACGCACGGTGGACTCGAACCTAGCAAGGAAAATTACAAGATTTAGGAATCATCAATGATTGCTTGGATATAGATGGATCTTGCTAATTTAAAGGTTTGGGTTATTTTCAACATTTCCTTCAAAATTTGTGATTCAACCATATGTGCATCAGCCGGCACAAAGCTGGAAGCAATTACTTGGGAAAGTAAGGCATCGGATTGACTCTGCAAAACAACTTCTTGAAGATAGAATTCATTAGTGAGCGTCACATCATGTCGTAGCTTCAAAATAGCAATCTCTACATCAATGCGCGATAATCGCTCGTCTTGGATACCCAATTGTTTCTCTCTGTGATTAAGTTCTTGAGACTGGAACTGCATGGTTCTATAAAAATCTTGCCTCTCTTTCTGGATGGCTTCGACATCCTTCTTGAGCTGAATATTGCAGCTAATTTCCTCTTCTAGAGAGCGACTTCTCTTAAAGACCTCTTCTGTAACTTTCTTTAATTATGTTTAGGCCTATAAGGCTAACTCAGTGGTCTCTTGACCCTTCTACTCAATCATAACCATGTCAGCGTGCGTAGTCTCTAGGAGATTACCCAAAGCGGTCATGGCGTCCTCTTTGTCAATCAGGATGTCAGTCAGCTTACTAATCTCATCATCACGAGCTTCGATGATGGCATTCTTCTCATTCAACTATTCTTGGAGACTTCGAATCTGTTCCTGTGGTGAATTGGCTTCAGTTTTGGCTGCGAGCACCTCTTCCTGGAGTGGCATGATATCCGCTTCAAGAATGTCCACCTTGGATTGGTACTCCATTCATAGGGATTGTTGGGCATCTTGTAGGTGATGGGGGAGATGGGCCGAAAGATGAATAAGATAAGTACCTATCTGAGCTAGTTGGGCCAATGAATCTAGAACAATGGAGGTGGAGATTGGTTGAGAGGGGTTAGCGGAAACTATGGTGGATGACGAAGGAGGTGAATAATGAGGGAAGGGAGGGAGAGGATAGGTTATCGAATGACACACTGAGGGAGGAGGGCTAGGCAGCAAAGGCATCTTTGAGGGGGAAAGAGGAAGAGGTGGATTTTGGAGGGAAGATAGTAGGGCAAGAGTGGTTACTGCAAGAGAGGAGACATCAGGTTGGACAGTCACCTCCTTAGGTTGCATTGTCTCCATGATTTGTTCAACTTCTGTGACCATGTCGTTCACTAGATCATGTGGATTAGGCTATGGTTGCATGACCGTTTCATCAGGATGGACATCTTCCATGATAGTGTCAGGAGCAACGTGGTCTTTAGGGGATGGTGGAGCAGAAATAATCTACGCAGAAGAGGCAGTATCTTGCAACTAAATGGTTGAGGATGGCTATGTTTTACTATGGGAGGGGCTCAATTTACGGTGTTTCCCCTTAAAGAACTGCAAGAGATCATCATCGTCATCGACCTCCATCACTTGTAGGGACTCCTCATGGAAGAGAAGTGTATTCAGGGGAGGAGGTTGTGCAACTTGAATCATCGCGAGGAGGAATGTTAGCAAATGTGGCAATCTTGTTCGAGGAATATGGCCTTTCACCAATTGTCGAGAAATGGCATGACATTCCTGGTGAATGCGTCGGAAGAAAAATGAAGCAAAATTAACAACTTCACACACAACGGCGTGGATCATGGAATAGAAGGGTCAAGAAATGCCGTATGTACGTTTTTGAATGTTAAGTGCAGCTACAAGAAATTGTGGTGCTGAGCACTCCGGTTCAAGACGACAAAGAATGGCAAATTCGTTGAAAGAATGTTGTGGAAAAAGCTCTTTCATGGTCGACAACGGTAAGAGGGTTCCATCTACACTACCCTCGTGAGAGAGGTGGAATCCCTCAGCGACATTGTTAAGGTTCATGACAACATGCGGGTTAAGACAGGCGAGTGGCCAGTAAGTGTCGGTAGCCGGAGTATCATCAATGGGAGAGATGATCTCTGCAAAGAAATGCTGACATTCAATCGAATGCCAGGGCAGTTCAGTGAATGTGAAAAGGCCACGAGTGCGCAAAAACTCGCTCGATTTCGGAGCAAGGCCCGCATAGAAGGTAGCAATATTAGCCAAAGCTTCCATGGCGAGCATGAGAGTACGAAGATAGTTGGTAATAGAGAACGTGCAAAAACACAAAACACAATAGTGAAAAAGAGGGGAGAATTCGATTAAGTAAAAACACCAAATGGAAATGCGGGAAGGAACATAATCATCACTTTGCCTTGGAAATATACAAACATAATGACGACATGCATGCATTAATAGAATCTTAGACACGTATGGTAGTGGCTAATCATGTTTAGGTAATAAAATGGAAATGTTATGGTGAGTCGGTCAATTAGAATGTGTAGCCTAGAAAGGGATATCGAGCCAGAACAGTGGTATAAACTGGACGGAGAATACAAATACCGATAAATCATCAAGATAAAGAAGGTGTGGGATAATAGGGATGGAAAGTTGGAACTCCTCAGTCCACATAAACTGTCGGGGATTACCAGTGATCAACGGATTCAAGGGTATGGCTAAATGTGCGAGCCACCGAAGATACCACCCATGCAAGCATATTTGGCCAAGGAATCATATAACTTCCTTTGGTGTTGTAGGGGTAGGTGCATGTAACACGGCTAGCACTTTATCAGGATTCACCTGACTGCCTTGCTTGGAAATAATATGACCAAAAGAAACTGACTGCCTTGCCACAAGAAACTGAAAAGACTGACTTGCTTGGATTTAAACACAACCGGAACTCTTGAGACTTAGAGAAACAACACCGGAGGTGGTAAAGATGAGCCAATGTATTACTTGATAACGAAAAACCATCCAGATACACTTGCATAAAGATGTTTAAGTAGGGGGAAAAATTTCTTGCATACAACGTTAGAAGGTACTAGGAGCATTGCGAAGACCGAACCACATCACCGTACACGCATATACACCCCAATTTGTAATAAACGTTGTCATAGAGAATTTTGACCTCCACTTTGATTAGGAAATCTAGAACTTGCAATGATCTTCTAAGTCATGATGCTAACATTGAAGTGAGCAATGCAAGGGATTTACACCTTTTGATTTGGCAGAGCAGTCAAAACACGAGGTAATAGTACATCAATATTATCCAAAGGAAGGACATGTCATGAGGCACATTAATTCTGTGTATGTTTTTGGAAAACTCTAATCATACGGTTTCAATTCTATAAAAACAAAAGGAGTGACATGTAGCGAACGGATAGCTTTTGGCCAAAGAAAGTGGCACATGCATGGAAATAGGGAGAGGTGGCATACGAAGAGAGAGAGGAGGCAATGCATGATAGGAAAAAGGACAGCAGAATCATCAACTTAAAAAGAGGATGGCTGGAAGACATACAGGAGGCCAATTCATTGTTCCTTATCTAGTAGATCTTAAGACACACTAATCATGGGGGGGGGGTGAGACGTTCAAACCCACTAAATGCATAAGCCAACAAGAGGGACACCAAGAAGATTGCCAAAACACGTTTATACTCCATTAGCAACTCGTGTTCAAGAAGGCAATGAGAGCTTGGTATGAGGAGTACTAGTACCCCTCATAGTTGCGCACAATTAGGCGCCACAAGGCATACCCCCCAAGCACTGAAAAAGGCTGGATAGAAATAGAGGCTGTGACAGGGGGAGGGGGGCTTAATCAATCTTATTAGCAGGGAGGAGAAGCGTCGAAGCAGGGAGGATGGCTGATATCTGATGTGGACAGACAAGTTTGGAAAGGTTGTCACCTTTTGACGACAGAGCAAATCATCCGATCTTCTGCAAGAATATGTGCAGAGGATACTTATGGTGGATCTGACATCTTTAGGGAAGTGCTTATGCAGACCACAGAAGGAGGAAAAAGATTGGCATCGAAGAACACTAACACACGACAATGATGAATTTCTGACAGAAAGGATCGTCTAACATCTGGACATGGAGAGCGGTGATGCTTCAGATATGATGCTGGAGGGGTAGCTCTTGAATCAAACTATGCGAAAAGTTTTGATACCAGGATCTTTTGACAATTCCATCTGCATAATATTTCAAGAGGTTTTCTTGTGATAACGCTCATATTTTATTCCCTGCCAACGAATAAGAGTATGGTGGTATGTACTTATGGGCTAGACTCTGATATATATATATATCTATATATATATATATATATATATATATATATATATATATATATATATATATATAAATAATGATAAAAGTTTATTCTAATATATATATATCTATATATATATATATATATATATATATATATATATATATATATATATATATATATATATATATATATATAATGATAAAAGTTTATTCTAACTTCTGAAACGCTTCTAGTAACATTATGATGCATACATGTACATATGATTTGACATTGAAAAGAAAAAAACACATAGTTTTTTAGTGTCTATTATCATCCGCAATATGTCAAAGGTGTTTGCATATTCAATAATACCTTAACCACTCGATTTCTTACATTTTTTATTTACTGGTATGTAGAATTTTTTAGGATTAGTGTCGCACACGCAGTTCGACAACTCTGCATGAATCATGTAACAATAATCTTTTCATTCCCTGGTGATTACAAACTTTCTAGATCATTGATCTTTTAGCGAAAACTGTTGGATATGATCTTCCAGGATGCAAATTAATGCACATGATTAGTGTTGGGACTTCATTCTAACACCACAGCTCATTTACTTCGTGTTCTGCTGGGGATTAATTTGAATAAGTCAATAGGCATCTCGAAGGGAATGAAATGCTATTTTATTTTATTTTTTTTTATGAAATGATCCCACATATTTAATATTCACATACGTTCTAAACTATCATTTAATTCAAAACATTAATCCGTACTTTCATGTGGAATTGAGACATTGAATTTTTATGTGCAATTTAGACATGTAATTCTTATGTCAACATTGTGATAACTTTGACACCCTCTGTCATACGACTTCAATAAAGAGAAAGGCCTCGCTTGCACGAGAGTAGACATTGAGTTCCTCTTTATCGCTACTATTTCAATTTGTGCATTTTGGCTGAAACTTGGTTCATTATGTTCTAAGCTACAACAGATATTGTTGAAAAAACATCGATTTTGACTAAAATTTATAGGAATAATCATCGAGCTTGTAAACTCTATATTTTGTGTACACCCTTACTATGTGAATAACATTTCGTCCTATTTGATTTGTAGAAAGGATGAATTTTAATCATCTTTGGTGTTGAATTTGAATTATTGAATGTGGAAAATGATTACGCATGGATTCTCATGATTGATGAGAGTAAAGTTACGATATTTGAATGAAAATCCGAACTTGATTTATCTAAGAACTTTCTGAGTTTTTTGATGATACATGAGATTCCTCCAAGCACCCAGTGTGAGCCATAATTCTAGCGGTTGGCTTGATCCACCGACCAATGCTTTCGCTCCTACAATGTAGTCATTGATATGTCCCTTTTAGCCATGCCCATCTGATTATAGCCACCGTAACCATCCACAAAGGAATACATTTCTCGTCCGGAAACATCATCAAGCATTGTATCCAAAAAGGGAAGTGGAAAGGGATCCTGTACGGTCGCCGCATTTAGTTTTCGGTAATCCACACAAATACGTAACTGCTTATTTTCCTTTGGGACGATAACAATAGATGAAATCCGTTTTGCATGCTCAATGGGAACAATGAAACCTACTTTCACCAAGCGATCCAATTCAACCTTCACTTCAGTAGCATAATTTGGGTTCATGCAGTAACTCGGCTGCTTGATTGGGCATGTATCTCGTTTGAGCATCACATGGTGTTGATAGATGTGAGGGTCCAACCCTTTCATATCTCGATAGTCCCTCACAAATACATCTTGGAATTCTATCAACAATTGTAGTAGCTCATTTTGAAAAGTTTCTGGTAACCCCGCCTTAATCTTGACTGGTCGTGGTGTATCCTCATTTCCCAAATCGTAGGTGACAAGTTGATCTTCTGGTTCATAAAACTGCGATGACATGGGTATATCCTCAGGTGACTGGAGATGGTGGATACTATGGGCAATCAAAAGCTGATCCATAGCTAGGTCCCCTTCCAACATATGCATAGGTTCGGCTACATAGGATCCAACATGGATGTCGCATGGCTTCATCTTATCCAAAAAAATTACTACTTCGGGTGGTTACTTTTCAAAATAAGTTCATGTGCTGAACAGTCTTGCAATACTTTGGCTTGTTTTAGCCAGGGCCTCCTGAACAACAAGTTGTAGTTGAGAGTTGAGTCAAGTAATTCTAGAACAAAAAAAGTCATTTTGAACATGGCTCCTATAAGATTAATGGGTATATCACGTACCAAACCCACTCGATAGACCCTGGACTGATCCACCATCCTCACAAAAAACTCAATAGGTTGAATCTGAGTCCCAACTAATCATTTACAAAGAGCGGCTGTCACAATATTCACACCAAGCCTCCATCGATTAACACTTGAGTGATTTTTTGGTTTCTATAGCATACCGTAATTAAAGGAACAACATGATCCACCGTAGAATTAGTTTCTAGACTAACAATAGATGTAGTAGGTGTACATGAAGATTCTAGACAAACTTATTGCTGAAATTATTGTCATACAACCGGAACCAAGGCTAATAGTTGCCCCAATGGTATTGTTATGGAGGCTTGCAATAGAATATTCCACACAGAGTCAAACTTGGACGTACTCCTTACTGCATCCGGTGGACTCTCTGGCGGCACTCTCATCGGACCTGGTTCTTCCGGTGGTGGATTTGGTACTGTCTACTGAACCATTGGTATTGGATCAGGAAAGAATGTTGGTTCTTGACTAGCCCACGTACTAGCTTTGGTAAAAACTCTCTATTGTTCTCGAATGATAGTCTCAAAAATCATAGTAACTGGTTGTAATTTCTTGATGGACCGTGTTTGAACTACTGTCCCTTCAGTATCTACTGCTGAAATATATACCATGTTGGTGATTAGATGCTATCACTCTTTTCTTCATTTATCATACTCGACCACATTTTTACAATTTATATGTCTAATTTCACCATGGAAATGGCATCAGGGTGGCGGGAGGGATGTTCCTTCAGCTGATTGACTGAGATTCCACTAGGCCTGACCGAAGTGGTTTGCTCGAGTTCCCCGATAGGTTTTATAACTTTGGTAGGAAGTATTCCTCAATTATGGTGGTACATACTGGGTAGCCTATTCTTCTTGCTCCTATATTATAGCATTTACGATTGGCCTAACCTGTACTTTAATGTCATATTCAATTAACCATTGAGAAACCTCATTAATCAGTGTAGATTGAAACACTATAGCCTTGTCTGTCGGATCTGCTAGATAGTCGAGTATAACATAATTAATTTCAAAGGTTCTCACATGTGCATCTGGATCATCACTGGGAAATCCTCCAAATTTCGTATATGTAACTCCAGTGGGTACCAGTGGTGGTGGTATGGCATGTTGCTGCTACTGCTGTTGCTATTGATGTAGTTGTTGATGTTGTTGTTGATGTTTTTATTGCTGTTCCGAACCACTCATGTTGTTCAAACCAAGAGGAAATGAAACCATCAAATGATTTGAACCAGTTACACCTAATTTCCATTGTGTTATTCCGTTGTATTGTATGCTCTTCCACAATTGGATTATTAAGTCGTTCCCACATGCCTACGCCCAACTGCCCTTCATCGTAATGGACTTTTGAAGTGAGCTTTTCAGTAGAAATTTCATCCAACAATACACTATTTCCCTCAAAATCAGAACCGAGAATAGAACTTTCACCAAAATTTGGCAAACTTGCCCCGGAATTATCCGAGGTTCCATCGAAATTCCACAAACTACTATCAGAAACTTCCACACTGTCACCAAAACTAGTGTTTACTTCACCAATCTTACTTTCCGCAGATGCGGTTGGTTGCACTTCTGGTACACCTTGTAATCCTTACACAAGAAAATGCTGAGGTGGTACTCCACTAGCCCAGATTTCTCGTTTTCCTTGCAACGATTGTCCATCACCACTACTACCCGGAGGTGTTCCCAATGCACTAGGAATTTTCCAAGGATGCTGATCCCTTTTGTACTTCGGATACGATTCTCCAGAACGTGTTACAAGAATATATCATTGGATTCTTTCTCAACTCTTAGTCTATGCACCAACTGGCTACTCCATGCCCCATGGTTGGTGCCAGTGTTAAGTGTTAAAGTTATTATTTACTTACTCGTGGGTTCTTGGGATGGTCAAGGGTCTGATAATTTAGAGGCCCTTTATATATTTTCCCAATTCAGTGCTTAACTTTCGACAACCAACTTCATTGATTAACTCTGAATGATTACAGAAGATTCAGTTACACTTTCGGCGCATAGCAGTTCTTAACAATTATCATAGCTATGTACACAGAACTTTCACTCTTCATTTATTATTATTGTTATACGTCACACTTCACTTCAACACAGTAAGACTCTTCACTTCAATTTTGAATACTGAGTCTTATAGACAACTCTACAATTAATGTAACTTCAGAACAGAAGCAAGTCGAGATCATCGCCCAGACCAAACAGGCCGGCGACGCATATGTCATCTCTTCCGCGCATACTCTATTGATTAGGAAAAAGTGGTACAATGTTTGCATTAGACCTTTTTAGTGCACGACCTTACAATCACAATTATTCCTGTAAATAATATTCTAGCGGTCTGACAACACATGGGCTCTTCAATAAAACATAGTGGTGCACTTTTCCTCTACATGAATAGAACTTAGCTTGTACCTCTAAAAGTTCAAATCAAAATAATGTACATCAGTAAATGCTTCGGCTATAAGCTAAGCTCATGTTTTCTTTCAGTCGAGAAAATAAGAAAATGAGAAGAAAAAACTATGGTCAGGTATCATACTTTGCTCAAATTAGCACCGAGGATGTTGATTCATGAGGAATGATGCATCATTGTACACAATTAGAAAGAAAAGGATTTTTTCATATTCAAGACGAATTCTCTATTACCATACAAGTGCAAATGGATTCCAAGGATTCTCAAGCTACCATACGAGAAGAGACACTAGAATTCCCATTGAAAAGTGCAAAGAGAGGAATGGGACATTGGTTTCCAAAAGATCAACCTGTGTCAAAACATCTATTCTTAATTACCATCAAGATAATGGACATGGATCATCAATTTCCAATCATGTCACACGATTTCTGAATACTATATGAAATCTCATTGACACTAGAAATTCTGAAGAGGCTGGCATTCAGTAGATGCGACACCCCTGAATTAAAAAAAAAAAACGGTTTTTCTCGCTTATGCGATGCTAGCGTTGCATAAGCGATAGTAGTGTTTTTTGATTTTTTTTTAAGGAGTGTTCATCACATAAGGGATGGTAGCATCGCTTATGTGATGGTAAAATCATGTGTCGCTAACTTGGGACGTTATTTGCAACATTGGCAAACTATCTGTGATGTTTTTGCATTGCGTAGCGACGTCTTGTGCTCCAGAGCATCCCATAAGCGATGCTTTGGAATATTAAAAGAAAAATTCAAAATGTGTCGGGATTTGGATGCGAGAGAGAAAGAGAGAGAGAGAGAGAGAGAGAGAGAGAGAGAGAGAGAGAGAGAGAGAGAGAGAGCAAGAGAGAGAGAGAGCGAGAGAGAGAGAAATCATATGTGTTGAAGCCAGGTATGCATAGACACACACATACATATGCATACATACACACATATACACACATAGACACACACACACACACATACACATAGACACACACACACACACATACACACACATATACACACATACACACATAATGATGCACACACACAGGTATACATTCATACACACACACATACATGCACACACACATATATGCATAGACACACATGTGCATACATAATGCATACATAATGCACATGCATACATACACATACATAATGCATACACACACATATGCATACATAATGCATACACACACAGACACATACACACACATATACACACACATAATGCATACACACATATGCATATATACATGCATACACATAGAGACATAGACACATACAGAAACACAGACACATACACACACATAAACACAAAGACACACTCATAGACAAAAAAACATACACATAAACACACACATACACACACACATATATACACACACACATAGACACATACACACATAATGATGCATATACGCACATACACATGCATACACACAAACACACACACATACACACACATATATGCATACACACACATAGAGAGAGACATGCACAAACATACACATGCATGCATACATATGCATACATAATGCATATGCATATCCTTACATACATACTTACATGCATACACACACATATGCATACATGAGGTACATGCATACATACACATACATAATGCATACAGAGACATATGCATACATAATGCACATGCATACATACAGATACATACACACATATGCATACATACATGCATACACATACAGACATAGACACATACACACACATAGACAAAAACACACACATAAACACATACACACTCATAGACACACACACATACACATAGACACACACATATACACACACATACACACATAAACACATAATGATGCATACGCACACATACACATGCATACACACATACACACACGCATACACACACACATACACACACATAGAGAGACATACACACACATATACATACATGCATACATATGCATACATAATGCATATGCATATGCATACATAATGCATATGCATATGCATACATACATACTTACATGCATATATAATGCACATGCATACATACACATACATAATGCATACACACACATATACACATACACACACATAGACACATACACACACATAGACACATACACACAGATAAATACGTACACACTCATAGATGCTCACACATACACATAGACACACATGCATACGCACACATATACACATACACACATACACATATATACACATACACACATAATGATGCAGACACACACATACACATGCACACACACATACACACACATACACACATACACACACATATATGCATACACACACATATGCATACATACACACACATACACATACATGCATAGGTATGCATACATACATACATGCTTACATGCATACACACACATATGCATACATAATGCACATGCATACATACACATACTTAATGCATAAACACACATATGCATACATAATGCATATATAATGCACACACAAATACACACACATATGCATACATACAGGCATACACATACACAAATAGACACATACACACACATAGACACACACACACATACATACTCACAGATGCACACACATACACATACACACTCATAGACACATACATACACATAAACACATACACACTCATAGACACACACACATACACATAGACACACACACATACACACACACATACATACATACACATATGCACATACACACATACACACACGATGATGCATACACACACATACACATGCATACACACATACACACACATGCATGCACACACATACACAGATATATGCACACACACATAGAGAGACATAAACACACATACACATACATGCATACATATGCATACATACATACTTACATGCATACATAATGCACATGCATACATACACATACATAATGCATACACACATATGCATACATAATGCATACACACACATAGACACACATATGCATACTTACATGAATACACATACACAAATAGACACATACACACACATAGACACATACACACTCATAGATGCACACACATACACATACACACTCATAGACACATACACACACATAAACACAAACACACATACTCATAGACACACGCACACATACACACACATATACACACATACACATACACACATACACACATACACGCATAATGATGCATACACACATACACACACAGATACATGCACACACATACACACATACACACTCATATATGCACACACACACACATAGAGAGACACACACACATACACATACATGCATACATATGCATACATAATGCATATGCATATGCGTACATATGCATACATAATGCATATGCATATGCATACATAATGCATATGCATATGCATACATATGCATACATAATGCATATGCATATGCATACATAATGCATATGCATACATAATGCATATGCATATGCATACATACATACTTACATGCATACATAATGCACATGCATACATACACATACATAATGCATACACACATATGCATACATAATGCATTTACACACATATACACACATATGCATACATACATGCATACACATACATACATAGACACATACACATACATAGACACATACACTTACATAAACACATACACACTCATAGACGCACACACATACACATAGACACACTCACACATATACACACACATACACACATAGACACATACACACATAATGATACATACACACACATACACATGCATACACACATATACACACACATACACACACACACATACACACATAGACACATACACACACATAGAGAGACATACACACACATACACATACATGCGTACATATGCATACATAATGCATATGCATATGCATACATACATACTTACATGCATACACACACATATGCAATAATAATGCACATGCATACATACACATACTTAATGCATACACACACATATGCATACACAATGCATACATACATACATAAAGAATACACACACATACACACACATATGCATACATAAGGCACATGCATATGCATACATACATGCATACACAAACACACATAGACACATACACCCACATAGACACGTACACACACATAAACACATACACACTCATAGACACATATACAGTTACACACACACATCCATACACATTTACACACACAAATACACATTCACATTGACACATAGATACACACACACATACACATAAACACAAACGTATATACACACATAGAAACACACACATACACACATAGACACACACGTACACACATAGACACACACACACATACACATACACACAAATATACACACACACATAGACACATGCACTTACACACACACACATCCACACACATTTACACACACATACACATGCATACAGACACATATATATAGATACACACACAGATGCATATGCATATACAATGCATATGCATACATAATGCATATGCATACATAATGCATATGCATACATAATGCATATGCATACATAATGCATATGCATATATAATGCATATGCATACATTAATGCTTACATGCATACACACACATACACACGCATACGCACATACACACACATACACACATGCATACATATGCATATATACATACTTACATGCATACACACACATATATGCATACATATGCATACATAATGCACATGCATATGCATAGATACATGCATACGCATACACACACATACACACATACACCCTTATACACACACATATGCATACATATGCATACATATGCATACATATACATACATGTTTGCATGCATACACACACTCACATATACACCATACACATATACACACATACATTGTACACATATATTGTAACGTTCCTTCAATCACTCCACTTGTAGCGTTCCTCCATTCACTCAGAAAGAAAAGAAATACATGAGATCACATAATTGCTACTCATAAAATTCAACAAAATAACAAAGAGAACAAAAGCTTATGAAATAAAACTTATCTTATAAATCTCATGTTTTACAAATCCATATACAAGTGAATGAAGATTCAACCATCTTGATACAATAGCTTTGGAAAATAGCTTCTTGATGAAGCCTCGACCTCCCGACCATCCCCGAGCTGATCTCAATCCCAATCTCAATCACAATCACAATCTCAATCTCAATCTCAATCTCAATCACAATCATAATCATGTGATTATACAATCACAATTGCAACCTCACTCTCATTCTCATTCTCATTCTCAATCACACTCTCACTCTCACTCTCACTCTCAATCACATTCTCATGGACCATTTCTCTAAATCTCCTTGAATGTAGATAGAGGAACCTTGCATAATCACTTCTTCGCAATCTCGATCTTGATATCTTCATCTTCATCATCAAAGCTTCATCTTTGATGTTGAACCCTTCATATCTATCAAAGACCTGCAAAATATCTTATCTTGGCAAGATCATGAGCACAATCATTTATAACATAAATAATCTTTTAATAAAATATTCATGAGCATCACTGGGATGTTCTTCTCAAACGTCATTCCAATATATATATATTAGTCCTCCTCATGGTAAAACATGTTCAAGGTTATGGTATGTCGTTTATACAACCTATTCATAGTCCAAAAATACCAAAAAGAACACATAGAAGTGTAAAAATAACTAAACGAGTTTGTAAGTATTTATATGTAAGATTTTCATTGGATTGGATGATAAATTCATGCCATTTAAATTAATCCGCACTAATGGCTGAAAAGCGATTTCTTAGCACTTACTTATCTACCTTGAAGGAAACAAACATCGGACATCTCATGAGTGTAGTGTGGCATCATGGCTGGGCCAACTCCATCCCTTTAACTAGTTGTGGTTTTGACTAATGGATTAACAATCACAAGATCTGATGATCCACAAAACATTCAATTTCATAATTAGGTTCCTATTCCTGAATTATACTAAATCTAAATATGATTATCTCCCAATATTCTATATTCTTATATATGCTAATTCCTTTTAGCTCTGTTCCTAGTTTTAACGTGGTGCTCATCAAAAGACCCATTTGAATTCTAATCGTCCAGAGCAACATGCGATATAGCTTCATGATATTAGTACACTGAGTCATCGTTCTAGAATGCATGTCTTCTATAGCATATCCATATTTCATGTAAATACTTCATACGACTAGTTGGAGTGAACATACATTGAAAGGTGATATAACACGAATACAACGCTATAATATTTGCAAGTTTATTGGAAGATTTCTACTAAATCACGGTTGATTAACAAGACCCTCTCCAAAATCTAGGCTTCTTATATTTTAGTATGCGCCCTTCTTTCATTTATGCTCTGGATGGTTAATCTATAAGAGAAAGCTAAATGTTGAACCTCTGTATGTACATCACACTTGGCACTGGGAATACATGGATAATCAAACTCCAAACCTTTATACAATTCTATCAATTCTATTGCCTAGATACCTCTCTCTTTCTCTCTCATGCCGCCTTTCCGTATAGTTGTCTTTTCTTATGTGTTAACAAACTCACTCCTATTTAACTACGTATGCACTATGCACTCTATTCAAATATGTATAAAAGTAAGCATGACTTATCTCAGAATTCTTTGGCATAATGTATAGAAAGTTCTCCAGCAATCGCATGATGTTTCGCCTCTTCCAGATTACTGTATAGTTGAAGATGTGAAGCGTCTTTGTACTCCACTTGGAACGTGGACTTTGCAGTTAGGTTTCTCCGTGTACACTTGTTGCCTGGTTGCCTTGAGCACGATAAGTTTGATGCCATCAAAATTTCAAAATTGCATTCAACTCTACTGTCTGATGATGCGCCCAAACCCCGTTGAACTCTCACTACCACCAGTACAAAGCCCTTAGCGAACCCCTACATATTCTATAACAGCTGCACCATGCTTCCCACCAGAATCCTCATAACATGCAAGTTGTGTGCTCATCTGTGTGTAGACTCATGTGGCTTCTTTGATTGCATGACAGGTTATAGTGCACGCTACCTCGAGACCTTCTCCAACAACGTATTCAAATTCGAAGCCCCTCTTCAAGCTGATGAACGCACTATTTTTCCAAAAGTTGGATCGTGTAGATCCATCTCCGTTTAACTTCTAACTGAATTGTTACTGTTAAGAGTTTGTCAACTCTCATCGATCTGCATAGAGTGTGAGCATGAGACGGTGGCTGGGCATGCAGATGTGTAACTCGTCCTTCATGGGCTTCTGCAACAAAATCGACGAGTGATCTCCAGAAAATCCAGGCTATCTTTTTTTCTGAGATGTCCGTGTCGATTGGTCAAGTATATATTTTATGTGCTGCACCATGAAGAACTTCTGGGCAACTAAGACCCATAGCGAGAACGTAGAGAACCTCATTCCTCATATGTACAACAGGCCCAACTTTTCACAGCATGACATGCAAACCTGAGATCTACTAGAAAAGAAAATAGCCAGAGGAGATGCTTCCAGAAAACAATTTTACGATTCCCTCTCTTTATTCGCAATTTGGCCTTTTCTTGCCCGCTGGATGCGTTATTTGTTTTTAGAAAAAGTTAGTGATATAGTTTGTTTTCTATTTTTAAGTTTTGCTTTACTTTTGACGTATGCACGTGTTTTTCTCTTCTCTATTTTCAATGCGTTTCTGGTTTGGTGTCTTATGCCAATGTTTTCACTTTGTTTCCTAATACATGATTTCACACTTGTATAAAACATAGGTTCGCATGGTTAGATATATTTTCTGATAAATATACACGAATCCTTCTACAAAACTGGCACGCTACTTTTCAAATTGGTCCATCCGAAAATCGATTATTACAATCATTGCTAATAGATTAAAAACATACTAATGCACACCAAAAATATTGATATGATATCAATGAGTAACATATCTCTAGTTCTAATTGTTGCTAAGAATGTCAAATAAACGAGTTTCCTTCCTCATGAACCCAAGGTCTATTACATATATATATATATATATATATATATATATATATATATATATTGATTTCTAACCCATTTTGTTTTATATGTTAGGTATTATGGATCTTAGTAGACAGAGAAAGGCGAAACTCACTCTCATAAAAAGTCTTATGAGAGCAAGAGTTCCATCTGATACTCTAGGGATCATCATGCATGAGTACTCAAAGATGCCTGAGGATGAGCTAGACTATACGATCCAAATGGTTACCCTGCGATCAGAGGATGGCTCTTCTGCGGCTCCACATGCAAGAAGACATCTATCTGCTCATAGGTATATTTTTTTCATAAACTTTTTTAATGATATTATAACACATATTTTTATTTATTTTTATCTATCTATTTTTAGGACACCTATACCACCTCCAAATCATGATAGCAAAGCAGAGTTGCCTATGAGAACATGCATAGGCACCTTAGGGCTAGAGTGCGATATAGAGCCAGAGGGGAACATTGTGTACATAGGGAATGGATTGGAATTCAAGAGAAGAATGTGGGCATTATGCAACTCTTTCTTGCACCTTGTCCACTTACAATGGAGGTAAGTATAAATTTTACATATACATTGAAATAAATATCTTATTTTTTATTTACATGATTTTTTTTTATTTTTGTAGTAAGCATGCTAAGAGGGATAAAAAATACGTACTTAGATCACTTGAGACAGAGTTTGGGACAGGATGGTCCCATACGTGGTGTCTAAAAAAGATGCGCACACTTATGGCTCATCATTGTGATAATGCACGGTACACATTTCTTTTATGTATATATATGTGGATATGAGTATGTGTGTTTATGTATGTATGTATGTATATGCAAGAGAGAGAGAGGGAGAGAGAAAAGAGTGAGACTAGAGGTACAAATACACACATACACACACATATACATCATACATGCACATTTACATACATATACACATACATGCACATTTATACATACACACACATACATGCACATTTTTACACACACATACACATGCATGTAGTTACCCACATATAATGAATACACATAGACACGTACACATACTCACATACACATACACATGCATAATTAGATGTACACACACAAAGACGCATATAATCATATTTACATGCATATATATATATATATATATATATATATATATATATATATATATATATATATATATATATATATATACATGCATATACACACACACAACACATGCATATGCACATATAGATACACATACATACGCAACACATGCATACGCACAAATAAATAAATAAAAAATAAATCCTATTTCAAAAATCCTAATTTGAAAACACTAATTTTGATATTAGGGTTTTAAAATCCCTAATTTAAGAACTCTAATTCAACCTTTTAGCCATATGATTGAAGTATGTGTACACATTGCATCTATTCCTTCGATGTCCTACTAGAGAGATGCCGCTCCTCCGAAGCTTATGCCTCTATATATAGCTACTCGAATCAATGAGGATCATAATATTTATCAAGATATATACACATTATGTAGATACACATACATAAATATAAAATGGAGAAGATATATTATGCATCATACATACATGCCTAAATGCACACACACACACAGATATATATATTTATATATATATATATATATATATATATATATATATATATATATATATATATATGCATACATATTTACATGTACACATTTACACATAGACACATATACATATATACATGTACACAATTATAAACACTTGCATATATTATATGAATACATGAATATTTTACATAAATGCTTATGCATATATATACATATGCATACTAACGCATGTATACATATATCACACACATGCACACACATAGATATACATGAAATATATGCATACTAACATATGTATACATATAATACACATTAATACAAACACATATGCATATATACATGATAAAAATTTGCTCCTCGAAGATAAAGCTATATAGAAAATAGTTAGGCATACCCCCGAGCTTCATGTTCTAACTTATAAGAACATGATTTCATCTCTCTAGTAGGACTCAACGTTATTCAAGTTGAATAAAAATATATTATTTGATATCCATTCAGAAGCTTCAAGTTATTCATCGATAACTAGAGTGGAATTTAGTATCTAATCTACTCATATGTTTTCATTATTGCCATTATTTTGGTAAGACATCAATATCATACCATCTTCATTATCTTTATTGATTTCATTTATTTCTTCTATTGTTAAATCTGTGTTCTCATGATTCATATCATCTATTGATGGATTAATATCCATTTCTAGTAATTCCTATTCCTCATTAGTAGAATCAACATGTAGAGAATTATCCTCTTCATAAAGAAGATTAGTATCATTATCACGTATGATTCTAATTTCTCTTTCAGATGTTGATGTATCAGTATGTGATGCTGAATCATCAAGAGGACTTTCTTCAATCTCTCTAACAATAAACTGTTCAAACAATGACCTACCTCTAGGTTGAACATGAATGACTTGCCACCAAGGATGAGCATGTGGGTTTATAAAAAAATGCTTGTTCTATATGCCTAGGAAGAATATATGGTTCTTTAGTAGATCACATTACCTTGGAAGAATCAATTGCCCAAAACCTAGATAATTCCTTTCTTAATGTGGAATTACTACCTTTATACTCGGCTCGAAACTATTCAACCTTCAAAATGACCTATCAAAATATATAAAAACAAAAAACCATTACTAGGTGCTTAAGAAAATAACTAATCCTATCATAAAAATATAAACTTTTTTTCACCTATTTGAATGTACGAAATGAAATTTCATAGATACCAACAATAGTTCCTACGTAACCAAGTTTGCCATTTATATGGTTCCTGTCTTGCTTTTCACTAGAAACTTCATCCAACAATACACTAGCTCCCTCAAAATCAGAACTGAGAATAGAACTTTCACCAGAATTCCACAAACCGACCTTGGAATTATCCGAGGTGCCGTCAAAATTCCACAAACTGCTATCGAAAACTTCCACACCATCACCAAAACCAATGTTTACTTGACCAATCTTACTTTCTGCAGATGGGGTTGGTTGCACTTCTAGTACACCCTATAATCCTTGCACAAGGAAATGCTGAGGTGATACTCCACTAGCCTATATTTCTAGGTTTCCTTCCAACGACAACACTTAAGGGTCACCACCAAGGTGAATTTGAAGGATTACACCTTCAGGGATGTACGACCCCTACAGTGGAATCCTATCCACAAAGCGACAGAAGATTCTATCTCTGTGCATTCTAGAAGTTCACCTGATCCATCCTGGTTGCATGAAGATACTCATTTGTGGATGTGTAAGGTCAAAGAGGAAGAGGAAAAACGCTTGAAGGCGAGAGAAGAAGGAACTTCTCAAGAAGATTCACCAATTAAAGACCCAGCCTATACACCAATGATCTTTCCAGACAAGGAATTTGAGCCTCATGGTTGGCCATAAATCTTAGCTACCATGGACATTACAGTCAATGAAGAACAATGGACAGCTCATTGTGATGAGGAGGATTATGAGCTTGTAGCTCTATTAAGGGAATATAGGGATGTGTTTGCATGGCACTATAGAGACTTGAAGGGGGTAGATCCAAGAATATGTTCTCATACGATCCCCATGATTACTGATGCCAAACGCACTAAACAGAAGCCCTACACATATAATGATACTTATTGAGCCAAAATAAAAGAAGAGATCGACAGGCTGATTGAATCTCGATTTATCTATGAGATTAAGCATACAGAGTGGGTGACCCCCATTGTAGTGGTGCCCAAGAAGAACGGGAAGTTGCGAGTGTGTATTAACCTTAAAAACGTTAATGCTGCAATGATTATAAATAGTTATCGGCTTCCAATCACAGAACACCTATTGGAGCATGCTGCAAGCAAGGAAGTTTATAGCTTTCTTGATGGATTTTCAGATTACAATCAAGTAGCCATTGCCCTAGAAGATCAACACAAAACAGCTTTTTTTGATAGAGTGGGGAATCTTTGCATTTTGTGTGATGCCATTTGGGCTCACCAATGCACCAAGAACATTCCAAAGGCTCATGTGTCATGTCTTCAAAGACTTCTTGCGAAAGAGCTTAGCAGTGTATGTGGATGATTTATGTGCTCATTCCTAAGAAAGAAGATTTCACATCCCTGACCTCAGACAAATATTCAACAAGTGTAGAGAATATTGAGTGTGTCTGAACCTAGAAAAGTGTGTGTTCATGGTGCGTCAAGGTAAAATCTTAGATCATATTGTTCCTCACAATGGAAAATCAACAGATGAAGATAAGGTACGAGCCTTAGCGGAGCTACCAAGGCCAAGGAATGTTAAAGAGGTAGAAGCCTTTATGGGCCATTGTGGATATTACTGTAGGTTTATCCACATGTACGCAATCATAGCTAGATCCCTTTATGCCTTGTTGTCTAATTTCGAGTGGAACAACGAATGTGAGAATTCTTTCAATGAACTGAAGAAACGTTTGTGCACAGCACCAATACTGACCACTCCTGATTGGAATAAATCATTCCATGTCCATGTGGATGCATCCAATCACACCATAGGATGTGTGGTAGCACAACCCACAGGTGAAGGAAACTTAGATTTGCCCATAACATATGCTAGTAGACAACTCAATGCAGCTGAACAAAACTATACCACAACTGAGCAAGAGGGCTTAGGCATGGTATATGCTGTGAAGAAGTTTAGACACTATTTATTGGCCAACAAGTTCAAGTTTTTCACTGATCATCAAGCTTTGTTATATTTGGTCAATAAACCTTGCAATACTGGACGCTTAGTAAGATGGTTCCTCTTACTAATGGAATATGACTTTGAAGTTGTTGTCAGGAAAGGTAGAACCCACCTTCGAGTATTTCACCTTTCTCACATTACTTCAGGAGAGTCACCGCAAGGAGTGCCTGATGAATTACCCGATGCTTATCTGTTCAATTTAGAAGTTGTTCCTAAATGGGCAAATAAGTTGGTACCTGTCCTAACCTTCGGCCCTGCAAACAAGAATGTGAAAACATCATAAGAAGAAATTGTAAAATCACAAAAATATCACATATTGGAAGCAAGCATGTACAAACAAGATATTGAGGGTGTATTAGCTTTTTGTGTTGAGGACGATGAACATAGTAGTTGGTTGCAACAGGCTCATGAAGGATTGCTAGGAAATCATTATTCTAAACAGCACACATTACAAAATTTGAAATGTTTAGGAGAATATTGGCCTAGCATGGACAAAAGAGTACATGAGTGGATTAAGAATTGTCCAATGTGCAGAGAGAGACCACCAGTGGAGCATGCCACCCTTTATCAAGTGTTATTAATTCTTGATTTGAGTGCTCCATTGGTAGAGTTTATGAGATTGGGAACCTTACCCAAAGAGGCTAGTCTAGCAAGAAGATGAAGCATGGAACAAGAGGCTCAAGACTATGCAATAGTTGGAAACAACTTATATCAAAGAGGCAAGGATGGTTTTCTACGATTGTGCGTTCACAAATCAGACTATTTGAAAGTCTTAGAAACTGCACACAGCGGTGTTGCAGGTGGACACTTCGGTCCTAATCGAGTAATCAAGACTATTCTATTCTCAGGACTTTGGTGGCCCACTCCTCATATGGATGCTCATACCTATGTGAAGAAATGTGACACATGCCAACGTGAACAATATCCCGTTAGAAAAGATGAGATGCCTTTGAGGCCAATGATGGGAGGGCATGCATTTTCGAAGTGGGGCATAGACTTCATAGGTCCTATTAACCCCCCAACTAGAAACTCCCATGCAGAGTATATTATTGTAGCCACAGATTACCTTAAAAAGTGGGTAGAAGTGAAAGCCACAACAAAGAATGATGCACAGACTACGGCTAAGTTCTTATTCGAGAATGTGTTCACAAGATATGGGCTACCAATAGAGTTAGTGAGCGATAGAGGCACACACTTCTTGAATGAGGTCATTGTAAATCTTCTCCAAGAATTCTTGGTGATACATAAGAATTCTTCCCCTTATCACCCCAAGCTAACGGAAAAGCCGAGAGCACCAATAAGATCCTCTGTAACGTATTGTCAAAACTGGTAAATAATAGATGCTCTGATTGGGACAAACAACTTCATCATGCTATTTGGGCTTATCGATTTGCCTACAAAACGGTACTCAATTCCACCCCATTTCAGATGGTCTTCAGACAGAATGTTGTTCTACCATTGGACTTCCTCATCCCAGCCTTAAAAGTAGCATAAGAGCATGAGTGGAACAGACATGAATTGTCCTCTAGGATCTTTGATCTAGAACGCTTAGGTGAGACAAGGCTACGTGCGACGGCAGGCAACATGCCCGCAAGTTGGAGAAAAGAGGATACGAACCCATGATCATTAATAGAATTTTCAATAGCGGTGCAGTTTAGTTAGCCACTCTAGAAGGAGGTGTCTTGCCAAACTATATTAGTGGATGTAGAGTCAAGTTATACCAAGAACCTCTTACAGAGGATATGCTTACGAGACTCAACACTGCCAAGAAGCGAAAAGAATAGGAGTTAAGGGTGAGGGAAGAAACATAGGTAAAGGCTAGAGAGCGTATAAGGCGAAATAAGTTAAGGTGACTAGGCCTAGATGTCAACTCAAAGGCCCCAAAATATCACATGGATATGTGCCAAAAATCAGGCATAATTACTTCTCAAGTCATTGACCGACGTCCCTTTGTGACCATAGAGATAGGACAAGGAAAGGGTGCAAATATTGTGAAAGCATTGATTGACTCAGGTGCAGCAAGTAGTGTAGTTAGACTATCCTACTGCCAAGATTTGCAGTTGAACATCAATCCCATAGAAGCTGATCTCATAGGATTGGGAGGTGTGGAAACTCCTTGTTTCAGGGAGGTGGAACTTCCCATCTACCTTCAACATGTTCGAATGAAAGTCAAAGTGCTAGTGTGTCAAGATGAGAACCTTACAGAACCACTTGTCTTGGGTCAAGATTGGATCTATGACCATGCAGTTAACTTTAACCTAAGAAGTCAAATTCTTCAAGTTTGGGTACATGAACAATGCATTACATTAGAATTAGAGACTGCATGCTCATAGATCATCGCACCACACACTCTCTTAGTTCTTCTAAGACTAATGTTCACGAGCAAGATGTTGTATGTGTCAAACGTTCTATGATCCAGAAGGATTCGATCATGGAAGGGTAGTCGCAAAGGCAAGCAAACCCTCCTTCTCTTTCGAAGAGTAAAGCATCCCTAGTAGTTCAACCTAAGAAGCAAGCACAACAATTCTAGACAACTGCTATAGACAATAGAAAGACACCATTCAATAAGAAAGCAGTTCCAGGTATGATGCAGATCTCGATACGCAAAGGTGAACAACATCCAACCATGGCCCCACACACCCCATCTAGGCAAGCCAACCAGGCCAAAAGACGAAGGAAGAAGCTTAGAAAAGCTCAACCACAAGATATTCGACAAATTTGGGTGCCTAAGAAATTAGTTGCAGCTTAACAAGGGCGATTACACATGTGGGTACCCAAGAAGCTCTTATGTCCGCAACAACCTATGCTCTCCCATACGCGAAAAGTCTCAACAAAGAAGCCAAGGCGAGGCAAAGGTCGGAACCAAACATCAAGAACAAAAGTAGACCAACTAACCTCTTCAACGTGAGTCAAGCGACTAGCCACAGAGGTATGGGTTTGGAAGCCAAAAGCATCAGTGGCCCCTACAAAACCAAAGCGCCAACCACAAGGAACACAACAATCATGAAACTAGCCAAGGAGGAATAGGCCAAAGGTGCTCACTACATAGTCGCAAATCGTTCTCAAATGGATCCCCATAAGGAGCCAGGATCAATTGTGATCTCGAGATCCAATGGATACCTCCACGACAGATGGCATCAACATCCGCAAATAACATTGAAAGCCTTGATGAGTGAAAACCATGTGCTCTTTGCACAACCCAGTCTTTTGCACCATTCAGGTCATGCATTTCCAAAGTATGCATTAATATAGGGCCACATTACATGGCCGTGCATAGACACATTTGAGAGTCCCATGCACAAGATCACATTGACTTATGTCAACTATTTTTTTTTTATACTAACATCTGTCTTCTTGTTGGGTGACATTGTTCCTTCACAAAAAAAAAAAAAAAGAAAAAGGAGAGAAAGCACTTGTTCCCAGGTTTCGCTCATGAAACATGAATGAGTCATGCTTAGTTTAAGGTGGAACTGTTGATTACTGGGCATTTATTAGTTTGGATAGAAGTGTGTCTTCGCTAGCAGATGATATAACTGTTGCCTTATCTTGTAGATGCCAGGAACTTGGCATGAACATGGCATCCACAACTATGGTTTCCTCTTACCATGGTAGGAGTGAAGAGCTTGAAGGTACGCAACTTGAGTGATGCTTTACTACTACATGTACGAGAGTATCCAAGGAGATATCTGCAAGGGGTAGTTCTGGTACCCTGCAAATCTTTGTATGTATACTAGATGAGAAGAATCCTTCTTATGGTGAGCTAAAGAGAATATGTGAAACTAAGCTTGGTGTAGCTATCGAATGTTTTTTGTCAAGGAATATAAAGAAATCCAATTCTGAGTATTTCGCAAATGATGCTTTGAAAACAGGAGAGAGGATCAGCCACTCAGAAGATCTAATCAGTGGACCATCAACATGGATATTCATCAACAATGCTCCATCCCAAAGGCCGAGTGTACAACACAAAGAGAAGAACATTGATTGACCTTCTCCATGGTAAGTATCTTTACTTTGGCAACACCATAACCATGATAGCTTAGGAAACCTCTTCATCGGCATACCCTTGAGCACTTAGCTCAAGACCCCCAGTTTTTGCACCATACTTCTTCTAATGCATTTTGCAAGTAAGCATGCATAGGGCTACATTACAAGGCCATGCACAAGGCACATATTTTCCTCATCCCATGCACGAACACACTCACCCATCATTCATTATGGTTTATGAGTACTTGGCATGACTACTATGAACATCGTCTTTGGAAGATCTAGAGGTCATCAATGGAGACGTACACGGACACAGTCATATTGGAATCCAAGGAAGGCGTACATACCAATGGAATACAACTTGCAAAGGCTCGTAGTGATAAAATGAAGAATCAGACAACTGAACTTGCTACAATAGATAAATAGAAGGCTCTTGTTCGTAGAGGATGGACACTACCTCTCAAAGTGCTACATGGAACAACCACTACAACAAGGGTTTGTCAGGGACGATAGAGTCGAGAGGGGGGGGGGAGTGTTGGAACTCAAGGTCAAGCACAAGCATGGAAGCACATGAGAAAGGTGGACACACACAAGAAGAAGGAGCAAGTAGGGAGCTCCAAGAAGTACATGTCAAGCAAGCAAGCACATCAAAAAGGTGGAATCACACAAGAAGAAGGAGCAAGTAGGGAATTCCAAGAAGTACATGTCAAATTTTTAGAAGAATCCCCTACAAAAATAGTGATTTCCATCACTAAAAACCATTCTAAATACCATTTTCTATTTTTTTAACTCCATTTTGTTCAAGTCGAGGAGTCCTTGAGCTTGAGGAGTATTAGAAGTATCATCCTACCAACTTTCATAATTTTTAGACTTCATTTGAGCCCTCAAATAAGGCCTTGAACCTAATTTTTAACTAGGCCGGACACTAGGTCTTGATAGGGCCAAAACTAGTCAAAGAACTATAAAAAGAGCTAGAGAGATCATTTTTGAGGTTAGCTTGTTACAGAATAGAGCTTTGTAAGAGAACTCTTTTGCAATCAAAGCTTTCCATTGTTCCTCTCTTTGATCTTACCTTGTGCATGTGTGTGTGTATGTGTGTGCATGTTTGTGTGCTTTCACTCACGCACTTGTGCCTTCACTTGCTCATGGACTTCATACCAGTCCTCACATCTCCAGAGATTGACAAGTAAAGGAGGTGGTGCTTACGCTTGAGCTATAGGATGTCACAGCATATTAGATTCTACTGGGTACTTTAAACTATGCCACATTGACAAGGGTAGATATATGCTATAGTGTGATTGTGCTAAGTTAATTTATGCACACACCCAAGAAACCACACATGGAAGCTACCAAAAGGATACTCAAGTATCTCAAAGGGACCATAAATGAAGGACTTTATTACCCTTATGTATCTCATTTAGGTTTAAATCTATTCTCTGATGCAGATTTGGCTAGCTCCAAGGAAGATAGAAGGAGCACTTCAGGATATCTCACTTTTTCAAGTTCAAAGATTATATCATGGTCATGCAAGAAACAACCTATAGTTGCTCTCTCTTCCATAGATGTTGAAAATAGAGGTCTTGCCATAACTACTCAAGAAGCTTTGTGGATGAAGACACTTTTCACACATCTTGGATTGGAATTTGGGACTCCAACTATTTTTGGTGACAATATGAGTTCTATTCACTTAGCTGCTAATCCAATTTTTCATGCAAGGACTAAACATATTGAAGTTCATTATCACTATGTAATAGAGAAAGTTTTGAGCAAGGAGATTCAAATATTATATGTCTCCACTTATCAATAATGTGCAAATATTCTATTTGCAGCCTCAAAATCGCACGAATTTTGGTGAGCATACTCACCGTGTTTTCGAGATCAAAACAGCTTCACTATGTAGTGCTGAAATCATGATCTGAGCTCGTTTCGGCCTCCGAACGCACTATCATAGCGCTTCTATAGGCTATTTTGTCTTTTTGTGACAAAGGTATATACCAATTTCTATTCACCAATATAAGCGTCTCGAAGTCTGCTACAGGTCTAATAGAATTTATCTAGGTAGTTCTGTTCAACTTTTTGAGATACAGTCAATTTTCTGCATCAAGGTATTTTAGTCACTAGCCATGGCTGAAAGTAGTGATGTATTCCGTATGTTGGCTATTGAGCATAAGTACCAACTACTCATTATGGGCTTATATGATGCAACATATGTTGTTGCAAAAGGACTGTGGAACATTGTGTAGGGTGTCGAAAAATGTCCTATCACACCTGCAACTGTTATAACTGCAGGTAATGAAGTTGATGTAGAAGGTCTCAAAGATGATGATATTCTACATATTCTTGTTCGTGCTGCAGTTTCTGCTGCACCTACTCTAGATCAGATTTGTTGGGATGGCAGAGATGCCCAGGCACATGCTTTGATAGCCTTGTCTATCAAACGTGCCATTATTCATCACATTCGCTCTTGCAGAACAGCTAAGGATGGTTGGGATACACGTACCACATTGAACCAAGTTAGGAATGAGGTTCGTGTTTCTTACCTCCAAAAACAATTGGAGACTAAGCACATGAATGAAGGTGATTCTATGGACAATTTCTTAACAAAGATCAAAGACTTGGAACAATTGATTTCTGCTGATGAAGTTATAGTAGATACCTCACTTCTGCAGACCATTCTGAATGGTCTTCTTGATTCATATCAGAGTTTTGCTTCTACTCTTTGGTTGATGATGAAAGGCAATCCAAATGCCTTGTCATTTGAGGAGTTAGTCTCTACTCTGTTGCAGCAAGATTAGTCTAGGCAGAACAGGTCCATTATGCTCGTTGTAGATCAAGCTTTCCTGGCTAGTTAGAAGGGCAAAGGAAAATGGAGCTCTTCTACTAGTAAGCAGAGATTTGCAAATGCTGCACATTCAAAGAACCAAGACAAAGATGAGAAAAAATAAAAAAAGCAAAAATTGTTTTGTAAGTATTGTAATGGGAATAATCACATCATAAAGAACTCTCCAAAACTGGTTGCAAAAGAGGCAAAGAAGAAAGAGGCTCGAATGGTTGTTGTAGAAGCCTTTATACCAAAAACGGAGTCTGCTAATCTTGTGCAGGAAAAAGAATGGGTGTTTACTACTGTTTGCAGTTTTCACCCATCTTCTTCTCATCAGTACATGTCTGCAGTAGAATCAGATGTTTGGTATTTTGACAGTGGAGCAACCAAACATATCACCTCGCAACACAGTTTCTTCTCTTCACTCGAGCATGCTCCTGTAGCGATTACTATTACATGCACCAACAAATCCTCTTATCCTGTTATGGGAGTTGGTAAGATCATTTTGACTACTACTGATGGTAGTTCTTTCACTTTGTCAGATGCTTTATTTGTGCCAAGGATCAAGAAGAACTTGTTATCAGTTTCTGCATTAGCCAAGATTGGCTTGGTTGTGAAATTTGTTGATGACAGGTGTACAGTTCATGATCTCTCAAATGACGATGTGATTATTGCTTCTGGCATTTTATGTCATGGGCTGTATAAGCTCATAGACTATGAAAGATCTAGAAATGATTTGCCATGTGCAGTAAATGATTATCACGCTATGTCAGATGCAAAGTTTTGGCATGCATGCTTTGGTCATCTGAATTTTGCTAGTTTGCTACGCTTGCAGAAATCTAAAATGGTGTCCTCTTTTCCCAAACTTGAGGCACCTGGAAAACATGTTCGTGAAGGCTCTATTTTGGGCAAAATGCAGCATTCGTCCTTTCTAAAAGATGGTTCTGTTCCGACTAGTCAGAAATTGCAGCTTGTACATAGTGATGTCTTTGGTCCTATGTAGACACCTTTTTGGAATTATCTCTACTTCGTGAATTTCATCGACGAGTTTTCGAGGCATGCATGGGTATATCCATTGAAGTCTGAAGTATTCATGTGCTTCAAGCAGTTTTTGGTTTTGGCTGAAAATCTGTCACCATGTAAAATGGGTACCCTCCGATCTGATCGAGGGGGGGAATATATGTCTTCTGCTTTTTAATGCATTTCTGGTTGAACGTGGGATAAAACACCAATGTACAGTGCCGTATACACCTCAATAGAATGGAGTTGTTGAATGAAAGAACAAATCACTCATGGAGATGGCGAGGTGTATGTTCAAGAGTTAGGTTTTACCACACAGTTTCTGGCTTCAGGCTGTCATGTGTGCAACATATGTAGTGAACAGGTGTCCCACTAAAGCACTACACTCTATCACTCCATATGAGGCTTGGCATGACCGCAAGCCATCTGTTGCTCATCTTCGTGTTTTTGGTTGTTTGGCATATGCATTAGTGCCTGAACAACATCATAGAAAATTGGATGATAAAGTAGTAAAATGTATTTTTGTTGGGTATAGTTCTGAAAGTAAAGGCTATGGTCTGTATCATCCACAGACTAAATGCATTCTGGCTAGACATGATGTTGTTATTGGGGAAGATGCTATTCAGCCATTGCTATGATGAAGCACAAAATTCAAAAAATTGGATGGCTACTATGCAATCTGAATATGATGTTATAATGAAGAATGGTACTTGGTCTTTATGTGACTTGCCTCCTGGCAAGAAGGCCATTGGTACTATGTGGGTATAAAAGCTGAAGCATAAACCTGATGGTATAGTTGATAGGTATAAAGCTAGGCTTGTTGCAAAGGGTTATGCACAGGAAAGAGGCATTGATTTTGATGGGACCTTTGCACCTACATGCCGTATGACTATTGTTTGGAGCATCTGTGCACTTGCAGCTCATCATGGTTGGAATGTACATCAGTTGGACATTAAAATTGCATTTCTGAATGGTGACTTGCATGAAGAAGTGTATGTTTTTCAGCCCCGTGGCTTTGTGCAAAAAGGGCATGAAAACCAGGTGTGCAGGTGAAGAAAGGCATTATATGGTTTAAAGCAAGCACCACATGCTTGGTATGAGAAGGTACATGCCTATCTGATTGCACATGGTTTTGAGAACAATCCAACTGAAAGCACCTTATATGTTAAGTGTGCTAATGATGAACTTCTGATCATTGTGGTTTATGTTGATGACATGCTGCTCATTGGTCCTCATGAGAGGCATATTGCTGATTTCAAGGCTGATTTGCATGCCTCATTTGAGATGTCTGATTTGGGGCATTTGCATCACTATTTGGGCAATCAATTTATGCAAGTTGATGGTGGAATGGCTTTCTGTCAAACGAAATATATTGACACATTATTGCAGCATTTTGGCCTTGAAGACTGTAAGCCTATTGCCACTCCTATGGAGAAAGGTTTACGATTGAGTCTTCATGATTCTCGAGATGCATTTGATGTTGTTTTCTATCAGCAGTCTATTGGATGCTTGATTTACTTATGCATTACTGGGCTAGATATTCAGTTTTCTGTCTCACAGATGAGCAGGTTTATGCATTGCCCAGGAGTCAAGCATTGGTAGGTGATTAAGAGCATCTTTCGCTACTTGAGTGGTACTCGGCTGCTTGGGTTGTTTTATCCCGAAGGGGGATCACTACCGCCAGATTTGCATGCTTTTTCTAACTCTGATTGCGTTGGTTGCTATGACACTCTTGTGTCCACTAGTGGCGTTTGCTTCATGCTTGGTAGCTAATGTATATCTTGGTTGAGCAAGAAGCAGCCTACTGTGGTCACTTTCAGTTGTGAGGCTGAGTATAGGGCAACTTTCACACTGACTGTTGAGTGTGTGTAGATCAGATGCCTTATGGCTGATTTGGGTGGTTGTCAGTCTTCTACCACCACCATCTTCACTTACAATCAAAGCGCATTGGCAGTTGAGAGGAACCCTGTGTTCCATGCTCGCACTAAGCACATTGAGGTGCATTATCATTATGTCAGGGAGGGGTTCGCGGCTGGGGAGATTAGCTTGGCATATGTGCCGATGCAGGAGAACATTGCAGACCTTTCCACGAAGGCTCTACCTAGGGAGAAGCTTGAACCTTTCCGCAAAGCTTTAGGCTTACTTCCTTTTATGGAGTGATTTCCACATAGCTTGGCACTTCTTTATACATGAGTGCCAGCTCCTTGTTCACCGCATGACTCCCAAGGGGGATTTATTGATATATTTAGGTAGTGATGTGTGTGAACACTCTACGACCACCGGGGCACTTTTTTCCCTTTTTAGGAGGTTTTCTTCCACCGGCTTGTATATATGCATATTGCCCTAAAGGGCTACTTATCTTTGTACATTCTCTAGTAATACATTCAGTATTGTGTGTTCTGTTCCAAGCTTCTTCTCCTTCCTTGTGTTGTTTGCGTGCTTTTATAGACGTCTATCTCCAACACTGCTTACCTTCACTTGTCCTATGAGTGGGTTATAACATCTATACCTCTTTTGCTCAACGGACTACCCAATGAACGTACATTTTCCTACTTTTGGATCAAGCTTTGTCCTCAACTCATCTAGAACATGTACATATGCAATACAACCAAATGCTTTCATATGTGATAAGTTTGGCTTTTTATCTATAAACTTCTCTTTAGGTGTAACTTGATGTACAACAACAGTTGGAGTTCTGTTCATGATGTATACAGCAGTATGCACAACTTTAGCCCAATAATAATGAGGCATATTCTTCTCAACCATCAAAGCTCTTGCTATTTCTCCAATATTTTTATTTTTGCATTTAGTAACACCATTCTGTTGTGCTTTATGCCTGCATGAAAAGTGACATCGAATTCCATGATTTTTAAGAAAGTTCCTGAACTCATTTGACATGTATTCACCTGCTCCATTAGACCTTAGTGTTTGAACATACTTTCCTATCTGCTTGTCGACTATCACCTTAAAATTCTAGAAGTGAAAGAACACCTCAATCTTCTCTTTCATGAAATATACCCATACTATTCAGGTATGGTCATCAATGAAAGTAACATAAAATCTACAACCACCCATAGATGTGGTCTTTGTAGGACCCCAAACATCTGTATGTACAATCTCTAGTACATTCTCACTAACATGCTTGTCATGCAAAAATGATGCTCTTGACTGTTTACGAAATTAACATGCTGCACAAACCTTTTGGGTTTCAACAACTTTAAAATTTGGTAGTCCATTCACAATCATCTTTGACTGCATCAATTTTAGCCTCTACAAGTTTTCATGTCCAGTTTGTTTGTGATAAATCTCTATATTATTAATAACTCATACACCTTTTGCAAACATGGCTACATTCATTTCAAGAATTTTCACATTTAAGGTGAATATCCCACCCACTTTGCTTCCTTTGGCAATCAATCTTCCATCTTGTTTGTACTTTTCTACATATAGCCCATTAGCATTGAACCTGACCTATAATCCTTGGTAAACCATTTGTCCAACAAAAACTAGATTCTTAGTTATATTTGGAAAATGCAACACATCAACAAGATGTTTTACCTTTCCATCCTCCATAGATAGTGCTATGTTTCATGTGTGCTCGATAGGGTGTGATCTGTAAGAACCTATCTCAACATATCTAGGAACTGGTAATTTTTGCAAAGTACTAAACCATTTTTCATGATTGATCATGTGGTTTGAATAACCTGAATCAACAAAGTAGACATTATCATTCAATTTTAACATCACCAGACATCATATTTATCATATGAGATTGAACCATCAACAACTTCTCAGAGTCATATGCACTTGTGCATGCATAGTTGTTTTGTTGTCTTCTATTATTTTGATTCTTCAACCTACAATCACATTCAATGTGTTTAGGTTTACCATAATTCCAACATCCTTTCCTATCATTACCTAAATCATTTCTTTGGAAATTCTTGCACCCTCTTTGGCTCCCCCTACCTCGAAACTGCCATCTACCTCTTGCATGATTCTGTTTTTGACCTTGGCCTTGGTCATTGTGTCCTCTTCCACTTCCAAAGCTTCTACCTCTACCTGTTCCTCTACCAGAGTAGAATGCCTACTCAGAACTAGGTTTTCCTTGGGAGTTTGAGTCCTCACGAAGATTCCCTTTTTCAATAATCAGCATGGACATCAGATTAGCAAAATTTGGAATATTTTCCATCATCTAAATAGATGTTCTGAAGTGCTTATATGTAGCTTGTAAACTACCAAGGCATACTTTGACCTTATCATCATCATCTACATTCACGCCAATAGATGCAAGTGGCTCACATATGCTTCTGATTTTCAAGGTGTAGTCAGTTATCGACATGCCCTTCTTTGCGAGTGTATGTGGCTTGTTATGCCAATGTATTGGTCTCATACAATATGAACAGATTGTTGCAAGCCTCTTTCGGAGTCTTCTCATCCTGTATGTGCCCAATCATGCTATCATGTATGTTAATAGATAGCAAGTACATTACCTTTCATGCTCCTTGATTCCATTCTTCATGTGCTCTTAGCTGGTCTATAGTCCAATTCCTCTCTAGTAACTACGAAGCATTTTTGTTCTCTCCTTAGATTTACTTCGAGTAGTCTTTTCTAATCAAGAAATTTTTTGTACTAAATCTCCAAGCATGGTAGTTGTTCTTGTCCACCTCATCCCTCATAAGCTAACTCATTCAATCTGTATTTTCCATTTTTGTAGCAATTCACACATTGCAAAAAACACTAGAAGCACAACTTCTCCTTGAAAAAATGTCACACTTTGACATGACACATTGATCTAAAAAAAACGTAGTTTTGATGTATCAATAGTATAGAGAATCACTTGTAATTCTAGATCTAGAATATATGACCATTGTTGAAGAGCACACAAGCTACAATTTTGCAAACGGACCTAAATTTTCTATGGGCCCCACCATATGGAGTCAAAATAGAGGTGGAGATGGCTTCAAAACTCTGATATGACAATTTTTATGCCAATTTTTTTAGTGATTTAAAGTCATTTGTGAATCATGCTTTGTCCATGCCTTCTCACATACTCTTCACTGTCAGGCTTCTCCATAAGCTCTCTATAGCCACACTAGATTGAGGCCAGGATGAATGATCTTCTTCTTCTTCTTCTTCTTCTTCTTCTATTACATGAAAGGAATGTACATGAATGATCTCCAAAAAACAACAATTCAAAAAGTTCCATATATAAAGAAACGTATGTGGGGAAAGTCCTAATGTTCACGAATGAGTCATCTGGCAAGAAACAAATGTGCCATCACTCTCTATAGATAAATCTAGTAAACTCAATGAGGTATCCCTAACATATACTAGCGTGACCACTATACATGTCAGAGAAATGAAAAATGCATACATGAAATCTTGGATCATCACGTGTTGAGCTTGATATCTCAACACATTTTGTAGGTTATATATGTGTCTTACTATACCTAAGAGGACTTCTTGAAATAAGTAACCCTAATTTCTATGTAGTCTATTTTCTATAGCATTATTGACTAATCTAAAGAGATCCATTTGAGGTTTTCTATAGTTTTTGGGAAATCTTATGAATGATACTAAGTGCATCTAAAAGTTGAGGTGATTTGGATTAGTGTAAGGCAGATGAATAAAAGTTTTGTTGTAGGGTAGTAGAAGAAGTGTATGAACGGACCTACCTATTGGGTTCATTTCACTTCTAGTGTGCATATGTGATGGAATACATTCCATCGAGGAATTTATTATGAGAATACCTTCTCACATGTGACAAAGATCCCAAAAATCAGAGTGCTTATGAGAATTTCTCCTACCAAGAATTGGAAGATCTATCGAATGGATGTGAAGAATGCATTTTTTGAATAAATGAATATCTGAAATGGTATATATGGCTCAACCTCCTAGGTTTGAAGATTCACATTTTCCTGACCATCAATGTAGGTTAAGGAAAGCCATATATAGTCTAAAGCAATATATCCAAGAACTTGAATCATAGACTTGTAACCTATTTGTAGCATAAGGGTTTCATGGTTAGCAAAGTAGATTCTTCACTCTTGATCAAGAGGAATCTTGGAGAAGGGATATACTTTTGTGTATACATAGACCATATAGTACGCATAGGTAATGATGCTAAAGGTATAAAGAATATCAAGTTACATATGAAGGAGGAATTCAAGATAAGTGATCTAGGGAAACTCTCATACTTTCTAGAGTTGGAAGTTGTGTATACAAAAACACGTATGTATCTCACCCAGAGGAAACAAATCATGGATATGCTAGACAAGTTCAACATGGAGAATGCTCTGGTTCTAGGTACACACATGGAGATGAAATTGAAGCTAAGTGCTAATGAAGGAGAGCTAATTGAAGAAATATCAAGCTATCAAAGCTTAGATCTATGGCACATTGACTAGAGTAGACATTTTCTATAGTGTAAGTGTTTCAAGCCAATTTATGCATACCCCTAAGAAAGCACAGATCAAAGCAGCTAAGAGAATACTCAAGTACTTGAAGGGAACTAGAAATGAAGTTTTGTATTATCCATCTATATCTAATATAGACATAAAACTATTCTTTGATGTAGATTGGGCACATTTTAAAGATGATAGAAGTACTTTAGGTTATCTTACTTTTGTAGGTACAAAGCTCATTTCATGGTCATTCAAGAAGCAACCCATTATTTTTATTTCATCAAAAAATATAAATATCGAGGATTTGCTAATGCAACTAAAGAATCTATGTGGATCAAGACTTCGTACTTAGATTTAAGTCTCAAGTCTTCTACTCCTCACATTTTTGAAGATAATATAAGCTCACTTCATCTTCTATCCAATCCAATTCATCATGCTAAGAGCAAACACATAGAGTTCCATTATCCACACAACAACAATGTGTAGATATGATGATCAAGGCATTGGATGGAGTAAACTTTAACAGGCTCACAGCTATGATTGGACTTTGTGGAAATATTTAAGAATTGTTGGAAGTAGTCAAGGCAATTAAGGTGGCATCAAAAGACAAGGCATCCATCAGAGAGAGTTAGAACAAAGGGGGAGTCAAGAAGCACCAAGTAGGTAGAGTATTCAACAAAGATTTGGCAACTAGGGCAATACAATTTTTCAAAGGATAAATCATTTTCAAGAGGGATTTCATGACTACATCAATGTTGTAAATACCATTTTTGATAGATTAGACTCCATTTTGGTTCAAGCCAAGGATTCTTCAAGCTTTAGGTGTGTTAGAAATACCTATGTATCAATTTCCATAATTTTAAGACTCCATTTGAGCCCTAAAATAAGCGGTAGAACCTAATTTTTAACTAGGTGAGACACTAGGCCTAGATAGGTCCAAAAGCTAGTTGAAAATTATAAAAAGAGCTAGAGAGCTCATTTTTGGGGTTAGCAAATTGGGAATTGAAGCGAAAAAGAGCTTGTAATCTTGTTTTTGATGAATTAAGGATTAGATTGCTCCATCTCTTTGTCTTGCCATATATGTGTGTCTGTCTATGTACGTGTGTGCATGCTTGTGTGCTTCTCACTCATGCACTTGTGCCTTCACTTGCTCACGTTCATCATACCGTCCTCATGTCTTCTCAAATCGACAATTATGAGGAGGATCTCCTCATGTTGGTACTTCCCACTAGGTGAGTATGACACCAAATTTGGTACCATTCCTAGGGAGTGAGATTTGAGGAAGAGCATGTGATGGTAAAACATACGGACGTGACATTAGAATCATAGATAGTTTTTTACTTTTTACTCTTCTACTTACTTCATCATCATCACCAGCATTTCTAATCTCCATCTCCTATCATCATCATCTTCAATATTTCAGTCATATCCCCACATTCCATCCCTATTTCCTCTTTTCAGCAGTGTGCATCAGAGAATGAGAGAGAGAGAGAGAAAAATTGTGTGCTTTCATTTTGCATGTTTCTTGAGCGATCTTGCAGGTACAAGCATTGATAGCAGCTGGAACAACTGTAATAGGTACAAAAAATCTCTACAAAAGTCTTAGGGTGTTAATCTCTATCCATCATGATAGACAGAAAGATTATCTTTTTTGGTAAAATTGAGTGCACAAGCATAGGCTACGGACCTTGCACATTAGAAATCCACAACAATTTCAAAAATAATTGCATTTTCAATTCCCATCATGATTCACACCATGAACAGTGACGGACACTATCCATCATGATCGATAGCCTATCGATCGAGGATAGATAGACCATAGTGGATGCCTCTATCCATCATGATAGACAACATTCATCATGGTGGACATCCCTTTCCATCATGATCGAGACAAATATCGTGATTTACACTTGCACTTGGCCAAAAACCTATCCATCACGATGAATAGGCCCATGATTGACACGAGATAACGTGAAAACATAAAATTTTAGTCCATCATGATTGAGACTCTCCATTGTGATTGACTTTGTCCATTGCGATTGACAACATGCATCGCGATTGACTCTATCCATCACGATTGAGAGGCCATGATGGACAACTCTATCCATTGCAATTGAGAGCCATGTCCATCATGATTAAAAGGCAATTTTGGCTAATTTATAGGGTTTTCTAATGTTCAAATTTTTGCTAATTTTGGGTCAAGAATTTCAAGTGATTGGAGCAATGTGATGCCTCCAAGGAAATATTTTGAGAAGTCTTGTTTGCTTGTTCTCCTATTTTAACCCGAAAACCGTGAACAAACATAACTTCTACATACAACATCCCCTTTTTGTGATTTTGAGTTCATTGGAAAGCTCATTTCAAATCACACATTGCATTTTTAGATATAGCATTTTGAAGTTGACCTTCCACAGGGGTTAGGAAACCAAGGGGACTATAGAGAACTTTTGTGCAAAACAAAGGGATAAAAAGGATTTCAAAAGTGTCTAAGTCAACTTGTCTGTTAATTGAAGTTAAAAGCTTGAGCTAAACTTGGAAACCTTATAGGAGCATTGAGAGCTTTTGGAGAGGCCAAGCAAGGTGCTAGAGCATGGAAGCTTGGAAACGTGCTTCCTTGGCATACAACTGCAATAAGAAAAAGCCACTGGAGGTTGGAAGATCTTTCAACCCCACTTAGTCAATTATTAGCATAGGTTAAGTGCGAATAATGGTCTGATTGATTAGGGGCATGATAGGAACACTCACGTTCTAAGAGCCTTTAAATTCTCAAGTTTAAGAATAAGTTAATTGTAGTCAAGGGAGAACTTAAGGGCAAATAATTTCATCTAAGTGGACGAAGAACATCAAGTATGAAAAAAAAAATAAGTGCTGCTTACAATGCATGTGTTAAAAACTAGGGAACACCACAAAAAGAATTAAAAAGGACAAGTAATTGATATCAAGGAATTAGCAACATGGTTGTACAAGGAATTTAGGTTAATCAATAGGGCATATGAACCTTAGGTCAGGAAGACATTTAGGACAAGATAGAAAAAGATCAAGTCTTCTAAAGCTAGTGTCAATCTTACAACTTGCTCTGGGGTCCAACATATGAGTGATTACCTATACATCCTAAGTTCACAAATGAGTGACTTTGAGATGACGTACAACATGGAGAGACTAGTAGGTAGCTCAAGAATGGCGTACCTAGAAAAACCATAACGGCCTTACAAAGATTCAACTAACATATATCAAGATCAACCAAATAGGTGCTCGCATCTATGACGATTATCTAAAAAGATCCGTTGATCAAATTAAAAGCCCTATCAACTTGTTAGACTAGAACAGTGAGTAGTAAAATTTAAAGATGGATCATATATTGACAAAGAAGGAACTATGTATGTAGTCGCTAGCCTGCTAAATAGGATAGAGGAATTTGGCAATGTAATCCTGGAGTCTGAAATAAGTGACACAGAGCAAGGGAGTTTAGGAAGATAGCCAAGAACCCGTAGAGGTAGGTTAGTATTAACCAGGATACTCACACCAAAATGGATTCCCCGAGATAACAAAGGTGTAGAGTTGTTTTGGAATAGGGAGACTACTGAAGCCTTTTATCGGATTAAATCTGATGAACCCAATGAAGTAGGAAGTGTGACGATATATGAATTTAAGCCCTACACTGGGAAGGATGAGTTTCTTTTTTGAAACCAAGATCCAATGTCTCTTCTTGTCACCAAGGATGAGGATCATCCTAGACGCATGAAACACAAAGGGAAAGACCTAGAGAAAGAACTTAAGTGATTTTTGCAAACCCCTTAGGAAGACAACAATTAGGATAAGAGGTAGAAAGAATAGGTCAAGAGAGACATAGAGATATGAGACATCAAAGAGGCATGGATAATTTCCCTTGCCTAGGCATCGAGAACATCCCTGAATCTTAAGACCTATTCAATTGGTTAAGTCCATGAAGAATTGATTCCATAGCACTAGAGATCCATACAGTCATGTAGCAAAGTTTAGAAAAGTTTTGAGAGCTGAAAAAGTTGAGGACCTATTCACTCAATACAATGTCTTTGTTCTAGCTCTCAAAAACACTACCTTAACATGGTTTCAACCACTACACAAAGGTCAACTAAGGAATGTAGACCAGTTTCTATAAGCATTTATTATTGAATTCTCCCAAAGTGGTAGCTCACACAATACCTCATCACTAATACATAGTTTCAAGCAGACACCTCAAGAGATAGTGAGACTTGTAAGGAGACAATTTAGATAGTACCTAGAGAGATGCCCTATGCTAGAGTTACCCACACCAGTTAAACAAGTAGCATTGTGCTAAATTGAGATGCTACATGTATTTAAAGGAACTAAGAACCAAAAAGCAATGTGTATGCATGTGCAAGTGGTTACCCAAAATTACCCATAGCCATATGCACAACAAGCAGGATACCAGAACCAACACCCACCACAACAGTATGTTAGGCCACAACCACCCTACCAACCACCCTATAAGGCTCAACAAAGTCTGTAGCCTATGCTGGCTCAGCAACCTCCAATGCCAGCCAATGTGATTCCAATGAAGTATGCAACCACTAAAGAGAACTTAAATAGAGCCTTAGTGCTAGCATCACCTTTGATTATAGAAAGTGAACTAAGTGATAATATTTTTTAATTGATTTATATTGGTAGTCCATAGAATTACTTTTTGGAGCCACCTGAGCATAACAAGAAATACTATTACAAAGACCCGAGCGAACCTAGTTGGGAGCTAGAATACGCTAATATCATGTATGAAAACCCTAACTCTAGGCCCCAACCTATCAAACCCCAAGCACCTAGAGGATCATGCTACAAATGCCAATGTGATTAATACACTTGTGATTGCCCTATCCTTGCACCTATGCAACCCCAATCAGTGACAATTCAAGGCTTTTGTCAAGATTATGGGAAATAACATCTTTTAAAGACTGTCCTAAAAACCCAAATAATGGACTTACAATCACTTGTATTAACATCATTAGGTTCAAGTGGAAGCCTGAATTCCACTACCCCAAATCAAGCAGTCATGAGAGCTTAGGCATTACAGCAGGGCCAAGGCTTAGGAAGTGAAAATAATTCCAAGGTTAGTGAGACTAAGTATAACCAAGAAAATTACAAGAGCTTGGAAGGATAGCCGAGAGAGAATGAAGAGATAATGCTCAATGAACATGAGAAAAATTGAGGAGACCGTAAGAGAAACAAAGGCCAAGATAATTGAACTCACCTCTCAAATGCACTCTCACACATCAACACCACCACCACCTCCATCACCTTCTATCCACCTCAGTCTTTGCATATCCCACCCCCAAAGACCTAGACATGATACTTAAAGCATATTAGGTCAGAATCCAAGAAGGGCCAAATGTGACAGAACATGAACATTGTTTCATAATACAATAGATCATTCATTATATCTTTTGAGCTCTCTATCATAGTCACTTTGAATAGTCATTTTGTATTGCTCATATATCATTCAATACTCCACCAACTATAGTGTTCCATAGCTCATTAGCATCCACTCTAAGTCTGCTACATGTTGAAAACGTTTGAAGACATTCTATTTAGTGGATTGGGAGAAACGCATGTCGAAGTACCCACTCGTCAAACTCTCGAGAGGTCCTAAAAAATCAGTGGTAATGCAATACGTGCTAAACTGATCACTCTGTCTATAGTACATAATTTTGTGTGATTCCACTTGAAATCATTAGCTTATTAAGATAGTTTAATATCTTCAAAAGGAATTTTTTTAATTCCTAATGTACTAGAAGCACTGAGTTTAACAAGCAGCACATGTGTGAACCAAATTAGAAGGTTTTCACTAGATGTGAGCTTCGAAATAGATTGTTTTGGATGAATCATTACTTGTATCATTTCCAAAGTACATAGGCACTTATTTAATGTCATTGGAAAGCTTAGAGGGCCCACAAAGCAACTCTGAAGCTAAAGAGGGCTGGTAGAAAGCAAGAGTTTGTGGTACCTTCTCATTTTTTGGAGTGCCCATTCGTATTTCCCAATAGTGGTATCAGAGCAAAGCCAAGTTAAAATGGGAGATGCTTTTCCTTCTTTCATTGATAAATTGGAAAAGAACAGCTACCAAGCATGGTACTTGAGGATCAAGACATACTTGGGAGGAAGGAGTCACTATGGATACATCTCAAGAGATGAGGAGATGCCCATTTTCAGAAGCGAAAGATAACGTACGAGAGAGGAGCATGAAAGACTCAAAGAGAGCAACCCAAGCAAGGCATCTCAGAGTATGTGACCGAAGTCAAGGATGTGGCTGACCAATTGGCAAGCATAGGAGAGGAAATTAAAGAGGAGCAAATTGTGCGATAAGTAATCAATGGGATTAATGTAGATGACAAATGCGAGAGCTTTAAAACTACCATGGACTTATACATGGACATGCAGATTCGAGATCTTACCACACTCATGGGGCAACTCTTTACCCATGAAGCCAAGCTCAACAAAAACGGAGATTCATGAAGAGGTAATTGTTAAAAGTCAAGCGTCAAGCTAAAAATTCATGGGGAATCTTTTATGGACATGTGGAGCAATCAAAGGAAGCCAAAAGCCACGAGATTCTCCAACTAAATTCATCTCAACTAAATTCTCCAAGTTAGGAGGCTGATTTGGAAAGGTAGTTCCTAGATTTTAGGGGCACACTTCTCACTATAAAAGGAGCATGTATCCTGACTTCTTTTGGGCCATCTTCTTGGAGTTTTAGCTCATATAAAGTGAGCAATAAGTGTTGGAGTTGTGATAAGCAAGCCCCTTGCTTGCTTGTTTGTTTTCTTTTAGTACGCATATCTATGTGTGTGCGTAGGCAGTGTTGCAACTCTCTACCCCTAAGTTGTTAGCATTGGTTCTCCCTCATATTGTATCTATTTGATGTAATTCTTGTCTCATTGGATAGCATTTAGAGTCTATTGTATGCTCGCGAATTCTCTCAAGCATTCTCTAAGTAATCTGGGAGGAACAATCATTTTAGTGAGGTTGTGTGATTAATATCTCTCTGTGTGTGTAGGCTCTGTTCGAAATATTTTGCTCTCTGTTGTAAGGGCTGGTCGTTGCTTAGGGGTTGAGATACTTCCCCCATCAGTGGTATCAGAGCATTTGGGCATCTTGGAGGCATCATATACAAACAAGAAGACCTCTTGGAGTTGGTGGTTGAAGATTTGCATCAACAAAAGCTTCTTGGAGGTAGCTCACATCAAGGGGGAGCTAGTCTACCGAAAGTTTCAAGAGCACAAGGTGTCCATCTAAGGAAAGCTTTGGATTGAGGTAACCTCAGAGCCTAATTTTCATTTTACACACATTGGAGCATTAGCTAAGGGCTAGGTCAAGTATCAAAGACTAGATATGGGAGACTTCAGCACTCAAATTGAAAAGCTAGACAAAGGGAACTATCAACCATGGAGATTTAGGGTCTCCAACTATCTTATGGGCAAGGGCCTTTGGGGGTTGATTAGTGGAAGTGAACCAAGACCTAGGTTGGATGAGAATCCAACCAATGACCAGAGAAGGGCCTTTAGGGAATGGAATGAAAGAGACAAGAGGGTTATCTTTATCCTTTCCCAACACATTAGCAATAGCATGATCGGCCATATCCAAGACTTGGAGTCAAGCATGAAGGTATGGGTGACACTTGAAAGGCTTTATTCAACAAGCACCAAAGCAAGGAAGATCCAACTAAAGAATAAGCTCAACAACCATAGGAAGAGCTCAGGGAGTAGCATAAATGACTACATACTTAAGGTCAAGGAGTTATCAGATGCATTGGGATCCATTGGAAGCCACGTAGACGATGACGATCTTGTGGCTTATACTCTCAATGGTTTGAGAGATGATGAGAAGTGGAAACCCTTTACCACTTCATTATATGTAAAGGATAATCTTCCCGATTTTGAGCAATTGGTTGCTCTCATGGTCACCGAAGAAATGAACATAGGTGGAAGTTCAACTAAAAGCAAGGATGCACAAGTTTTCTATGCAGGTAATCAAAGGGGCAAAGGAAGACGAGGACAAGGAAGGGGCAAAGGAAGGTTTGGAGGAAGGCAAGGCCAGTCAAGCAATCAAGGACATGACCAAGGCACCTCATCACAAAGAGGGAGAGGAAGAACAAGAGGAAGAGGAGGACGACATCAACAAAATAGGAATCAAGATGGCGAAGGATGTTACATATGTGGCAAGTTTGGTCACTATGCTAGAGATTGCTACCAAGGAGGAAACCAAAGGAGCTATAATCAAGGTTCTTCATACAAAGGTCAAGGTAATTATGCTTTTACAAGTTCTGAAAATCACAATCTCTTGATGATGCACATGAATGGGAATTCAAGCAAAGTAGATAACACTTGGTATATTGATAGTGGATGTAGCAACCATATGAGTTGCAATTCTTGTTGGTTTACTAATCTACATTTTCCCAAAGGTAAAGGACATGTAGAAATAGGTGATGATACAGCCCATGAGATCTCCCATGTTGGAGATGTAGCTTTGGATGACAAGGAGGAAGGAAGATGTCTCAAGGATGTCTTGCATGTACCTACCATCACAAAGAACTTGGTGTCCATTGGGCAAATAGTTGAAAGAGGCTATCAAGTAAGGTTCAACAAAGGTGGATGCTTTGTGGAGAACCCTAAGCAAGGTTACAAGGTCATAGCAAGAGGAAAGAAGCAAGGGAGACTCTTCACTTTGGAGGTAAATTCTCATTCCACTCAACATGTCTACTTCACATATGGAAACAAGAGGATCTCAGAGTTGGACTTGTGGCACAAGAGGATAGGTCACATCAACATACAAAGAATGAAGGAAATGCAATTCAAGAGGCTGGTTGAAGGTCTTCCCAACTTCCAAGGACAAGGTATGAAGCATTTATGTGGATCTTGTCAACTAGGGAAGCAAGCGAGACTTCTATTCAAGAAGAGTGGCTACATAAGCCAACATCCATTGGAGTTGATACATACAGATGTGTGGGGGCCAACCAAAGAGAAATCCATTGGAGGTAACAAGTACTTTTTCAATTTTATAGATGATTGCACAAGGATGGTTTTGGTTTATTTCATAAAAAACAAATCAGATGTGTTTACATGTTTCAAAGCATTCAAGGCAATTGTAGAAAAGGAAACAGGTACATATATCAAGAAGCTAAGGTCCGATGGAGAGGGAGAATATTTCTCCAATGAGTTTTTTTATGTTTTAATGGATCAAGGCATCAAGAGGCAAGTAACATGCAGGTACACACCCCAACAAAATGGAGTAGCAGAGAGAAAGAATAGATACATTGTCGAGATGGCTAGAACAATGCTTAATGAGATGAATGTACCTAACATGTTTTGGAGTGATGCAGCAAATACCGCCGTGTATCTTATGAATAGGGCTCCTACCTCAGGGATCCATGGCTTGACACCATATCAAGCCTATTATGGTAAGAAACCTCATCTTTCCCACTTTAAGATATTTGGATATACTTGTTATGTACATGTGCCAAGTGAATTGAGGCACAAGCTACAACCAAAGGCAGAAGAGTGTGTGTTTCTAGGATATTCAAATGATCATAAAGGTTACAAGTGCTTCAACCCAAACACAAAGGACTTGAGGATATCAAGGGATGTAGCATTTGATGAGCTACTTCCTTGGTATAAGACGTATGATTGTATGCACGACTATGAAGAAGAAAAGCATGGACATGATGAAGAACAAATCGACCTAGAGCTAAGCGGCCCAAGGTGTTCCATCAATGAAGATAGTTCAAGCATGAACTCACCATGGAGGGGGAGATCTTCATCAAGCTATGAAGCACAATCAATCAACAAAGGCAAAGCAACATTGGTGGAGTTGGATGAAGAAGGTAATGAAGTTGAAGATGATGAAGGACACATGATGGAGAAAGAAGCCACGTCAAAGAAAGAGATCAAGTTCCCAAGGCAAAGGAGGTTTATTCCTCCAAAAGGTGAAGAAAGGAAGTCTTCTAGAGTTAATTATCCAACTCAAAGGTTTACTTATGATTCATACATGGCAACACATTATGCATATATGAACAAAGTAGTAGAAGGTGATGAGCCCGATTGCTATGAAGATGCAAGCAGGTACACCGAATGGAAAGAGGCAATGCAAGAAGAGATTGACGCACTTGAGGAAAATCAAACATGGACTCTAGTGCCCAAGAAGGAGAACATGAAGGTAATAGGTAATAAGTGGGTGTATAAAGTAAAGAGGAATTTAGATGGATCTATTTCTAGGTTCAAAGCAAGATTGGTGGCCAAGGGTTTTGCACAAACCTATGGAGTGGACTTTGAAGAGACATTCAGCCCCATGGCAAAGATGAGCACCATTAGGACACTCATTGCAATGGCTACTAGCAAAGGATGGAAGCTTTTCCAATTGGATATCAAGAATGCCTTTCTCAATGGAGACTTGGAAGAAGAGGTATACATGGAGCAACCACTAGGTTTTGTTCATAAAGAGTTTCCACATCATGTTTGTAGGTTGAAGAAGGCACTTTATGGCCTAAAGCAAGCTCCAAGGGCTTGGAACCAAAGATTGGTGGACTATTTGATCAAATGTGGTTACAATCAATGCAAGGCGGATCCATGTCTCTTCATCAAACAAAGAGGAGAACTTGTAGTCTACATGTGTGTGTATGTAGATGATCTTATCATTACATGTAATGATACAAAGGGCATTGAGGAGATCAAGGCAAAGGTTAGAAAGGAGTTTAGGATATCTGATCTAGGAGATCTTAGGTATTTTCTTGGGATTGAAGTTGTATACAAAGAAGAAGGTATTATGCTCATACAAAGGAAGTATATTCTAGACCTACTTTAGAGGTTTGGGATGCTACATTGCAAGCCTATTTCAAATCCCATGGAAGTTAATGTAAAGCTAAGCTCCATTGATGGAGAGCCATTAGAGGATGTAACTTTTTATCACTCTATTTTAGGCTCTTTCAATTATGCCACAATAACTAGGTGTGACATAGCATATGGAGTTGGAGTGTTATCACAATTTATGCATAGTCCAAGGACTACACACTTGCAAGTTGCAAGAAGAATGTTACGATATCTCAAGGTCACTATGAATGAAGGATTGTTCTATTCATTTGATGATGATATGCAGGTCAAAGCTTATTCTGATGCGGATTGGGCAGGTTCCAAGGAGGATAGAGAAAGTACAAGTGGTTACCTAGTCATGCTAGGTAGCAAGATTATCTCATGGATTTCAAAGAAGCAACCCACGGTGGCATTATCGTCCACCGAGGCTGAGTATAGAGCTTTGGCTCAAGTCACATGTGAGCTAATGTGGATTAAGAAGTTAATTATGGAGCTTAATTTGCAGGTTGACACATGTCCAATGTTTTGTGATAATATGAGTAGCATTCATCTAGCATCGAATCTTGTCTATCATGCTAGAATCAAGCATATTGAAGTGCACTATCACTTCATAAGGGAAAAGGTGATATCGAAGGAAGTTTCAGTACATCATATTGGTACCAAGGACCAAGTTGCCGACATGTTTACAAAGCCTTTGGATGGAATGAAGATTTCAAAATTCAAGCAAAGCATCAACATGAAGGAGCTTGGATGAGGATGAAGATATGAAGCTTGAGGGGGAGTGTTAAAAGTCAAGCCTCAAGCTAAAAATTCATGGGGAATCTTTTATGGAAATGTGGAGCAATCAAAGGAAGCCAAAAGCCACGAGATTCCATCAAGAAAACTTACTCAACCACTCCCCAATTCATCTCAACTAAATCCTCCAAGTTAGGAGGCTGATTTGGAAAGGTAGTTCCTAGATTTTAGGGGCACACTTCTCACTATAAAAGGAGCATGTATCCTGACTTCTTTTGGGCCATCTTCTTGGCATTTTAGCTCATGTAAATTGAGCACTAAGTGCTAGAGTTGTGATAAGCAAGCCCCTTGCTTACGCTAGCCCCTTGCTTGCTTGTTTGTTTTCTTTTAGTAGGCATACCTATGTGTGTGCGCTGGCAGTGTTGCAACTCTCTACCCCTGAGTTGTTAGCATTGGTTCTCCCTCATATTGTATCTATTTGATGTAATTCTTGTCTCATTGGATAGCTATTAGAGTCTATTGTATGCTCACGAATTCTCTTGAGCATTCTCTAAGTAATATGGGAGCAACATTCATTTTAGTGAAGTTGTGTGATTAATATCTCTCTCTGTGTGTAGGCTCTGTTGGAAATATTTTTCTCTCTGTTGTAAGGGCTGGTTCTCCTTCTCTATTTATCCATTTGCTATGATTTTGGTGTCATTGGGTAGCTATTAAAGTGCTCTAATGTGGACCCAAGTTTGAGAGTGATTCTGTGTATAATCTGTGAGAAAAAGCTTGTTGGAGTGAAGTGAGGTCTCTGCTTGACTAGCAGTTATGAGCATTCAACTAGCTCATGTTGTAGACATTGTTTCTCTTTGTGTAAGCATCCATTTGAAGTAAAACTTGTTTTGTTGGAAAGCTCTTGGTGTCTACTACATGTCTACAAAAGCTCACTGGATTTCTGTGCATAACCTCTGAGTAAGAGCACTTTTGGGGTGCAGAGGTCAACGAAGGATACCTCTGGAGGTCATTCGCGCTTCCTCGTTGCTTACGGGTTGAGATACTTCCCCCATCAGTAATATCTCTTCTGACCTATACATAGATAAAGGAAAGACTAAAGAGAAAGGAAAAAGCAAGAGGATTGAGGATGAAGGTACAACCTCTCTAGCCAACTATGCAGGGAATAGTAGAAACTCAAGAGGTAGGGGTAGAGGAGGTAAGCAAGGTAGGGGGAGACCTTATAACTCCTGACCATGTAATATTTGTGGTTCGTCAAATCACACTACAGATGAATGTTATTGGAACTTCAATAATTAGAGAGGTAGAGGTTTCCAAAGAGGTGGATATAAACAATCACGAGGAAGATTCAAACATCATCAAGGGGAGAATAACAACTACAAAGAAAACTACAATAGAAACTACCAAGGAGGTTACATAGCAAGGGAAGACTACAACAAATATACAGAGGAGCAAGAGGATTCTCTTTTGATTATGAATATGACTTCAAAGCCAGGTATAAATGATGACCATCTCTCCTACATTGACTCAGGTCAAAGTAGATAAAAAATGCATCAAAACTAAGCTAGTAAATCATGCACTCAATGAAATAAGAAAGACACCCACTCCTGGTCCTTCTAGGAACACACTTGAAGATAATGATGTTGTTGTCAAAAGTTTTATGGTGCAAAAGATGGTCACTCATGAAGGAATCGTAGAAGCCAATGTGGAACTCCCTTCTTCTCCAAAGGTAGTCTTGAACAAACAAGCAAGGCAACACAAGAATCAGATGAACTAAATAATCAAGTCATAGGCTCAATGATTGATGCAAAATAGAATCCTCATGGAGTGGGACAGATCTAGATATGCAATGGTGAACAACCCTCTACTCCAATGAGAAAACCCCAAAGATGCAATAGACAAGCTACTCAATCAAAGACTACAATGAAGGAGTATGCCAAGAGTCAATTGAGCCAAACCCTTTCTATTTGGTTCCCAAAATAGTCGATGAAGGCCGACCACAATGCTTAAAAAATTTGGGTGTCTAAGAATTCCTTACAAGCTCAAGTAGCTTCCCATAAGCTCACATTAAGCTTGAATTGCCACTCATAGACACTCACGCCATACACCATGGAAAACATCTGCAATTGACACTTCCACCCCTAAAATCACACCTAGGAGTGTTTGGAAATGGGTACCCAAAAAGTCTCAAATACAAGAAGACATATTTCAGAAACATGTAAAGATCATCAGAGCCAAAAGATGCAATCCCATAAAGAAAATTTGGAGAGTTAAACCCTCTATGACCCAACCATGTAAAATATTCTGCACAAAAATAGATGCATTTCAATATAGTGCACAACGAAAGGATGCATATAGGAATATTACTGACTTGGTAACTTTCACTCACACACACAATACACCAATTTGAGTAACCTCTAACCTCAACAAAAAACATGTTGGTATTGTAGAGGGAAGATGATATTATCTTATTTCCTACGCAATGCTAATATGATTATCTTCTTTCAACAGATAAGCAATTGTTACACACTGGCAGTAATATCATGGCCGAAGTAATAGGAACTCGCTTGCAACTAGGCATGAGTGAGAAAGTGCTTGATATGTAGAGCTTACCTATCATGCATGAAATCAATGAATGACTAGAGGATTTGCAAACCATAGAGATCATATCTATACAAGACCCCCCCCTCCGCCTAGCGGCCATACCATGCTGTTAAATGGTAATCGTTACACTTCCAACTTCAGACTCAGAACTCTTTCAAGTTCAGACATCCCTAATCTTAGCCACGTGGGTCCTTGGGAGTAGTAGGGGTCTGTTAACAGAGGCCCTGTACTATTTTCCCAAATCTTCGTTACAACATCAAGCGTGACTACTCGTCTTAGCTCAGTTACTAATCAACATCAATACTTGGTTCTTAGATTCCTATTTCCGACATTCTCTAGATCAACTTACTCAAAGAACAGAACAATTATCCCTTCTCAGATTCATGAACATATAATAGATCAAACAAAGTGAATCAGACAGATTCACTCACCACAATACTTCCCGAGACATTCAATTAAAATTTATATTTATCAAAAGCAATAGTCTGACGTCGTCACCGATGAATTCAGTAAGATATACAGAACATTATCAACTGATCAAATCAACTTATGCAGTACTACATTCACTCATACTAACTCAGGGTACTTCAACGGTCGAAGAGCACACAATCTTACGATACGAAAACAGTACTCAACCACCTAACCTGTCACTTAACATTCACTACGGTGAACTTCAGTATGAGCAGGCGACGCAGACAGAACAGAAATCAACACAACAATATTCAGAACTTCGTAATAGTGTAATAATAATCTGACAAATATTCAGGCGAACAAACTGGCAATTCCAAGAAAAACGTCTCTCACAAGCGTCTCTCTCGACCATTCTCCTTACATTACTTTATATAGATTTACAAAGTACGCGTACCAACTTTTACGCGTAATTCGAGGAACTCCGTTACATCTGGCATATATTACTCCGGCGGCCGACTAACACTAGCATGCACGGTGGACTCGAACCCGCAAGTTCCACAAGAATTTTTGCAGAGTTATGTTCAGACTCATTAATGGTGTTGGGAGCACCCTGTAGTTTCTGTAAACTAACAGTATTTTCTTCGCCACTTTGGTGCGTCTTGTTGGAGAAACACTCACTAATTAGACATATATTTGAAGGTCAAATCTTAGAAAGAAAACCCCATGCCTATGTGAAGGGACAAATTCACAAGTGTATCATACTTGTAAAGTTAGTTCACTTTAGTTCTAGAAGTTTTTTAAAAATCACAGGAATGAGAAAATCTATATAAGTTAGTTAGTATTAACTGACGCGATGAGAAGTAGAAGGTGAAAGACAATGAGAAAGTGAGAAGAACTCATTTTTGTATGACTGAGTATAGTCGAGCTTCTCTGAGTGAGAAAGCATTTGTAAAACTTCTGAGTTTTTATAGTTGTGAGAAAGAACTGAGTAAAGTTCTGTGTATGAGTCTTTCTTCATCATCTCCATGTTTGCCTACTGTGTGATGAATTCAAAAGTTCAAGTTTTCTGAGCAATTCGATGCCTGGCATCGAATCTTGGCTCAAAAGTCATTTTTTCATTCTCTGTGTGTTAACTGTTGTTGAATCTTTTAAAAATATGAAGTTTGTGGAGCAACTCGATGCCTGGCATCGAGTTTGAGCATAAAGTCGATGCCTGGCATCGACTTCTAGCATACAAGTGGTCTTCTTCATGTGTGTGTAAAAGAGAGTATTTCTGGTGCAGAAAAAGGGCCTAAAAAAGCTCAAAGTCGATGCCCGGCATCGACTTGGACTGAAATTCGATGCCAGGCATCGAATTTTTTATTTTTGGACATCAGGAATACTAAAACAGGCAAAAATTTCCAGTTTTGGAAGGTCATACAGGGTCATCTTGTGAAGGCCATAACTTGAGTTCTAGAGCTCGGTTTGATGCATATGATAGCTTGTTGGAAAGCTCTACTCTTCTAGTTTCAGCCTATAAAGTTTCATGGAGAAATAATATGTGAGCTAGGAGAAATTAGCAAAATACTGAAGGTATGTCATTTCAGTGACTAGGAATTTCTGTAGAAGCAAAGTTCTCACTTTAGGCTATCATTTCTCAAAGTTTGGAGTGGCAATGAGTTAATGGTGACCATAGAGGTGTTCTAGTGTCACCTTAATTCATTTCTTGTGGTGTTTCATACATCAACAAGTGGTATCAGAGCAGAAAGATTCTCGAGAGCAGAAGACGACAAAGGTACGAGAAGTTTTGTAAAGTTTTCCATTAAAGTTTGAAAGGTGAAGCATTTGAAGACACAAGGCATCAAAAGATTACTTTCGAAGTATCCTCATACCCAAAGAACTTCAAAAGGTATTATCCTTTATCCTTTAAGCTCACAGGTTGCAGCAGAAGGAAAGAACTATGGCAGATCATATCTCCATTGACAAACTGGACAGAGATGATTACCCCGCATGGGTAATGAGAATGGAAGCCTTACTTATGAGTAAGGATCTCATGGTATATGTAACAGGTGAAGAAGAGAAGCCAGTATTTGAAGATGAAAGCCGACCAAAGAAAGAAGAACTTGATGCTTTAAAGCATTGGCAGAAGAAGGATGCAAGTGCAAAAGCCTACATCTACAATACAATCTCAGATCATTTGCTACCACACATCAGAGGATTGGAATCATCAGAAGATATATGGAATGCATTGGAATATCATTTCCAAAGCACTACTAAAGCACGGAAAGCAAGTCTATGGTCAGAGTTTACAACATTCAAGAAGAAGCCAAGTCAAACCATTAGTGATTATGTCACTAAGATGAAGGATCTAGCAGATAGTCTTGGATCCATAGATGAAGATGTTGAAGATCACAGATTGATTGCTCAACTACTTGCAGGCTTGAGAGGGGATGAAAGGTGGAAACCTTTTGTCTTATCAACAGAACTTTCATTAAATCATTATGTTCCAGATTTGAACCAATTGCTTGGTTTGATGCTCACATATGAGCAAGACTTGAAGGGAGATGGAGATAAAGGTCAAAGTTCTGCAATGTACATGAAGAATAAGAAGAAAGGAGATAAAGGTAAAGCAAAGGATGAAGAGGAGTCTAATTCTCAAGCTTATTATGCAAGAGGTAAAGGCACAGGCAGAGGAAGAGCAAGAGGTTTTGGAAGAGGTAGAGGTAATCAAAATAACAACAAAAAGGCTTGCTGGATCTGTGGATTGAGTAATCATTTGGCTCATGACTGTTGGCACAACCAACAAGGATCAAACCAGAATCAAAACAACAATAGCAGAGGTCGAGGTGGAAGATATCAAAGTAATTTTCAAAGAGGAAGACAAAGTCAAAGAGGAGGCTATGGTAGAGGTGGAGGAAGAAGTTGGGGACAGAATCAATCCTACAACACCACCTACTACAACTATGCAAATGACACACAGAATGAAAGTCATACATCATTGATGATGAATTCAATCAGCACATCAGACAAAGAAGATCTAAAGGTATTTTACATTGACTCTGGATGTTCTAATCATTTGTCAGGAAACATAGAATTGATGTCAGAATTGGAAAAAGGCATTTCTAGTCACACAGTTCAAACTGGTGATAATACAAGACATAGTGTACATTCAATTGGAAAAGTGAAATGCAAGAGTGGAGCAGATTTGCTAACCAATGTTTTGTATGTTCCTACAATACCTAAAAACTTGATTAGTGTGGGACAGATAGTTGAAAAAGGTTCTCAAGTCAGGTTTACAAATGAAGGAGTATTTGTGGAAGATCCAGAGAATGGATATAATCAGATTGTCTCTGGTAAGAAAGAAGGTAGACTCTTTACTTTAAGAGTGCAAGGAAACATTGGTCAAGCTTTTCTCACACATGGTGAAGCAGTGATTACAGAACTTGATCTCTGGCATAAGAGATTAGGTCATTTCAATGAAAGAGGAATTAAAGCTATGGTTGCTAATCAGTCTGTACTAGGATTACCAAATGTGCAAAGTCAACATATGGTTTATAAATGTGAAGCATGTCAAATGGGTAAAGCACACAGGTTACCATTTCAAAAGAAAGGATTCAAACATGATGGAGTACTTGAGCTCATTCATACAGATGTATGGGGACCAACAAAAGAAGGATCTATCAGTGGCTCAAGGTATTATGTTCTTTTCATTGATGATGCTACAAGATGGATAACATTATATGTTTTGAAGGAAAGATCAGAAGTGTTTGGAGCTTTCAAGCATTTTCATGCATATGCAGAGAGAGTCACAGGTCAAAAGCTTAAGAGACTGAGGTCTGATGGAGGGGGAGAATACTTCTCCCAAGAGTTCAATGATTATCTTTGGAATGCAGGTATTAAGAGAGAAATAACTTGCAGGTATACACCACAACAAAATGGTGTAGCAGAAAGAAGGAACAGGACTTTGGTTGAGTTTGCTAGAGCTATGCTAAAGGAGAAGAACTGTCCAAATTATCTTTGGGCTGAGGCTGTAAATACAGCTACATATCTTGTGAATAGATTACCATGTGCAGCTCTGAATGGAATGACTCCATATGAAGCTTGGTGGGGTAAGAAACCAACACTAGATCATTGTAGAGTGTTTGGATCAATTGCATATGCTTATGTGCCATCACAACTTAGGCATAAACTTGAACCAAAGGCAGAAAAATATGTGTTCATTGGTTATGATGAAAAGCAGATGGGTTACAGGTTGTGGAATCCTCTAACAAAACAATTTCTTGTTTCTAGAGATGTTACATTTGATGAACAGAAAAGTTGGTATGCAGATCAAAGTCATACAGCTGAAGAATTTGAAGAAGAGGTAAGAAGATGTGAGAAAGGAAAATCAATTGTGCAGGTAAATAGAGATGAAGACTATATGCAAGCAAGTACATCCAGAAGTGGATTAACAAGAAGGAATGAAGAAGCTCCTATATTTGATGAAGAAGTGTATCCAGACACATATGAAGAATGTGAACCAAGAAGGTCAAGCAGGACTAGAAGACAACCAGAAAGGTATTCTTATGATACTTCTTACATAACTCAGAAGAACTATGCATATATGGTCAAAGATGATGAAGAACCTCAGAACTATGATGAAGCTAAAGGTAAAAAGCAATGGGAAGAAGCAATGAAGGAAGAGTTCAATGCACTGGAGGAGAACAAGACATGGGAACTTGTTCCTAAACCAAATGGTAAGAAAGTAATTGGAAATAAATGGGTTTATAAAGTGAAGAAGCTTGCAGATGGAAGTATAGCCAGATACAAAGCTAGATTGGTGGTGAAAGGCTATGCCCAGACCTATGGCATAGATTATGATGAGACATTCAGTCCCGTAGCTAAGATGTCAACTATAAGGACAATCATTGCTATTGCAGCTTCAAAAGGATGGACTCTAAGTCAATTGGATATAAAAAATGCATTCTTGAATGGATACATATCAGATGAGGTATACATGGAACAACCTCAAGGGTTTATAGATTCCAGGTATCCAAATTTTGTTTGCAGGTTGAGAAGAGCATTGTATGGATTGAAGCAAGCTCCAAGAGCTTGGAACTATAGACTGGTGAAGTATCTCAATGATCTTGGATATCAAAGTTCAAAAGCAGATCCAAGTCTACTTATCAGAAGAACAGAGGAAGGTACAATCTACATTTGTATTTATGTAGATGACATTATAATCACAGGTACTTCAGATGAAGGAATCAAGGAGGTAAGGAGATTACTTGAGAAAGAGTTTAAGATCAGTGACCTAGGAAAGTTATCATACTTTCTTGGAATGGAAGTTACTTATACAGATCATGGCATATATGTGTCACAAGAAAGGTATCTTCTGAACTTGTTGAAGAAGTTTGATATGGAAAATTGCAGAGAAGCTTCAACTCCACTTGAAGTTAATCACAAGCTCAGTAAATATGATGGTGCAGACTACAAAGATATGAGGAAGTATCAATCTCTTGTGGGTAGATTGATTTATGCTACACTAACAAGACCTGATCTTAGTTATGCAGTGGGAGTTTTGTCACAATTCATGCATTGTCCAAAGGACCCACATTGGATTGCAGGTCAAAGAGTTCTCAGATATATCAAAGGAACTATAAAGGAAGGATTATATTATCCTTTTACATCAGATTTGAAGTTGAGAGCCTACAGTGACTCAGACTGGGCAGGTAATCAAGATGACAGGAGATCAACTCATGGTTACATGATATACATTGGTGATAAGCTTGTAAGTTGGTGTTCAAAGAAACAACATACAGTAGCATTATCATCAACTGAAGCTGAGTACAAAGGACTTGTGGAAGCAGCTAAGGAAGTCATATGGATGCAGACATTGTTCAAGAGCTTAGGCATTGATCAAGGTACACCTACAATACATGGAGATAATATGAGTTCACTTTATCTTGCAGCAAATCCAGTATTTCATGCAAGAACAAAGCACATAGAGATACAATATCATTTTCTCAGAGAAAAGGTAATGGAGAAAGAGATTGAAGTGGAATACATTTCTACTAAAGATCAGTTAGCAGACATAATGACAAAGAGCTTGGATGGTGTGAAGACCAGTAGATTCAAAAGCATGGCAGGAGTAAAAGAAAAGAAGATGATATGAAGAAACAGGGAATGTCAATTAGTGATTGAGGGGGAGCTGTTGGAGAAACACTCACTAATTAGACATATATTTGAAGGTCAAATCTTAGAAAGAAAACCCCATGCCTATGTGAAGGGACAAATTCACAAGTGTATCATACTTGTACAGTTAGTTCACTTTAGTTCTAGAAGTTTTTTAAAAATCACAGGAATGAGAAAATCTATATAAGTTAGTTAGTATTAACTGACGCGATGAGAAGTAGAAGGTGGAAGACAATGAGAAAGTGAGAAGAACTCATTTTTGTATGACTGAGTATAGTCGAGCTTCTCTGAGTGAGAAAGCATTTGTAAAACTTCTAAGTTTTTATAGTTGTGAGAAAGAACTGAGTAAAGTTCTGTGTATGAGTCTTTCTTCATCATCTCCATGTTTGCCTACTGTGTGATGAATTCAAAAGTTCAAGTTTTCTGAGCAATTCGATGCCTGGCATCGAATCTTGGCTCAAAAGTCATTTTTTCATTCTCTGTGTGTTAACTGTTGTTGAATCTTTTAAAAATATGAAGTTTGTGGAGCAACTCGATGCCTGGCATCGAGTTTGAGCATAAAGTCGATGCCTGGCATCGACTTCTAGCATACAAGTGGTCTTCTTCATGTGTGTGTAAAAGAGAGTATTTCTGGTGCAGAAAAAGGGCCTAAAAAAGCTCAAAGTCGATGCCCGGCATCGACTTGGACTGAAATTCGATGCCAGGCATCGAATTTTTTATTTTTGGACATCAGGAATACTAAAACAGGCAAAAATTTCCAGTTTTGGAAGGTCATACAGGGTCATCTTGTGAAGGCCATAACTTGAGTTCTAGAGCTCCGTTTGATGCATATGATAGCTTGTTGGAAAGCTCTAGTCTTCTAGTTTTAGCCTATAAAGTTTCATAGAGAAATAATATGTGAGCTAGGAGAAATTAGCAAAATACTGAAGGTATGTCATTTCAGTGACTAGGAATTTCTATAGAAGCAAAGTTCTCACTTTAGGCTATCATTTCTCAAAGTTTGGAGTGGCAATGAGTTAATGGTGACCATAGAGGTGTTCTAGTGTCACCTTAATTCATTTCTTGTGGTGTTTCATACATCAACACGTCTGATTGTTTGTGTTAGTGTTCTGCTCCCGATTCAGCTGTGTCTGCACCTGTAACAGTTCTCTTTGCAATTCTTTAATCGTCTGTTTGTATTCTTCAAGCTGATTTTCCTGTCATTTAATGACTATCATGAGATCGTTTTCATGGTTGGACACAAAACAGGACCGCCTTTGATCAATTTGGGGGACAAGTATACCCAGCCATCTTCTACGAAAAAGTTTCCAAGTATCATGTACATGATTATACAATTGTTGTTTCAGTGACTCTATATCTATCTTTGTCATCAACGTGGCATCCAATTCAACGCCTTCATTATTTAATAACTAGGTTTCCATTTCCTGTAAAACTTGTATTCTAGAACCCAGAACTACATGTTCTGCCTGCATTGTAGCATTCATCATGGAAAAATTTATCATCTCTTCTTGGATTTGTTTCTGCACTGCTACCTGCCATGGTTCAAAATCTTGAATAGACCTTGTGGTCTCGATCAAAGCTAGCACTAGTTGTTTGTGGTCATTCTGCATTTCCTTCAATAAACCGTCCTTGCTATTCACAGCATCCTGTAATTGTTTATTCTGTTCAATCAATGAATTGGAATGATTTTTATTGACAGTTATCTGTTCTTGTATGTTCTGAATGCTTTCCTGTTGTTGCAGTAGGAATTCCGAAACTTCCTGCAACTTATTCTGCATTGTTCTCATGTTATTATCCGAACAATTTCTCTGCAATATTTTTGGACTTACCTGTTGTGATGGATCCTCCATTCTTCTTTTGGCTGATAATTTAAAAGGGGTTCCCAAAATAGGCGGCTGTTCACCGCCATCTGTTACCGGAAAAAGACTGTCCGGCATTTCTGCTATGTCCTCCGGCTCTGCTATCTGTTCTTGCCCTGGTCTGCTCAGTGTCTGATTACAAATATTACTTACCTGTTGATATTTGATTAAGTGTGCATATTCGAATAAAGCAGCTAAAAAGACTGACAGACGACTACATTTTTGGGACCTGCGCTTGTCCCCGATAAAAATCTGTGTATAGAAGTGGTTATACAGCCAGTGAGCCCAGCTGACTTTACCACCTCCTTCTGCATGTACTAAGGGTGAAAAATTCTCTCTAGACATTAAATCAAATCTGACGATAAAACACAGTCTCTCTAAATACCATTTGAATTTTTCGCGCCGAATGTATGTTGCTTTTTTCATCAGGTAATATTTTCTACGACCTTCGTAGTTTCCAAAATCCTTTCTCATGTCGTCACTCGAACAATTAGGAATACTGTCGTCGTCATACAGAGGCACTTGAAATATTGTGGCGACTAATTGTGGTGAAAATTGTACCTGATTTAGAATTTGTCCTTTTGTTTGTCGCATAATCTGCAACTGAGTCGTTGCATCTTCATTACCTCTCCAACGCTCCCATGGTAGCTTGGCAAACTGTAGTAGTCCGATTCTCTGAAGCCAGTTCTTATTCCTCATAGAATGTACGTGGAGTTCTATTTTGAAATCGGTGAATAATGCTTTGTTGTTATGTTGTGCCTTTGTCGTTGCACAAGTCGTTGAATCATTGCTATCATTCTGTAATGTAGTATCAGTGTCGTCTGATGTAGGCACTATCATTCTCTGTGCAGTTGCTCTCCTCCTGAGTCCCCATCTTAGGATATCTGATTCAGACATGGTTGCAAGGCTCGCCGAAAATAATATGTTGGAAGTTTGTTAACTAGCACCAAAGCTCGAAGAATACTATACTGAAAAATACTATGCTGGGCATACGCATTTTATAAGCACCAGAGCTTGAACTGCCATTTGCTGGAATGATTATATTTCATTCGGACATGACACTTCATCTCCCTTACCAAAATTGTGTCATAAGTAAAAATCATCATTCTGCATTTTATTCCGTGATCAATGCTGGACTTAGAAAGTCTTTTACATGTGCGAAAAAGTATCATGAAACAAAACCTTGGTATCATACTCCATTCGAACTCATCATTACATTGCGAAATCGCATGACTGAATTTTACTATTCTTCTATGAGACCTTCGAGGTACATATTCCTGGCTAATCTAAATGTACGAGCTATTTTTTTCTTAAGGGTTTCTAATAATTGCTTCAGAGTGTCGGGTTCTAAAATCTGTGCATCTATTCTGACGGAACTAAGTGCGATGGCTTCAATAAGCAAAATTTCGGCCTGGGTTTGCAAAAAGGCCTCCTGTAAATAAAAAACATTGGATAATGCAGCGTCCCGGGATGTCTTCATTTCGGCGACTTTCTGCTGCATATTCGTGACTCGATCCTTCTGATTTCGCAATTGGTTATCAAGTCGCTCGACTTGCTGGTTCTGAAATTTGATTGTTTTGGAGAATGCATCTCGTTCTCTTTGAACATTTGCTAGATCTTTTTGGTATTTTGCTTCCCTGGTTAATTGGTGTCTCAGCATTCTGTTTACCTCGTCCAAACATTCCTGGGCTCTTCATAGCTCCTCTTTGACTTGTTCTGCTTCTCTCTGTTGGTCTTGATTTCTCTGGATGGTTTCCTGCAACTGGGCCTTCGTTTCTTCGACCAATTTTTCTAGGGATGAGCTGATGTCTTCTTTTTCTTGGAGTGTGGTCTTCAATTCCCGGATTTCTTCGTGTGCTGCGTGTAATAGCTGGTCTTTGGCGGCAAGCTGCTCCAGTGCTGCATCCCTTTGCTGTATCAAGGCCTATTGTTCCGAAAACTGTGCTTGAAGATCTGCTAATTGTGTCTGTAATTGATGATTCTCCGCTTTTACCGCGTCGACTTCTTCTTGGAGTGGGGTGATGTCGGCTTCCAGGAGGTCGACTTTGTGCTGTAGGTCTTGCCGAATGGTATTTGCGACCTCACTCAGCTGTACCAAAAGTTGTTGTGAGAGAGTAATGAGCATTTGGCCCATGGCGGCCAGTTCCGAAAAGACTGGAACGGAGGGAAGGAGAAGTGGGTGTTGTGGTGGTGCAGAGGTTTGGGTATAGATTTGGGGGGATGTCGGGGGTGAATAATTGGGGGAGGATGAAGAGGATTCGGAAATTGGCGGGGGGAAAGGGTTGACTGGTGGGGATTGAGGACCAGGGGATGCAGGGTGAGTTACTTGATGGATGGGTTGGTGTTCACCTATATTGTGGGCGATGGTGGATTCTACAGCCTTCAGTAGGGTGTCGAGTGCACTGTCGATCACTTGCTGTTCGTCTTCTCGTCGTGCTGATGCTTCTTCGGTTGAGACTGGTTCTATTTCTATGTGATTCTGCTGGTCGTGGTGGTCGGCCGATGATTCGTTGGCTGTGTCGTGGAAGGTCTCTTCTTGTTCTTCGTTTCGGGTGTCCTGGTTCTTTCCGGTGGATCCTTGTGCTTCGCTTTCTGAGGAGCTGATCCGAATTCTCTTATTGCGGAAGAGCTGGTTGATCTCCTCATCTTCTTCTTCCTCGTCGTCGAGTGGTTGGACTGATTCTTCGTGCCTAAATACAGGACCTTGGGGTGGTGGTTGTGCGGCAAGGATGGCTGGGAAAAGGAATGAGATGATATGGGGAAGGCGAGAGCGCCGGGTGGTATCCTTTTGGAGTTGCTTCACTATAGCTACACATTCTTTATGGATTCTGAGGAAAAAATACGAGGCGAAGTTCACGGGTTCTCGGGCAGCTAAATCTAAAGCGGAATAGAATGGGCATGAGATGCCGTAGGTGCACATTGTAGGTTGAGTATGGCGACTAAGAACTGCAGGGCGGATCGTTCGGGTTCGAGGCGGCAGAGAATGGCGTATTCGTTGGACGAAGAGCGGGGGAATAGTTCGGTCAGGCGGGCGGGGGGAATACTAGGGCCATTTTCACGGCCTTGTGGATTGAGGCGGTAGGCTTCAGCGAAGGCTTGGAAGGTGATGACTGTTCGCGACGGGAGCGAGAGGAAGACCCATTGGCGTTCGGTGGCGGGGGACTGAGCAATGGTGGTGATGATTTGCGTGAAGAAAGGATGGGCTTCCACTGAGTGCCAAGGCAACTCAGCGAAGTTGGCCAACCCTCTGCAGCGCAGATATTCACCTACCTCGGTAGGGATACCATCGCGGAAGGCAGCATAGTTGGCTATCGCGTCCATGGCATTTACTGAGGCAGACAATGAACACGGATGCAGAAATGCACGAGGGCTCAGAATACTAACATACAACACAATAGCTTTTTTCGGCGTTGTCGTTCGAGTTAAGTAGAAACAACACTGTGGGGAGGAGAAAGGGGTTGGGTATCATTGTGCGGTGCGGGAATGATGCTGGTTTTCATGCAGGCGTGCATGCTTGAGTAATTGGTAAGGAGGGCAGCTTATGACAAAACACGTTTATTAAAAAAGAAAGGACTGCAGGAAAATAAAGAAAGAAAAAAGAAAAAACACAAAAAGATGAGGTTTCACCGCCGAATGTTTTAATGCGGGCTAGCGGCATGTTGATACGGCCGCAGCTTCGAGCCATTGATTGCTTTTGGAAGTGGGTTTCCGTTCAACATAGTCAATCGAAAAGTGGCTGGACCGATTTGTTCTGAGATCTTGTAAGGGCCGAACCACCGTAATTTGAATTTGCCTGTGGATCTATTTGACTTTGCATTATAGAAAAGTACAAGCTGTCCTACCAAAAATACTGGAGTTTTCAGGTTTCAATCGTGTGTCGTTGCCTGTCTTAGTTGAACTTCATGCATTGTTAAAAGACTGAGCCATCTGTGTTCGTCTAATTCTCTGAGCGTGTCCAACCGAAATGACAGTGAGTCTTCCGGTAGCAGTTTCTGGGTAATGGCTACTCGTAAACTTGGTATAACTATCTCCATTGGTGCTATTGCTTCTAAGCCGTAAGCTAATTTGAAAGGTGTCAATCCTGTTGTTACCTTGTAGGTAGTCCGATATGCCCATAACACTGCAGGTAGTAGTTGATCCCATCTTTCCGGTGCTTCCATGATCAGTTTCCGGAGGATATTCAATAATGATTTGTTTGTACTTTCGGCCAAACCATTGGCACGAGGGTAATATGGAGAGCTGAGTTTGTGTGTCACCTGGAAGGATTGGGTGAGTACCTTCATTAATTGATTTACGAAGTGAGTACCTTGATCTGTTACTAATTCGAGTGGTAAGCCAAATCGTGGGAAGACATCATTTAGCAGACATTTTGCTACTACAACCACTGTAGCAGACCGTAAAGCCCAAGCTTCTGCCCATCTTGTTGCATAATCTGTACAGGTTAGTATGTATCTGTTGTTGCTGAAGACTGTTGGAGGTGTGATCGGACCGATAAAATCTAATCCCCATTTCTGAAATGGTTCGAGTGGCATAATAGGCTGCAAGGGAAAGAAGTGTCGTTGCAGTGGTTGTCCAGATCTTTAACAAGTATCGCAGTGTTTGACAAATTGGGCCACATCTCTATACATAGTTGGCCACCAAAGACCACTCTGTAGAATTTTCCGGTGAGTTAAATCTACTGCAAAATGACCACCAGTAGGGGTCGAGTGAGCCATCGTGATTACTGAGTTAATTTCATGCGGAGGGACACAGCGGAGTAGGATTCCGGTGGGATCTACATAATATAGTTCTCGAGCAACTAACCGGAATCGGCGACTAAAGACTGCAATTTTCCTTCGAACTGCCTTGGCAGTTTCGGATGGAAAGCATCCTTCGGTGAGAAAAGTTAGAATCTGATCATAATATGTAGGTGGTGCTTGTGATTCGGCAGTCTCATCGGTCAGTGGCTCAGAACTATAAATCGCTGGAGTCGTGTCATCTATGCCTACCGGAGCTTCACCAGAATCTAGACGAGATAAGAAATCTGCTAAGGCATGTGCATTTCCGGGTCGGTGAATGACTTCATAATCGAATTCCTGCAAGAGTAGCACCCAACGTGCTAATCGTCCTCCTAAATGCTGCTGTCTTACTAGATAGACGAGGGCAGCATGATCCACATGGAATGTGAATTTCCGGCCTAGTAGATAATGTCTGAATTTTTTGATGGAGTAAATTAATCCTAGACATTCTCTTTCAGTGGTAGAATAATTCCTTTCTGCAGGTGCAAGCCTTCTGCTGGCATAATAAACAGGGCGAAACCACTTATGTGTTTGCTGCATCAGAATAGTGCCGATTGCAATATCTGAAGCGTCGACAAAAACATGGAACGGATTGTCCCAGTCCGGTGGTTGTAAGATTGGGGCCTGCGTCAATAGATACTTGAGTCGATCAAATGTAGTTTGGCATTCTTGAGTCCATTCGAACTGGTGGGGAGTTTTTGTGATTAGCCTGTTCAGTGGTACAACCAAATGAGCAAGCCACCGTAAGTGTCTGCCGTGCCACCGTATTTGACCCATAAAACACATTACTTCTTTTCGAGTGGTGGGTGCCAGGGCTTCTAAAATTGCTGGAATCTTATCTGAATCTACTTGGATACCTTGTGCCGATACAATGTGGCCAAGTAACTTGCCACATGAGACCGCAAACACTGATTTGTTTGGGTTCAAGCAGAGTCTATATTCTCTGCATTTCTGAAAGCAGTTCCGTAAATGGAACAGGTGTGCTATCATTTTCCCGAAAATTGAAAAATCATCGAGATATACTTGCATAAATGAAGTCAGATAAGGAGAAAAGATTTCTTGCATACATCTTTGAAATGTGCTTGGTGGTTTTCTCAATCCAAACCACATTACCGTACAAGCAAAGACACCCCAGTTGGTAATAAATGTGGTTTTTGGTATATCTTCTTCAGCCATTCTAACCTGATTGTAACCACTGTATCCATCTAAGAATGAATACATTTCGTGACCTGCTACCCTATCAAGCATGGTATCCAGAAAGGGGATCGGGAAAGGATCGGGTACTGTTGCTGTGTTTAAATATCGGTAGTCTACACAGATTCGCAGTTGCTTATTTTTCTTTGGCACGATCACAATTGGTGAAATCCATTCAGCATGTTCTACAGGTACAATGAATCCGACCTTTAATAATCTATCAAGTTCGGCTTTTACCTGTGATGCATAATTGGGATTCATCCGGTAGCTGGGCTGCTTATTCGGTTTAGCTTCAGGCTTCAACATGACTCTGTGCTGATAGATGCACGGATCTAATTCTTTCATATCTTTGTAATCCCGTGCAAAGACGTCTGAGAATTCGCGAAGTAGTCGAATCAAATCAGCTTTAAATGTTTCCGGTAAGTTTTGCCTTATCTTTACAGGTCGTGGATGATCTTCGTCTCCTAGATTGTACGAGGTCAACTGGTCTTCGGAGACATAAAACTGTTGCGGTTTCTCTGTATCGTCTGTTGACTTGAACAGTGATTGTAATTCGTCGTCATGTGTTGAAGCAGTATCTTCCTGTTTAGAATTCCCGGTGATCGGTACAATTGTACAAACTGAAGTACTCCAATTATCTATCACGGACTGTAGATCAACAGTCCCTAAGGTCATTAAATCAGCGTTATTCTTCAGAAATTCCTCTTCTTCATCATCTGATAGTCCATCTAACATATGGACTGGTTCAGCAAAATACAGTCTAGCGTGTAGCTCGCAAGGTTGTATAGCATCTAATTTTACCACATATCTATGATTGGCATCTTTAAACGTAAGCTCTTGTGTGGACCAGTCCTGTATAACCTTTGCATGCTTCAGCCAGGGTCGGCCGAAAAGAAGGTTGTAATCCAAAGTAGATTCTGGCAGATCTAGGATAACAAAGGTCATTTTAAAGGTCGTACCTTGTAAAGTGATGGGTACATTTTGCACAAGTCCTACAGGATGGACTCTTGATTGATCTGCCATTCTGACAAAAAATTGAACTGGCTCAATTTCGGTCCATCCTAACCTTTTGCATAATGCTGCGGTCGCAATGTTAACACCAGAGCCTCCATCAATCAATACTTGCGTGATCTTGTGCTTCTTATACCATACTGTAATCAAGGGAACTGAATGATCAACCATAGAATCAGGTTCCGGTTGAACTGCTGCTGTCGCCGGAATACAAGAAGGTACCGGACTGAACTGTTGCTGGAACTGTTGTCGAATCCCAGGTACTAATGCTAGTAGTTGGCCTAGAGGCAGGGTGATAGATGCTTTGGATAAAATTTCCCAAGCTTGTTGAGATTGTTTATCCTGCTCCTTTGAACTTGAGGTTTCTGCTGATGTAGAAGTATCTGCTGTTATGTCTACTGCTGATGATGGCTCCGCTGCTGCTTCCTTTTTTTGTGTTTCTTCCTTTGTTAACGAGGGTTGGGTTACCGGAATAGGTTCTGGAAAGACTGGTGGTTCTGCTGTGGTCCATTGACTAGCCTTGTTGTACATTCTGTGTTGTTCACGTATCCCTGGTTCAAATATTTCTGCTGCCGGTTACAATTGTTTATCGGAACGGGTCTGGACTGCAGCAGTCTGTGTTTCTACCGGTGTGATTTGTACCATGTTGGCCATTGGGTTTTGCCGCTCCTTCTTCCTTTGATCATACTCAGCTGCATCTTTGCAAAATCTCCTAATATGTCCAAATTCGCCACAAAAATGACATCGTGGTGGTGGTAAATTGGGATTTTCCAGTGGTGGCCCGTTCTGCCAGCGATTTGGATTATAGTTGTTATTCCTCTGTCCTCGGTAATTTCGATATCCTTGCTGCTGGTTGTTTCTCATTTGTGGAGGCACATAATGATTGGCTGGCTGCCCTTGTTCCTAAATAATTGCATTGACAGTCGCTGTTCCCTGTACTCTAGCGTTGTATGCGCAGTTTTCGGTTATGTGTCCGGCAATGTTGCAGATAGTGCAGAATGTCTGATTAAGTCCGCAATTGGTGCTAGTATGTCCTGAATTTTTGCATGTGGTGCAATATACTTGTTTGGTCATATCTTCGGCAACATGTCTGTTTGTTTTTACCCACTCCAGATCTTCTGTAAATCCGCCGACTTTGTTTTCCAGCTGCAGAGTCATTGCGATGACTGCATCAAGTGTCATAGCTCCGACACATCTTATGATCATGATCTGCTTAAGTTGAGGAACCAAGCCATTGATGAACCACTGAGTAATAACATCATCTGGTAAGTTAGCATGAGCCGGTGGTAGCTACCTTAAGTGTGTTCTAAAAAGGTTAGCATATTCTTGTACAGATTGATTCACCCTCTGTCTGTTATTCTGCAGATAATCAAAAATTTTGGCTGGATTCTTTTTTAGCCTGAATCGCTGCAGAAAAGCATCTCGAACTACTTCATAGGTGCCGAAATGATTAATATCGTATTCTGTGAGCCACCTGGCTGCTTCATTGACAAGTGTAGATTGGAACAATGGCTTTGTAGGCCGGATCCGGTGGATGGTTGAGAACGGCGTAGCTTATCTCGAAAGTGCGTACGTGAGCATCCGGATCATCTCCTGGAAATCCACCAAACTTCGTGTATGTCACTCCCGTTGGAGGTGGTCTGGGTGGACATAACTGTTGTTGTCCGTTCATCATGAATGTATTATAACTTCCGTCTGTATTTCTGGTCTGAATATTTGAACTACGGGAATCTATATCGTCTGATGGCACACTTTCCGGTGAAATGAGCTTGCTTACTATGCTGCAAATTTCTGTTTCAAACAGCCTTCCTTCTTCCTTGATGTCCAGTGTATGAGAACTTGCTTCCAAGCACGGCAATTGGGCTGAAGATTCAGCAGAAAATGCCAATTCATCACCGAATAACTGAGATTCTCTTACCGAAATATCACCGGGATAAACCGAACTTGTGCCCGAATGCGATGTCTTTTCGCCTTCGCTGATTTCTTTGCCTAGGGTGTGTCTAATCGTAAGTGAATCTAAATCTTTTCCCAAGAGTGTTAAACTAGATTCTAACTGCGTCTTGGTAGGTTCTGAAATTACTATATCTTCGACAGACTGTGCCGAAATAGTACCAGAATGTACCAGAGGCGTAACACGTTCTACTGGAATATGACCGGAATCAGCTTTAACGTTCTGAACTTTCTTGACAACTGGGTCAGTCCTAGTTGTACTTCTACCTTCCAGAGTTGTCTTTAGTACTCCAGATTGATGGTTCTTGGGGTACGTTTCGCCAGACCGAGTAATCGACATTTATCATTTTCCGTATTAATCGTGGGATATTACTAACGAAACAGTTTGCAACAATCTGGTTCTATTGCTACTGACAATCAAACAATAATCTGATTCTGACAGATAATTGGCAATCTTGATGCCACTTTCCCACAGACGGCGCCAAATGTTAAATGGTAATCGTTACACTTCCAACTTCAGACTCAGAACTCTTTCAAGTTCAGACATCCCTAATCTTAACATTAAGATACATCTTAGCCACGTGGGTCCTTGGGAGTGGTAGGGGTCTGTTAACAGAGGCCCTGTACTATTTTCCCAAATCTTCGTTACAACATCAAGCGTGACTACTCGTCTTAGCTCAGTTACTAATCAACATCAATACTTGGTTCTTAGATTCCTATGTCCGACATTCTCCAGATCAACTTACTCGAAGAACAGAACAATTATCCCTTCTCAGATTCATGAACATATAATAGATCAAACAAAGTGAATCAGACAGATTCACTCACCACAATACTTCTCGAGACATTCAATTAAAAGTTATATTTATCAAAAGCAATAGTTTGACGTCGTCACCGATGAATTCAGTAAGACATACAGAACATTATCAATTGATCAAATCAACTTATGCAGTACTACATTCACTCATACTAACTCAGGGTACTTCAACGGTCAAAGAGCACACAATCTTACGATACGAAAACAGTACTCAACCACCTAACCTGTCACTTAACATTCACTACGGTGAACTTCAGTATGAGCAGGCGACGCAGACAGAACAGAAATCAACACAACAATATTCAGAACTTCGTAACAGTGTAATAATAATCTGACAAATATTCAGGCGAACAAACTGGCAATTCCAAGAAAAACGTCTCTCACAAGCGTCTCTCTCGACCATTCTCCTTACATTACTTTATATAGATTTACAAAGTGCGTGTACCAACTTTTGCGCGTAATTCAAGGAACTCCATTGCATCTGGCATATATTACTCCGGCGGCCGACTAACAATGCTAATTGGAAAAAACCTCCCATTGGTTTAGTGAAGTAGGAGAACAATTAAGAGAGGGCTCATACCTTTAAGAGGTAGAGATAGAATTTGATGGAAAGTATGGGATATACCATTTCTTCACATGGGAGTTTGAGACATCGCAGAATGCAAAGGAGCTACACCTAGTGTGGTAGAAAGTAGGATTAGATGGGTACTTCAATGCTAAGCTTCCCAAATCTGACTTCATGCAATGCTATTATCTTCTCAACACCCTAACTCTCAACAAGAATCCAAGAGTCTCAAGCACATTTATGCTCCCATCTCTAACCAGGGGCAACAAATTGAAGAGGTTCAAATTAACCAATAACCTAGTGTGGGTTGCTCTAGATATGTGAGGGATTCACATACCCATTGACAAGGATATTGTAGTGCTAGAGAACATGAATATTATAAAACTCACAAAACTCAAAGATATGGTAGCCATGTTGCCTAATATTGCACTTCACTTTAGAATGTGCATGCAACATTTTGCCTTTCTAGCACAAGATAGGTTCACTATGCCACATAAGAAGGTACGGTTTATTTTATATCTCATACAAACTCAAAACATAATAATTATCCTATTTCACTAGATTATTAATCAAATCTACTTGGCCCACAAAAGATGGCCCTACAAGTTAGTATTGTATGCATGTTGTGCATGGATCAGGATTATTTATCGATGTTTGGCTTATGACATTCCAATTCAAAGGGCTCTACTATGGAAAATGGTTCAACAAATCAAAGGCTAAACATCCACGCGACCCCCATCAAAGAGGATGCAAGGAGCAGTACCATGTGCTCAACCACGAGAAGCAAATTTATTCCCAGATGTCACTCCCCCACCTCGATATTGTGGAGGTGATCGCAATCCGGGTGGATCAGGTCCGATCGTGGCACATGCAAAGTGTATGAAGCTAGTGAGTGTTGGAAGGTTCGCGTGATAAAAATTGTGAGGGTGAAGATGAAGTTGGGCATGGGGAGGAGAGATGTCATGATTTTATTATGAACGGGGGCATATAGATGTATGTAGAATAAGAACAAAAAGAAAACCACACACATGAATCAATTTTTGAAAGGAAGAATGGTTGAATGGAGCTTCTTATAGACTTTTGAAAATTAATTCATATGCATGGCTTGTTGTGGATGTATGCATGATGAGATGAAAAAGAACACCACACACATGAATCAATTTCCTGAAAGGAGGATGGATCCAAGAATGGAGCTTTTTATACACTTTCAAAACTGAATCATATGCATGGGTTTTTGTGGGTGGTATGAATGCATATGGGTCATGATGTATAAATGAAAAGAAACGTTTTCTCTCAATCTCAATGGATCATCCACATTGGTTCAACGCATGACTATGGAGCCTTCTCATACATAGAAAGAGATAGAAGGAGACATGTAAAAACATATAAGAGACTAAGAGACAAGAGGCAAGAGACATGAATTAGAAGATATTGTTATGACATACATATACATGAATGTTGTGAAACATCAAGCTAAGCATTCTACTAGTCAAAGGTGGTCCACACAACCCTCTCACCATGAGAGTTCAACAGAATGTCATACGTAAGAGGATAGGTTCCACTTCATTGACCCTATGTCTTTCTAGGATCGTAATGTGTCTCTAAAGAAGTTTATGAATCATAAAACCAACTCTAACTTACTGACACACTCCACGGAAGGTGAGCAAAGAAAGAGAAATTGGGTTTATGAGCCTATCCTATAGTGGAAGTCTAAAAGTTGATTCTAGGAGCTATGTTCTTACTAGTCTGCCTTGGATCCTCACACGCTCAACTAAGGGTGATCGTCTCAAGGAAACCATGTGCTAGCAAGGGCCCTATTGATGCCTAAAAATGATGTTCTAAGAGTTTTGAGGGGTGTCTATATAGTTTTTTGAATGAATTTAGGCCCTTGGATCTAGAGAAATCAACTCTCAACCCTAAGATCAAATGCCTCTGATTACAAGCATTGGATTTATGAAATGGTGTTCTTTATATGATATCTAGGGAAAAGGATGAAAATTAGGTGCATACATTCTTCAACATTGGATTTAGGGCTGATCTCGATCGTCGAATCAGTGCTGACATCAATTTGGATAGGATAAGCTGCTATTTTTAGATGAACTTTGCATTATTGATCATTGACCATCAAAAAAGGCTTATCCAATGAAAAAACTCGTGGATCCTCCTTTCTTTATGTTTTAGTGCATCTCTACCCTTGAATGTAAGCTCATCTTGACCATACAACATGGTTCAATCATTGTTTACCATGTGGGAGCCCTTCAAGCCTAATTGCAAATCTTTGTGTACATATCCAATTCAAGAGATTTAAGGTGCATTTTGTCATGAGGAAGGAGACAAGGAAGAGAGCTCACACACACTCTGAACATCAAAGAGAATCAGACCCACAGATTGAGGGAAGGAAGAATGATCTTCTTCTTCTTCTTCTTCTTCTTATTCTTCTATTACATGAGAGGAATGTACAAGGAGGACCTCAAGAAAACAAGAATATAACAAGTGCCATATATAAAGAAAAGTACTTGAGGAAAGTCCTAATGTTCGCGAATGAGTGTGCTGGCAAGAAACAAATGTGCCATCACTCTGAATAGAATATATGGGTGTGACCACTATGCATGTTAGAGAGATGACAATTTGATATGTGTCATCCTACATCATCACATGTTGAGCTTGATATCTCAACACTCCCCCTCAAGCTCAACCTGCTCATGTGATCTCACATAGACAAGATCAATATCACTTGCTAATACCTTCTCTCTGATACAGTGATAATGTACCTAAATATCTTTTGTTCTAGCATGGAAAACAAGATTCTGTGCTAATTGTATGCTCCTAAGATTATCACAATAGATGGTGATAGGCTTTTCCACCTTCACACCTAAATCTTCAAGGAGTATCTCTTGCCATGATGCCTCACATGCTACCATTGTAGCACGTCTATACTCAGTCTCTATACTTGACAAAGCAACAGTGGCTTTCTTCTTACTGATCCATGTAATAGTTGCACTCCAAAGTGAGAATAGAAAACCACTAGTACCTTCTATCTGGAATGCTACCATCCCAATCTGCGTCGGTGTATCCATGAACTTGCAAATCTACAACAACTTCATAAAAAAATGCATAATTGAAAGTAGCACTCACACAATGTAGAGTGCTCCTCAAAGCATCCAAATGTGGCTTCTTGGGAACCTGCATAAATTGACTTTCAAGTCCAATAGTGTAGCTTAGATTAGCCTTTGTAATTGTTATATATATCAAGCTTCCCCCAATTTCTTGTACATAGTAGCATTTTCCAATGCTTTACCTGATATAGTATCGAACTTCAAATTCTGATGTAATGGCATAGACATTTGCTTATAATCAGACATACAATACTCTTGTAGCATATTCAAGGCATGTTGCCTTTGTGACATCCATATACCTATTTCTCTTGCTTTACCTCTTTAATGCTTGCTTCATTGTCACCTCCTATAATCAAGTCATCAACATAAATAGCCACAATTGTGATGCCATCATCAACTTTCCTTGCATAAAATGAATGATCTACATCACACATAGAAAACCTAATAATGGTTAAGTAATCAACAATCTTTGCATGCCATGCAGGAGGAGCTTGCTTAAGTCCATAGAAAGCCTTTTGCAACTTTCAAACATATTCTCGGTGCTTTCAATCTTCATATCCTTGTCGCTGGTCCATATATACTTCTTCTTATAACTCACCATATAGGAAAGCATTCTTCACACCCATGTGATGTACATTCCATCGTTTTGATGTAGCTAATGCAAAAAGTGTTCTAACAATAGATGTTTTAGTTATAGGGCTGAATGTTTCCTCATAATCAATGGCATATGTTTGTGCATAGCGTTTTTCTACCAATCGTGCATTGTACCCACTTATTCTACCATCAGCATTGTGATTTACCTTGTAAACCCACTTGTAGCCTATGGGTTCATGTTTTGTTTCTACAAAGTGTAGCCATCTCCTCATCCATAGCTTTTTCCCAATCTGCATTTCCAATTGCATCTTCAAAACAAGAATCTTCAATATCTTTTATTACGTTGGTCATGTAGGCATAACGAGGAGCCATATAATTGTCATATGTCAAACATTGCATTGAATTATGCATGCTCCCCTTGATCTTTTTGGTCTTGGGTCACTTCTCCTTGTATCATCTGCATGTGCCTTTCTGAGTACTCAGTCTTCATAGAGGGCAATCCAAGTTCCTCATCAAGACTCTTTTCTAAACAGCTTGAGTCTCCATCAATGTCTTCAAAGCTTGCACATGTTTTACTACCAGTAGAAAGCTTTTGTTTACCTTTCTTGGATGTATTTGATGAATTTCTTGGACTGAAATTTCCATGAAATCTTCCACTCCATGGATTTGAGTTGGAACTATTGCTTGGTGATGCATCCAATCCACTCAAAACATGAGATTCTACACTTGATTTTTCAGCATTTTCTTTGTCATTTGGATTAAGATTCAATCCTTCTTTGGCATCTCCATAAAAGCTTGATATTTCATCAAATACCACACCTTTTCTTATTGATATATTTAGGTAGTGATGTGTGTGAACACTCTAGGACTGCTAGGGCACTTTTTTCCCTCTTTAGGAGGTTTTTTTCCCCGGCTTGTATATAAGCCTATTGCTCTAAAGGGCTACTTATCTTTTTGCATTCTCTATTAATACATTCTATATTGTGTGCTGTGCTCCAAGCTTCTTCTCCTTCCTTGTGTTGTTTGTGTGCTTCCATAGATGCCTATCTCCAACAATTGGTATGAGAGCAGGTCGTCGCTTCATCTAGGTTGCCATCGACACTCCTCCGGTTGTAGTCTCCGAATCACATGAATTTTCGTGAGCATACTCAACGTGTTTTTGAGATCAAAATAGCTTCACTATGTGGTGCCGAAATCGCGATCTGAGCTCATTTCGGCCTCCAAACGCACTATCACAATGCTTATGCAGGCTATTTCATCTTTTTGTGCCAAAGGTGTATACCAAGTTCTATTCGCCAGTATAAGCATCTCAAAGTCTGCTACAAGTCTAGTGGAATTCGTTTAGGTAGTTCTGTTCATTTTTGAGATACAATCAATTTTCTGCATCAAGGTATTTTAGTCACTTGCCATGGATGAAAGCAATGATGTATTTTGTATGTTGACTGTTGAGGATAAGTCGGATGGTACCAACTACCCGTTATGGGCTTATATGATGCGACATGTGTTGGTTGCAAAAGGATTGTGGAACATTGTGTAAGGTGTCGAAAAATGTCGTATCACACCTGCAACTGTTATAACTGCAGGTAATGAAGCTGATGCAGAAGGTGTCGAAGATGATGATATTCTGCATATTCCTATTCGTGCTACGGTTTCTACTGCACCTACTACAGAGGAGATTTGCTGGGATGGTAGAGATGTCCAAGCACATGCTTTGATATCCTTCTCTATCAAACATGCCATTATTCCTCACATTCACTCTTGCAGAATGTTGGAGATAGACGTCTGCGGAAGCACGCGAACAGCACAAGGAAGAAGAAGAAGCTTGGAGCACAACACACAAGACTCAATGTATTACTAGAGAATGTACAAAGATAAGTATCCCATTAGGGCAATAGGCGTATATACAAGGCGGGGGAAAAAAACCTCCTAAAGAGGGAAAAAAGTGCCCCGGCGGTCCTAGAGTGTTCACACACATCACTACCTAAATATATAAACAAATCCCCCCTGGGAGTGATGCGGTGAACAAGGAGCTGGCACTCATGTATAAGGAAGTGCCAAGCTATGTGGAAATCACTCCACAAAAGGAAGTAAGCCGAAAGCTTTGCGGAAAGCTTCAAACTTCTCCCTAGGCAGAGCCTTCGTGAAAAGGTCTGCAATGTTCTCCTGCGTGGGCACATATGCCAAGCTGATCTCCCCAGCAGAGAACCTCTCCCTGACATAGTGATAATGCACCTCAATGTGCTTAGTGCGAGCATGGAACACAGGGTTCCTCGCAACTGCCAATGCGCTCTGACTGTCAGTGAAGATGGTGGTGGCGGAAGACTGGCCAACACCCAAATCAGCCATAAGGCGTCTGAGCCATACACACTCAACAGTCGCTGTGAAAGCTTCCCTATACTCAGCCTCACAACTAGAAGTGGCCACAGTAGGCTGCTTCTTGCTCAACCAAGATATACATGAGCTACAAAGCATGAAGTAAAAACCACTGGTGGACACACGAGTGTCATAGCAACCAGCCCAGTCTGAGTCAGAAAAAGCATGCAAATCTGGCGGTAGTGATCCTGCCTTGGGATAAAACAACCCAAGTAGCCGAGTACCACTCAAGTAGCGAAAGATGCGCTTAACCGCTTTCCAACGCGTGACTCCTGGGCAATGCATAAACCTGCTCATCTGTGAGACAGAAAACTGAATATCTGGCCGAGTAATGCATAAGTAAATCAAGCATCCAACAGCCTGCTGATAGAGAACAACATCAAATGCATCTCCAGCATCATGAAGACTCAATCGTAAACCTGTCTCCATAGGAGTGGCAATAGGCTTACAGTCTTCAAGGCCATAATGCTGCAATAATGTGTCAATATATTTCGTTTGACACAAAGCCATTCCACCATCAACATGCATAAACTGAATGCCCAAATAGTGATGCAACTGCCCCAAATCAGAGATCTCAAATGAGGCATGCAAATCAGCCTTAAAATCAGCAATATGTGCCTCAATAGGACCAGTGAGCAGCATGTCATCAACATAGACAACAATGATCAGAAGCACATCATTAGCACGCTTAACATATAAGGTGCTTTCAGTTGGACTATTCTCAAAACCATGTGCAATCAGATAGGCATGTATCTTCTCATACCAAGCACGTGGTGCTTGCTTTAAACCATATAATGCCTTCTTTAACCTACAAACCTGGTTTTCATGCCCTTTCTGCACAAAGCCACGGGGCTGAAAAACATACACTTCTTCATGCAAGTCACTATTCAGAAATGATGTTTTAATGTCCAACTGATGTACATTCCAACCATGATAGGCTGCAAGTGCACAAATGCTGCGAATAGTAGTCATACGGCATGTAGGTGCAAAGGTCTCATCAAAATCAATGCCTCTTTCCTGTGCATAACCCTTTGCAACAAGCCTAGCCTTATACCTGTCAACTGTACCATCAGGTTTACGCTTCATCTTGTATACCCACTTAGTGCCAATGACCTTCTTGCCAGGAGGCAAGTCACATAAAGACCATGTACCATTCTTCATTATAGCATCATATTCAGATTGCATAGCAGCCATCCAATTTTCTGAATTTTGTGCTTCATCAAAAGAAACAGGCTCATTCTCATCACAGAGACTAGATGCAGCCATAGCATAGCAATCTGATGCAAAGGAGGCACTATGAGAGCGTGAACGAGTATGATATGACAAAGGTGCATCTAATTTGCTGTCACGCAAAGTCTGCACCAGCCATTTTGGCATAGTTTTTGCCTGCTCAATATCAGCTCTCTCATCAACAAGTGCATCATGTAAATCTGCATCAGAAATGGAATGATCTGCATCATCATATGAAACCTGCAAAGGCTGAGAGGTTGCCTCATTAGGACCAGCACTAGCCTGTCCACCTGTAAAAAGAGGCATCAAAGTATCATACATGTCTTTGGAGCTAACAGATGTCTCCTTAGTACATGAAAGCAATGGCTGAATAGCATCTTCCACAAAGACAACATCACGGCTAACCAGAATGCGTTTAGTCTGTGGATGATACAGACAATAGCCTTTACTTTCAGAACTGCACCCAACAAAAATACATTTTACTGCCTTATCATCCAATTTTGTGCGATGTTGTTCAGGCACTAATGCATATGCCAAACAACCAAAAACACGCAGATCAGCAACAGATGGCTTGCGGTCATGCCAAGCCTCATATGGAGTGATAGACTGCAACGCTTTAGTGGGATACCTGTTCAGTACATATGCTACACACATGACAGCCTCAAGCTAGAAACTATGTGGTAAAGCCTGATTTTTGACCATGCACCTCGCCATCTCCATGAGTGACCTGTTCTTTCGTTCAGCAACTCCATTCTATTGAGGTGTATACGCCACTGTACATTGGTGTTTTATCCCACGTTCAGCTAGAAATGCATTAAAATTTGAAGACATATATTCCCCCCCTCGATCAGAACGGAGGGTGCCCATTTTACATGCTGACAGATTTTCAGCCAAAACCAAAAAGTGTTTGAAGCACATGAACACTTCGGACTTTGCTTTGAGTGGATATACCCATGCATGCCTAGAAAAATCATCAATGAAAGTCACGAAGTAAAGGTAATTTCCAAAAGAGGGTGTCTGCATAGGACCACAAACATCACTATGTACAAGCTGCAATTTCTGCGTAGCCCGAACTGAACCATCTTTTGGAAAGGAAGAACGCTGAATTTTGCCCAAAATACAGCCTTCACAAACATGTTTTCCAAGTGCCTCAAGTTTGGGCAAAGAGGACACCATTTCAGATTTCTGCAGGCGTAACAAACTAGCAAAATTCAGATGACCAAAGCGTGCATGCCAAAGCTTTGCATCTGACATAGCCTGAGAGTCATGAACTGCACATGCCGAATCATTCACAGATCTTTCATAGTCTATGAGCTTATACAGCCCACGACATAAAATGCTAGAAGCAATAATCACATCGCCATTTGAGAGATCATGGACTGTACACCTGTCATCAATGAATTTCACAACAAAGCCAATCTTGGCTAATGGAGAAACTGATAACAGGTTCTTTTTGATCCCTGGCATAAATAAAGCATCTGACAAAGTGAAAGAACTACCATCAGCAGTAGTCAGAATGATCTTACCAACTCCTATAACAGGATAAGAGGAGTTATTAGCGCATGTGACAGTATTCCCTGTAGGGGCAGGCTGGAGTGAAGAGAAGAAACTGTGCTGCGAGGTACTATGTTTGGTCGCCCCACTGTCAAAGTACCAAACATCTGAGTCTACTGCAGACATGCACTGATCATGAGAAGATGGGTCAAAACTGCAGACAGTAGTAAACGCCCATTCTTCTTCTTGCACAAGATTTGCAGACTCTATTTTTGGTGTAGAGGCCTCTGCAACAACCATTCCAGCCTCTTTCTTCTTTGCCTCTTTAGCAGCCAATTTTGGACAGTTCTTTATAATATGATCATTTACTTTCCAGTACTTGCAGAACAATTTCTGCTTTTCTGATTTCTTTTCATCTTTATCTTGGTTCTTCGATTGTGCAGCATTTGCAGATTTCTGCTTACTAGTAGAAGAGCTCCATTTTCCTTTGCCCTTCTGACTAGCCTGGAAAGCTTGATCTGTAACACGCATAATGGACCTGTTCTGCCTGGACTGATCTTCCTACAATAGAACAGAGACTAATTTCTCAAATGACAAGGCATTCAGATTGCCTTTCATCATCAACCGAAGAGTAGAGGCAAAACTCTGATATGAATCAGGAAGACCATTCAGAACGGTCTGCACAAGTGAGCCATCTGGCACAACCTCATCAGCAGAAATCAATTGTTCCTTCAGGTCTTTGATCTTTGTAAGAAAATTTTCCATGGAATCACCTTCATTCATGTGCTCACTCTCCAACTGTTTTCGGAGGTAAGCAACACGAGCCTCATTCCTAGCCTGGTACAAAGTGGTAAGTGTATCCCAAGCATCCTTTGCTGTTCTGCAAGAGCGAATGTGAGGAATAATGGCATGTTTGATAGACAAGGCTATCAATGCATGTGCCTGGGCATCTCTGCCATCCCAACGAATCTGCTCTGCAGTAGGTGCAACAGAAACAGCAGCACGAACAAGAATCTGTGGAATATCATCTTCGACACCATCTTTATCAGCTCGAACACCTGTATTTGCAGTACCTGTCATTACAGGTGTAACAGGACGTCTTTCAACACCCTGCACAATGTTCCACAATCCTTTTCCAACCAGTACATGTCGCATCATATAAGCCCATAATGGGTAGTTGGTACCATCCAACTTATCCTCAACAGCCAACATACGGAATACATCACTACTTTCAGCCATGGTCGGTGACTAAAATACCTCGATGCAGAAAATTGACTCTATCTCAAAAAGTTGAACAAAACTGCCCAGACGAGTTCTGCTAGACCTATAGCAGACTTCAAGACGCTTAAACTGGCGAACAGAAACTGGTATATACCTTTGGCACAAAAGGACGAAATAGCATGCACAAGCACTGCAATAGTGCATTCGGAGGCCGAAATGCGCTCCGATCGCGATTTCGGCACCACATAGCGAAGCTGTTTTGATCTCGGAAACACCCTGAGTATGCTCACCAAATTTCGTGCGAATCTGAGACTCCAAACGGAGGAGTGTCGACGGCACCCTAGAAGAAGCGACGACCTGCTCTGATACCAATTGTTGGAGATAGACGTCTGCAGAAGCACGCGAACAGCACAAGGAAGAAGAAGAAGCTTGGAGCACAACACACAAGACTGAATGTATTACTAGAGAATGTACAAAGATAAGTAGCCCATTAGGGCAATAGGCGTATATACAAGCCAGAGGAAAAAAACCTCCTAAAGAGGGAAAAAAGTGCCCCGATGGTCCTAGAGTGTTCACACACATCACTACCTAAATATATCAACACAGAACAACTAAGGATGCTTGGGATACACTTACCACATTGTACCAAATTAGGAATGAGGCTCGTGTTTCTAACCTTCGAAAACAGTTGGAGAGTGAGCGCATGAATGAAGTTGATTCTATGGACACTTTCCTAGCAAAGATCAAAGACATGGAGGAACAATTGATTTCTACTGATGAGGTAATAGTAGATAGCTCACTTATGCAAAGCGTTCTTAATGGTCTTCTTGATTCATATCAGAGTTTTGCTTCTACTCTTTGGTTGATGATGGAAGGCAATCCGAATGCCTTGTCATTTAAGGAGTTAGTTTCTGTTGTGTTGCAGCAAGATCAGTGTAGGTAGAACAGGTCCATTATGCATGTTGCAGATCAAGCTTTCCTAGCTAGTTAGAAGGGCAAAGGAAAATGGAGCTCTTCTACTAGTAAGCAGAAATCTGCAAATGTTGCACATTCAAAGAACCAAGACAAAGATGAGAAAAAATCAGAAATGCAAAAATTGTTTTGTAAGTATTGTAAAGGGAATGATCACATCATAAATAACTATCCAAAACTAGTTGCAAAAGAGGCAAAGAAGAAAGAGGCTGGAATGGTTGTTGCAAAAGCCTTTACACCAAAAACGGAGTTTGCTAATCTTGTGCAGGAAGAAGAATGGGTGTTTACTACTGTTTGCAATTTTGACCTATCTTCTCATGATCAATGCATGTCCGTAGTAGACTCAGATGTTTGGTATTTTGATAGTGGGGCAACCAAACATATTACCTCGTAGCGGAGTTTCTTCTCTTCACTCGAGCTTGCCCCTACAGGGAATACTCTTACATGTGCCAACAACTCCTCTTATCCTGTTATGGGAGTTGGTAAGATCATTTTGACTATTGCTTATTTGTGTCAAGGATCAAGAAGAACCTGTTATCAGTTTCTGCATTAGCCAAGACTGGCTTGGTTGTGAAATTTTTTGATGACAGGTGTATAGTTCATGATATGTTAAATGGCAATGTGATTATTGCTTCTAGCATTTTATGTCGTGCGATGTGTAAGCTCATAGACTATGAAAGACCTGGAAATGATTTGGCATGTGCACTAAATAATTCTTAGGCTATGTCCGATGCAAAGCTTTGGCATGCATGCTTTGGTCATCTGAATTTTTCTAGTTTGCTACGCCTGCAGAAATGTGAAATGGTGTCCTCTTTGCCCAAACTTAAGGCACCTGGAAAACATGTTTGTGAAGGCTGTATTTTGGGCAAAATGCACCGTTCGTCCTTTCCAAAAGATGGTTCAGTTCGAGCTAGTCAAAAATTGCAACTTGTACATAGTGATGTCTTTGGTCCTATGCTGACACCTTCATTTGGGAATTATCTCTACTTCATGACTTTCATCGATCATTTCTCTAGACATGCATGGGTATATCCATTGAAGGCAAAGTTTGAAGTGTTCATGTGCTTCAAACAATTTTTGGTTTTGACTGAAAATCTGTCACCATGTAAAATGGGCACCCTCCATTCTGATGGAGGGGGGAAAATATGTCTTCTGATTTTAATGCGTTCCTGGTTGAACGTGGGATAAAACACCAGTGTACAGTGCCATATAAACCTTAACAAAATGGAGTTGTTGAACGAAAGAACATGTCACTCATGGAGATGGCGAGGTGTATGGTCAAGAGTCAGGCTTTACCACATAGTTTCTGGCTTGAGGCTGTCATTTATGCAGCATATGTACTGAATAGGTGTCCCACTAAAGCACAGCAGTCTATCACTCCATATGAGGCTTGGCATGACCGCAAGCCATTTGTTGCTCATCTGCATGTTTTTGGTTGTTTGGCATATGCATTAGTGCTTGAACAACATCGTAGAAAATTGGATGATAAAGCAGTAAAATGTATCTTTATTGGGTATAGTTCTAAAAGTAAAGGCTATCGTCTGTATCATCCATAGACTAAACGCATTCTGGTTAGCCGTGATGTTGTTCTTGGGGAAGATGCTATTCATCCATTGTTGTCTTATACCAAGGAGACATCAATTAGCTCCAAAGACATGTATGATACTTTACTACCTCTTTTTACAGATGGACAGTCTAGTGCTGGTCCTAATGAGGCAACTTCTGAGCCTTTGTAGGTTTCATCTGATGATGCAGATCATTCCATTTCTAATGCAGATTTACATGATGCACTTATTGATGAGAGAACTCACATTGAGTAGGCAAGAACTATGCCAAAATGGATGGTGCAGACCTTGCGTGATAGCAAATTGGATGCATCTCTATCATATCATACTCGTTCAGGCTCTCATAGTGCTTCTTTTGCATCATATTGCTATGCTATGGCTGCATCTAGTCTTTGTGAATGAGACTAAGCTTGTTTTGTTTGATGAAGTAAAAAATTCAGAAAATTGGATGGTTGCTATGCAATCTGAATATGATGCTATAATGAAGAATGGTACTTGGTCTTTATGTGACTTGCCTCCTGGCAAGAGAGCGATTGGTACTAAGTGGGTATACAAGCTCAATCATAAAGGTAGAGTTGACAGGTATAAGGCTAGGCTTGTTGCAAAGGGTTATGCACAGGAAAGAGGCATTGATTTTGATGAGACCTTTGGACCTACATGCCATATGACTACTGTTCGGAGCATCTGTGCACTTGCAGCTCTTCATGGTTGGAATGTACATCAGTTGGACATTAAAACTGCAATTTCAAATGGTTAATTGCATCAAGAAGTGTATGTTTTTTAGCCCCATGGATTTGTGCAAAAAGGGCATGAAAACCAGGTGTGTAGGTTAAGAAAGGCATTATATGGTTTAAAGCAAGCACCACGTGCTTGGTATGAGAAGATACATGCCTATTTGATTGCACATGGTTTTGAGAATAGTCCAACTGAAAGCACCTTATATGTTAAGCGTGCTAATGATGTAGTTCTGATCATTATGGTTTATCTTGATGACATGCTGCTGACTGGTTCTCATGAGAGGCATATTGCTGATTTTAAGGCTGATTTGCATGCCTCATTTGAGATGTCTGATTTGGTGCATTTGCATCATTATTTGGGCATTCAGTTTATGCATGTTGATCGTGGAATGGCCTTGTGGCAAACAAAATATATTGACACATTATTGAAGTGTTTTGGCCTTGAAGACTGTAAGCCTATTGCCACTCCTATGGAGATAGGTTTATGAGTGAGTCTTCATGATGTTGGAGATGCATTTGATGCTATTCTCTATCAGCAGGCTATGGGATGCTTGATTTACTTATGCATTACTCATCCAGATATTTAGTTTGCTATCTCACAGATGAGCAGGTTTATGCATTGCCGAGGAGTCAAGCATTGGTAGACGCTTAAGTGCATCTTTTGCTACTTGAGTGGTACTCGGCTACTTGGGTTGTTTTATCCCAAGGGGGAATCACTTCCACTAGATCTACATGCTTTTTTTGACTTTGATTGGGTTGGTTGCTATGACACTCGTGTATCCACTAGTGGCCTTTGCTTCATGCTTGGTAGCTCATGTATATCTTGATTGAGCAAGAAGCAGCCTACTATGGCCACATCCAGTTGTGAGGCTGAGTATAGGGCAGCTTTCATAGTGATTGTTGAGTGTCTGTGGCTCAAATGCCTTATGGCTGATTTGGGTGTTGGTCAGTCTTTTGCCACCACCATCTTCACTGATAGTCAGAGCGGATTGGTAGTTGCGAGGAACCCTGTGTTCCATGCTCGCACTAAGCACATTGAGGTGCATTATCATTATGTCAGGGAGAGGTTATCGGCTCGGTAGATTAGCTTGACATATGTGCTGACGCAGGAGAACATTGCAGACCTTTTCACGAAGGCTCTACCTAGGCACAAGTTTGAAGCTTTCCGTAAAGCTTTAGGCTTAATTCCTTTTATAAAGTGATTTCCACATAGCTTGGTACTTCTTTATACATGAGTGCCAGCTCCTTGTTCACCACATCACTCCCAAAGGGGATTTATTGATATATTTAGGTAGTGATGTGTGTGAACACTCTAGGACCACCGGGACACTTTTTTCCCTCTTTAGGAGGTTTTTTTCCCCTGGCTTGTATATACGTCTATTGCCCTAAAGGGCTACTTATGTTTGTACATTGTCTAGTAATACATTCAATATTGTGTTTTGTGCTCCAAGATTCTTCTCCTTCCTTGTGCTATTCGCGTGCTTTCGGAGACGTCTATCTCCAACACTGCTTACCTTCACTTGTCCTATGAGTGGGTTAAAACATCTATACCTCTTTTGCTCAAGGGACTCCCCAACAAAGGTACATTTTCCTACTTTTGGGTCAAGCTTTGTCCTCAACTCATCTAGAACATGACATATACAATACAACCAAATGCTTTCATATGTGATAAGTTTGGCTTTCTATCTATAAACTTCTCTTCAGGTGTAACTTGATGTACAACAACAGTTGGAGTTCTGTTCATGATGTATACAGCAGTATGCACAACTTTTGCCAAATAATAATGAGGCATATTCTTCTCAACCATCAAAGCTCTTGCTATTTTTGCAATATTTCTATTTTTGCATTTAGTAACACCATTCTGTTGTGGTGTGTGCTTGCATGAAAAGTGACGTCGAAATATACCCATACTTTTCACGTATGGTCATCAATGAAAGTAACATAAAATCTATAACCACCAATAGATGTGGTCTTTGCAGGACCCCCGAACATCTATATGTACTATTTCGAGTACATTCTCACTAACATGCATGTCATGCAAAAATGATGCTCTTGACTATTTACAAAATTAACATGTTGCACAAGCCTTTTGCATTTCAACAACTTTGAAATTTGGTAGTCCATTGACAATCATCTTTGACTGCATCAATTCTAGTCTCTACAAGTTTTCATCTCCAGTTTGTTTGTGCCAAATCTCTATATTAGCAATAACTCATACACCTTTTGCAAACATGGCTACATTCATTTCAAGAATTTTCACATTTAGGGTGAACATTCCACCCACTTTGTTTCCTTTGGCAAACAATCTTCCATCCGGTTTGTACTCTTCTACATATAGCCCATTAGCATTGAACCTGACCTGTAATCCCTGGTAAACCATTTGTCCAACAAAAACTAGATTCTTAGTTATATTTGGAATATGCAGCATATCAGCAAGACCTTTCCATCCTCCATAGAAAGTGCTATGCTTCATGTATGCTCAATAGGGTGTGATCTGTAAGAACCTATCTCAACATATCTAGGAACTGGTAATTTTTGCAAACTACTAAACCATTTTTCATGATTGATCATGTGGTTTGAATCATGTGAATCAACAAAGTAGACATTATCATTGAATTTTGAAACATCACCAGACATCATATTCATCATATGATATTGAGCCATCAACAACTTCTCAGATTCATATGCACTTGTGCATGCATAGTTGTTTTGTTGCCTTTTCTTATTTTGATTCTTCAACCTACAATCACATTCAATGTGTTTAAGTTTACCACAATTCCAACATCCTTTACTGTGATTACCTAAATCATTTCTTTGGAAAATTTTGCGCCCTCTTTTGCTCCCCTTGCCTCGAAACTGCCATCTACCTCTTGCATGATTCTGTTTTTGACCTTGGTCTTGGTCATTGTGTTCTCTTCCACTTCCAAAGCTTCTACCTCTGCCTGTTCCTCTACCAGAGTACAATGCCTACTCAAAACTAGGTTTTCCTTGGGAGTTTGAGTCCTCACAAAGATTCCCTTTTTCAATAATCAACATGGACATCAGATTAGCAAAATTTGGAATATTTTCCATTGTCTAATAGATGTTCTGAACTACTTATATGTAGCTCCTAAACTACAAAGGCATACTTTGACCTTATCATCATCATCTACATTCACGCCAATAGATGCAAGTGGCTCACATATGCTTTTGATTTTCAAGGTGTAGTCACTTATCAACATGCCCTTTTTCTCGAGTGTATGTGGCTTGTTATGACATTGTATTGGTCTCATACAATGTGACCAGATTGTTCCAAGCCTCTTTCGGCGTCTTCACATCCTATATGTGCCCAATCATGCTATCATGTATGTTAACAGATAGCCAGTACATTACCTTTCGTGCTCCTTGATTCCATTCTTCATGTGCTCTTAGCAGGGCTATAGTCCGATTCCTCTCTCGTAACTACGAAGCATTTTTTTTCTCTCCTTAGATTTACTTCGAGTAGTCTTTTCCAATCAAGAAATTTTTTGTTCTAAATCTGCAAGCATGGTAGTTGTTCTTGTCCACCTTATCCCTAATAAGCTAACTCATTCTATATGCATTTTCCATTTTTGTAGCAATTCACACATTGCAAAAACACTACAAGCACTACTTCTCCTTAAAAAATGTCACACTTTGACATGACTTAAGTAGGGGGAAGAATTTCTTGCATACAATGTTAGAAGGTACTAGAAGCATTGCGAAGACCGAACCACATCACCGTACACGCATATACACCCCAATTTGTAATAAACGTTGTCATAGAGAATTTTGACCTCTACTTTGATTAGGAAATCTAGAACTTGCAATGATCTTTTAAATCATGATGCTAACATTGAAGTGATCAATGCAAGGGATTTACACCTTTTGATTTGGCAGAGCAGTCAAAACATGAGGTAATAGTACATCAATATTATCCAAAGGAAGGACATGTCATGAGGCACATTAATTCTGCGTATGTTTTTGGAAAAATCTAATCATACGGTTTCAATTCTATAAAAAAAAAGGAGTGACATGTGGCGAACGGATAGCTTTTGGCCAAAGAAAGTGGCACATGCATGGAAATAGGGAGAGGTGGCATACGAAGAGAGAGAGGAGGCAATGCATGATAGGAAAAAGGACAGCAGAATCATCAACTTAAAAAGAGGATGGCTGGCAGACATACAGGAGGCCAATTCATTGTTCCTTATCTGGTAGATCTTAAGGCACGCTAATCATGGTGGGGGGGTGAGATGTTCAAACCCACAAAATGCATAAGCCAACAAGAGGGACATCAAGAAGACTGCCAGAACACGTTTATATTCGATTAGCAACTCGTGTTCAAGAAGGCAATGAGAGCTTTCTATGAGGAGTACTAGTACCCCTCATAGTTGCGCACAATTAAGCGCCACAGGGCATACCCCCCAAGCACTGAAAAAGGCTGGATAGAAATACAGGCTGTGACAGGGGGAGGGGGGTTTAATCAATATTATTAGCAGGAAGGAGAAGCGTCGAAGCAGGGAGGATGGCTGATATCTGATGTGGACAGACAAGTTTGGAAAGGTTGTCACCTTTTGACGACAGAGAAAATCATCCGATCTTCTGCAAGAATATGTGCAGAGGATACTTATGGTGGATCTGACATCTTTAGGGAAGTGCTTATGCAGACCAAAGAAGGAGGAAAAAGATTGGCATCGAAGAACACTAACACACGATAGTGATGAATTTCTGATAGAAAGGATCGTCTAACATCTGGACATGGAGAGTGGTGATGCTTCAGATATGATGCTGGAGGGGTAGCTCTTGAATCAAACTATGCGAAAAGTTTTGATACCAGGATCTTTTGACAATTCCATCTACGTAATATTTTAAGAGGTTTTCTTCTAACAACGCTCATATTTTGTTCCCTGCCAACAAATAAGAGTATGATGGTATGTACTTTTGGGCTAGACTCATATATATATATATATATATATATATATATATATATATATATATATATATATATATATATATATATATATATATATATATATATATATATATATATATATATATCAGAGTCTAGCCAACGAATAGGAGTACGGTGGTATGTACTTATGGGCTAGACTCTGATATATATATATATATATATATATATATATATATATATATATATATATATATATAATGATAAAAGTTTATTCTAACTTCTGAAACGCTTCTAGTAACATTATGATGCATACATGTACATATGATTTGACATTGAAAAGAAAAAACACAGTTTTTTAGTGTCTATTATCATCCGCAATATGTCAAAGGTGTTTTCATATTCAATATTACCTTAACCACTCGATTTCTTACATTTTTTATTTACTGGTATGTAGAATTTTTTAGGATTAGTGTCGCACACGCAGTTCGACAACTCTGCATGAATCATGTAACAATAATCTTTTCATTCCCTGGTGATTACAAACTTTCTAGATCATTGATCTTTTGGCGAAAACTGTTGGATATGATCTTCGAGGATGCAAATTAATGCACATGATTAGTGTTGCGACTTCATTCTAACACCACAACTCATTTACTTCGAGTTTTGCTGGGGATTAATTTGAATAATTCAATAGGCATCTCGAAGGAATGAAATGCTAATTTATTATGTTTTTTTGAAATGATCCCACATATTTAATATTCACATACGTTCTAAACTATCATTTAATTCAAAACATTAATCCGTACTTTCATGTGGAATTGAGACATTGAATTCTTATGTGCAATTTAGACATGTAATTCTTATGTCAACAATGTGATAACTTTGACACCCTCTGTCATACGACTTCAATAAAGAGAAAGGCCTCGCTTGCACGAGAGTAGACATTGAGTTCCTCTTTATCGCTACTATTTCAATTTGTGCATTTTGGCTGAAACTTGGTTCATTATGTTCTAAGCTACAACAGATATTGTTGAAAAAACATCGATTCTGACTAAAAGTTATAGGAATAATAATCGAGCTTGTAAACTCTATATTTTGTGTACACCCTTACTATGTGAATAACATTTCGTCCTTTTTGATTTGTAGAAAGGATAAATTTTAATCATCTTTGGTGTTGAATTTGAATTATTAAATGTGGAAAATGCTTACGCATGGATTCTCATGATTGATGAGAGTAAAGTTACGCTATTTGAATGAAAATCCAAACTTGATTTATCTAAGAACTTTCTGAGTTTTTTGATGATATATGAGATTGCTCCAAGCACCCACTATGTGCCATAATTCTAGCGGTTGGCTTGATCCACCGACCGTTGCTTTCGCTCCTACAATGTAGTCATTGATATGTCCCTTTCAGCCATGCCCATCCGATTATAGCCACTGTAACCATCCACAAAGGAATACATTTCTCGTCCGAAAACATCATCAAGCATTGTATCCAAAAAGAAAGTGGAAAGGGATCTTGTACGGTCGCCGCATTTAGTTTCCGGTAATCCACACAAATACGTAACTGCTTATTTTCCTTTGGGACGATAACAATAGATGAAATCTGTTCTGCATGCTCAATGGGAATAATGAAACCTACTATCACCAAGCGATCCAATTCAGCCTTCACTTCAGCAGCATAATTTGGGTTCATGCAGTAACTGGGTTGCTTGATTGGGCATGTATCTCGTTTGAGCATCACATGGTGTTGATAGATGCGAGGGTCCAACTCTTTCATATCTCGATAGTGTTGGAGAATTCCTCTCCTAATGGTAGCGGAAAGTGTAGAAGACCTTCTCAGGATCAAGACTCTTGCCAACAGCAGAACTTTCAAATGAAAACTGGTACCAAGTAAAATATCCAATGAACTTGAAACTTTATTCACTCAAACTAGACACCTAGACCTTTCAAATGCAATATCAAACACTCAATTTGGAGTAGATTTGGGTTGGCAACTATTTGATTCAAAACAGACTACCTGTCCACTCAGTTAGGCTGAAAACTGGACTTCAGTAAAACCTGAATAACTCATAGAGCATAAAGAATTTCATAAAATTGTTTTAGATAGAGGAAGTATGCAAGCTAATCTTTCCAAAAAATGTTTAAACACTAAAATTGGATACATATATTGAGAGATATGCCTCTCACAAGTAGACTACCCAAAAATGGGTGTGCGGCTGGACATACTCTATGAGAGTAAACTGAACGAAATGACTCAAAACAAATGAAGTAGCTACAAGGGGGCTTCCACGCCTTCTTCCTCTATTCTTGAGTGTCCTCCCTTACCTCTTTTATAGCCAAGTGACCAAAAACGCTCATGATGAGTTTGAGAGCTCTTCTCCATCATTTCTCCACTACTTTGGACAACCACTCCTCTTACAATTCAACTTTTGGATTTGATTCTCTTTTGAATGATTCTCTTTTGACCTCCACTAGTTGCTGAAGTAAATGCTTCTATTTTTTCATTTTTGTATTTTCCTTCTACTTGAAGAAAATCCTTTTTGCAAAAATATATATGAGCTTACTTCTTTATTTTTAACACTCCCCCTCAAGCTCACATGTGAGCTTGCACCTTTAGCCATATCCTGCAAGTTGCTGTCCTCATTGAACCTCTTTAGCTTAGAAGCATCGAGGGACTTTGTAAGCATGTTAGCAACCTGGTCATTAGTTCCAATAAACTTTATATCCACATCCTTGCTCAAAACGTTTTCTCGAACATAATGATAATGCACTTCTATGTGCTTGCTTCGTGCATGAAACATTGGATTGTTTGTCAAGTGAATGTTTGACATGTTGTCACCATAAATTGGAATGGTCTGCACCTACACATCAAGATCAGCCAAAAGCTTCTTAATCCATATAGCTTCACAAGTTGCAAAGGCTAAACCTCTATATTCAGCTTCTGTACAGGATAGTGCAACAGTAGGTTGCTTCTTTGAGCTCCATGTGATAGGTTTGCTACCTCTCATGAACACATAACTTGAAGTGGATCTTCCATCTTCCTTCGAACAAGCCCAATCAGCATCACTGAAGCCCTTTACCTGCAATTCTTCATCATATCCATAAAATAGAGCATGATTGACTGTGTGCTTCACATATCTTAGCACTCGTTTGGCTGAATTTGAATGTTCACTTGTTGGAGCTTGCATAAACTAAGAAAGAACTCCAACAATATAACACAAATCTGGTCTTGTGATCGTAGCATAGATCAATGAACCTATAATACTCTTGTATGTAGTTACATCATGTAACTTCCCTCTATCATTTGAGCATAGCTTCACATTTGTGTCCATAGGTTGAGTGAGTGGTTTGCATTCACTCATTCCAAATCTGAAAAGAACATCCAATAGGTACTTCCTTTGCATCAAGTAAATGCCATCTTTCCCATAGACTATCTCAATGCCTAAAAAGTATTTCAGCTCACCAAGATTTGAAATTTTAAACTCCTTACTGAGTTTCCTTTTGATCTCTTGTATTCCTATAACATTACTTCCTGTTATGATGAGATCATCAACGTATATGCAAATATATACCTGCTTGCCTTCTTCTTTCTTCATGTAGATTGAGGGATCTGCATTACTTGGACTATACCCACACCTTGTGAGGTACTCGACCAATCTTTGATTCCAAGCATGTGATGCTTGCTTCAGCCCATACAAAGCTTTCTTCAATCTACAAACAAAATTTGGATGCTTTTTGTCTTCAAATCCAATCGGTTGACTCATGTATACCTCTTCTTGAAGTTCACCATTGAGAAAAGCATTTTTTATGTCAAGTTGGTAGAATGGCCATCTCCTTGCTGCACTCACTGCAATCAAGGTTCTAATTGTTCCCATCTTTGAACCGGGCTGAAAGTTTCTTCATAATCGATGTCGTGAGTTTTCTTGAATCCTTTTGCTACTAGTCTAGCTTTATGCCTTGCTAGAGAACCATTAGCATTTCTCTTTATTTTAAACACCCATTTATTTGGAACAATCTTCATACCTTCAGCCTTTGGAACTAGCTCCCATGTGTGATTGTCCTTGAGAGCTTTCATCTCTTCTTGCATAGCTTCTTGCCATTCTTTTGTGTACATGCTTCTTCATATGCATCCGGTTCTTTGTCTTTGACCACCTGTGTCATATATGCAAAATGCTTTGCAATAAAACTATCATAGCTCAGCCTTTCAATTGGATACCTTGCTCTTGAAGATCTCCTTTCATTTCCTTTTGAACATTGCTTCTTCAATCAGTTCAACTTTACCTTCGGTGTGATCACCTCTTCATACTCTTCTTCACTTGCATTTGAATCACTATTTTGGGCAGCACTTTCAGCTTTAGATCTTTCATAAGCTGATGTTGGTGATGAGGAATGACTCCTTAGCCTCCCCTTCCATGTTGAGCTTTCTCCAAGTGATCTAGAAGCTTCTGTACCTGACATTTGAGTGCTTGTTTGTTGAAATTCTTCTTGGACAGCACCTCCATCATCTTCACAATCTTCTTCAAGAATCTTCTCTTTCCCTTTGTCTCCAAACCATGGTCTTAGCTCATCAAATACCACATCTTGTGAGACTCGTAGCTCCTTTGTCACCGGATTGTAGCACCTATATCCCTTTTGCTCTAATGAATATCCAATAAAAATACATTTTTCGGACTTTGCCTCCATCTTTGTCCTTAGTTCTTGAGGGATGTGAACATAACACACACATCCAAAAACTTTGAGATGTGTAAGGTCCGGCTTCTTACCGGAATAAACCTCCTCGAGAGTTAGATTATGCACTCCAGCCGTTGTGCACTTGTTCATCAAATAAACGGCCGTACTAGTTGCTTCAACCCAATAGTTTAGTGGCATCTTCATCTCGTTGAGCATGCATCTTGCAACTTCTATGATATGTCGATTTCTGCTTTCAGCTATTCCATTTTGTTGAGGTGTGTACCTACATGTAAATTGTCTCTTGATGCCATTTTCATAAAGAAAATATGAAAATTCTTTGGAGAAATATTCTCCTCCTCCATCAGACCTCAAGGTCTTTATGTAGTATTCTGTTTCCTTTTCTACCTGTGATTTAAATCTCTTGAACATGGAGAACACATCTGATTTTTGTTTTATGCAAAACATCCATACTTTTCTTGAATGATCATCGATAAAAGTGACAAAATATCTATTACCAGCCACTCATGGTTGTTGTGATGCTCCCCATACATCCGTGTGTATCAAGTCGAGGACATTCCTTGCCACATAGTTGCTTTTCTTGAATGGTTGTCGAGTTTTCTTTCCTAGTTGGCATGCTTCACAAAACTCATGTAGTCCGGCATCATTGAATCTTGGAAGACCTCTTACCACTTCATGGTTGTTCATGTCCTTGAGCTTGGGAATGTTGATATGTCCAAACCTTTTGTGCCACAAATCGATTTTAGCAATCCTCTTGTTTCCAAGTTGAATATACATCATCTTTCCATGTGTTTGTTGAATTTCCAAAGTGAGCATCCTTCCTTCTTTCCTTCCTTGAGCAATGACCTTGAATCCTTCTTTTGGATTCTTTAAAAAGCAGCCTTTTTCATTGAAGATAACATGATATCATTTCTCTACCATTTGTCCTACTGAAATCAAATTCTTTGCAATAGTAGGAACATGAAGAACATCAGCCAATACCTTCTTGTCTCCAAGCTTGATATCTCCAACATGCTCAATTGCGTGTTGAGTTTCATCGCCAGTCTCCACACATCCTTTTCCACTTGGAGCTTGTAGCTTTGTGAACAAATCTCCTTGGCATGTCATATGGTTGCTGCAACCTGAATCTATGAACCATTTTTGGTCATCACTTGTCGAGTTGTTGTGGTCATGCTTCATGGAAAGCATGGTTTGCTTGTCTCCTTCACTTGATGTACTCGCATAGTTATGTTGGCTCCTTTGGTTGCCTCCATTCAGCCTTCCATTCTTTTGCCAACAATCATTTGCATAATGTCCTAGTTTACCACAATGATAACATGTTATACCTTTATGAGGATTGTATGAACCTCGACCTCTTCCTCTATTTCTTCCTTGACCTCTTCCATGTGTGTTGTCATTTGAGTTGTCCTTGTTGTCCTCCGAGTTGTGTTGGCTGAAATTTGTGTTGTTGTAGCTTCTTCCTCTTCCTCTCGAGCCTCCTCTTGAGTTCCTTCCTCTACCTCATCTTGCATATAACATTTGACTATGGCTGTCCTTACCTTTGTTGCCTTCTCCTTCTTGAGCAACCTCTTCAGCCACAAGATTTGGTATAATCTTGTCGAATGTTGGTAGAGGATCTCTATAAAGGATGTTTGTGATGAGGGGCTTCCACTTTTCTTCACTTCTCAAGCCATTGAGGGCTGTTTGGACGATGTCTTCCTCTTCTATCTTGCATCCTACTGATGCTAGCTGATCTCGAAGCTCTTTGATCCTCAATGTATACTCAGTAATGCTTTGGTTTGAGCTTTTCTTCATGTTGTTGAGCTCGTTCTTGAGTTGCATCCTTCGAGACCTTGTTGAGGTAACATACACCTTCTCCAATGCTTCCCAAACCTCCTTGGCTGTTTCTAAGCTTTGCACATGACCAATCATAGTGTTAGAAATAACTTGTGAGATGAGGAACATCACCCTTTGATTCCTCTCTTCCCAATCAGCAAATTGTCTCCTTTGTGCCGAAGTAATGTGGGGATCTTCAATGTCCACCGGTTGTGGATCGTCTCCACTAACTAGACTCCATAAACCTTTACCTTTAAGGTAATTTATCATTCTATACCTCCAAGACTCATAATTATCTTTGTCTAACTTCTCAACTTGTTGTCCTAAATCAGCCATTGAAAACTTCCAAGATTGAAGTTTACCCCAAGTATTGTGTGGCGCTCTTCCTTGACTTCACGAAGCTCCCCCTTGATTTGTAGCTTCTCCTTTGCTTCAATTCAATTCCAATGCTTTGAATCTTCAAACTCCAATGCTCTGATACCAATTGTTGGAGAATTCCTCTCCTAATCGCAGCGGAAAGTATAGAAGACCTTCTCAGGATCAAGACTCTTGCCAACAACAAAACCTTCAAATGAAAACTGGTACCAATTAAAATATCCAATGAACTTGAAACTTTGTTCACTCAAACTAGACACCTAGAGCTTTCAAATGCAATATCAAACACTCAATTTGGATTAGATTTGGGTTGGCAACTATTTGATTCAAAACAGACTACCTGTCCACTCAGTTAGGCTGAAAATTGGACTTCAGTAAAACCTGAATAACTCACAGAGCATAAAGAATTTCATAAAACTATTTTAGATAGAGAAAGTACGCAAGCTAAGCTTTCCAACAAATGTTTAAACACTAAAATTGGATACATATATTGAGAGATATGACTCTGACAAGTAGACTACCCAAAAATGGGTGTGCGGCTGGACATACTCTATGAGAGTAAACTGAACGAAATGACTCAAAACAAATGAAGTAGCTACAAGGGGGCTTCCACGCCTTCCTCCTCTATTCTAGAGTGTCCTCCCTTACCTCGTTTATAGCCAAGTGACCAAAAACGCTCATGATGAGTTTGAGAGCTCTTCTCCATCATTTCTCCACTACTTTGGACAACCACTCCTCTTACAATTCAGCTTTTGGATTTGACTCTCTTTTGAATGATTCTCTTTTGGCCTCCACTACTTGCTGAAGTAAATGCTTCTATTTTTCATTTTTGTATTTTTCTTCTACTTGAAGAAAATCCTTTTTGCAAAAATATATATGAGCTTACTTCTTTATTTTTAACAGATAGTCCCTCGCAAATACATCTTGGAATTCTATCAACAATTGTAATAGCTCATTTTGAAAAGTTTCTGGTAACCCCGCCTTAATCTTGACTGGTCCTGGTGTATCCTCATTTCCCAAATCGTAGGTGACAAATTGATCTTCTGGTTCATAGAACTGCCATGACATGGGTATATCCTCAGGTGACTGGAAATGGTGGATACTATGGGCAATCAAAAGTTGATCGATAGCTAAGTCCCCTTCTTTGTCACCAGAACTACTGAAAAGACGATCAGATTCCAATTATCTACAACCGCTTGTAAGTCGACTATTCCCAAGGTGATCAAATCCTAGTTAGCATTGAGAAAAGCTTCTTCTTCATCATCTAAAAGTCCATCCAACATATGCATAGGTTCAGCTACATAGGGTCCAACATGGATGTTGCATGGCTTCATCTTATCCAACGGAATTACATACTTCCGGTGGTTACTTTTCAAAATAAGTTCATGTGTTGAACAGTCTTGCAATACTTTGGCTTGTTTTAGCTAGGGCCTCCTGAACAACAAGTTGTAGTTGAGAGTTGAGTCAAGTAATTCTAGAAAAAAAAAGTTATTTTGAACACGGCTCCTTGAAGAGTAATGGGTATATCATGTACCAAACCCACTCGATAGACCCTGGACTGATCCACCATCCTCACAAAAAACTCAATAGGTTGAATCTGAGTCCATCCTAACCGTTTACGAAGAGTACCTGTCACAATATTCACACCAGAGCCTCCATCGATTAACACTTGAGGGATTTTGTGGTTTCTATAGCATACCGTAATTAAAGGAACAATGTAATCCATCGTAGAATCAGTTTCTAGACTAACAATAGACGTAGTAGGTGTACACGAAGATTCTAGACAAACTTATTGCTGAAATTATTGTCATATAGCCGAAACCAAGGCTAATAGTTGCCCCAATGGTATTGTAATGGAGGCTTGCAATAGAATATTCCACACAGAGTCAAACTTCGATGTACTCCTTACTGCATCCGGTGGACTCTCTAGCGGCACTCTCATCGGACTTGGTTCTTCCGGTGGTGGATTTGGTACTGTCTACTGAACCATCGGTATTGGATCAAGAAAGAATGTTGGTTCTTGACTGGCCCACGTACTAGCTTTGGTAAAAACTCTCTACTGTTCTCGAATGACAGTCTCAAAAATCACAGTAACTGATTGTAATTTCTTGATGGACCGTGTTTGAACTACTGTCGCTTGAGTATCTACTGCTGAGATATATACCATGTTGGTGATTAGATGCTATCACTCTTTTCTTCATTTATCATACTCGACCACATTTTTAGAATTAATATGTCTAATTTCACCATGGAAATGCCAAGGTGGCGAGAGGGATGTTCCTTCACCTGATTGACCAAGATTCCACTAGGCCTGACCGAAGTGGTTTGCTCGGGTTCCCCGATAGGTTTTATAACTTTGGTAGGAAGTATTCCTCAATTATGGTGGTACATACTGGGTAGCCTATTCTTCCTGCTCCTATATTATAGCATTTACCATTGGCCTAACATGTACTTTAATGTCATATTCAATTAACCATTGAGAAACCTCATTAACGAGTGTAGACTGAAACACTATAGCCTTGTCTGTCGGATCTGCTAGATAGTCGAGTATAACATAATTAATTTCAAAGGTTCTCACATGTGCATCTGGATCATCACCGGGAAATCCTCCAAATTTCGTATATGTAATTCCAGTGGGTACCAGTCATGGTGGTATGGCATGTTGCTGCTGCTACTGTTGCTATTGATGTAATTGTTGATGTTGTTGTTGATGTTGTTGTTGATGTTGTTATTGCTATTCCGAACCACTCATGTTGTTCAAACCAAGAGGATATGAAACCGACAAATGATTTGAACCAGTTACACCTATTTGCCATTGTGTTATTCCATCGTATTGTATGCTCTTCCACAATTGGATATTATTAAGTCGTTCCCACATGCCTACACCCAACTACCCTTCATCATAATGGACTTTTGAAGTGAGCTTTTCAGTAGAAATTTCATCCAACGATACACTAGTTCCCTCAAAATCAGAACCGAGAATAGAACTTTCACCAACATTTGGCAAACTGGCCCCGGAATTATCTGAGGTTCCATTGAAATTCCACAAACTACTATCAGAAACTTCTACACTGTCACCAAAACTAGTGTTTACTTCACCAATCTTACTTTCCGCAGATGCGGTTGGTTGCACTTCTGGTACAACTTGTAATCCTTACACAAGAAAATGCTGAGGTGGTACTCCACTAGCCCAGATTTCTCATTTTCCTTCCAACGATTGTCCATCACCACTACTACCCGGAGGTGTTCCCAATGCACTAGGAATTTTCCAGGGATGCTGAACACTTTTGTACTTCGGATACGATTCTCCAGAACGTGTTACAAGAATATATCATTGGATTCTTTCTCAACTCTTAGTCTATGCACCAACTGGCTACTCCATGCCCCATGGTTGGTGCCAGTGTTAAGTGTTAAAGTTATTATGTACTTACTCGTGGGTTCTTGGGATAGTCAAGGGTCTGATAATTTAGAGGCCCTTTATATATTTTCCCAATTCACTGCTTAACTTTCGACAACCAACTTCATTGATTAACTCTGAATGATTACAGAAGATTCAATTACACTTTCGGCGCATAACAGTTCTTAACAATTATCATAGCTATGTACACAAAACTTTCACTCTTCATTTATTATTATTGTTATACGTCACACTTCACTTCAACACAGTAAGACTCTTCACTTCAATTTTAAATACTGAGTCTTATAGACAACTCTGCAATTAATATAACTTCAGAACAGAACCAAGTCCAGATCAACGCCCAGACCAAACACGTCGGTGATGCATATGTCAACTCTTCCGCGCATACTCTATTGATTAGGAAAAAGTGGTACAATGTTTGCATGACACCTTTTTAGTGCGCCACCTTAAAATCACAATTATTCCTGTAAATAATATTCTAGCGGTCTGACAACACATGGGCTCTTCAATAAAACATAGTGGTGCACTTTTCCTCTACATGAATAGAACTTAGCCTGTACCTCTAAAAGTTCAAATCAAAATAATGTACATCAGTAAATGCTTCGGCTATAAGCTAAGCTCATGTTTTCTTTCAATCAAGAAAATAAGAAAATGAGAAGAAAAAACTATGGTCAGGTATCATACTTTGCTCAAATTAGCAATGGGGATATTGATTCATGAGGAATGATGCATCACTGTACACAATTAGAAAGAAAAGGATTTTTTCATATTCAAGATGAATTCTCTATTACATTACAAGTGCAGATGGATTCCAAGGATTCTAAAGCTACCATACGAGAAGAGACACTAGAATTCCCAATGAAAAGTGCAAAGAGAGGAATGGGACATTGGTTTCTAGAAGATCAACCTGTGTCAAAACATCTATTCTTAATTACCATCAAGATAATGGACATGGATCATCAATTTCCAGTCATGTCACACGATTTCTGAATACTGTATCAAATCCCATTGACACTAGAAATTTAGAAAAGGCTGGCATTCAGTAGAAGCGACACCCCTGAATTAAGAAAGAAAACGGGTTTTCTCGCTTATGCGATGCTAGTGTTGCATAAGCGATAGTAGTGTTTTTTGATTTTTTTTTAAAGGAGTGTTCATCACATAAGGGATGGTAGCATCGCTTATGTGATGGTAAAATCATGTGTTGCTAACTTGCGACGTTATTTGCAACATTGGCAAACTATCTGTGATATTTTTGCTTTGCGTAGTGACGTCTTGTGCTCCAGAGCATCCCATAAGCGATGCTTTGGAATGTTAAAAGAAAAATTCAAAATGTGTCGGGATTTGGATGCGAGAGAGAAAGAGAGAGAGAGAGAGAGAAAGAGAGAGAGAGCAAGAGAGAGAGAGAGAGAGCGAGAGAGAGAAAGCATATGTGTTGAAGCCAGGTATGCATAGACACACACATACATATGCATACACACACACATATACACACATAGACACACACACATACACATAGACACACACACATACACACACATATACACACACATATACACACACATATACACACATACACACATAATGATGCACACACAGAGGTATACATTCATACACACACACACATACATGCACACACACATATATGCATAGACACACATGTGCATACATAATGCACATGCATACATACAGATACATAATGCATACACACACATATGCATACATAATGCATATACACACATACACACACAGACACATACACACACATATACACACACATAATGCATACACACATATGCATATATACATGCATACACATAGACACATAGACACATACACACACAGACACATACACACACATAAACACATACACACTCATAGACAAAAAAACATACACATAAACACACACATACACACACACATAGACACATACACACATAATGATGCATATACGCACATACACATGCATACCCACATACACACACACATACACACATACACACACATATATGCATACACACACATAGAGAGAGACATGCACAAACATACACATGCATGCATAGATATGCATACATAATAAATATGCATATCTGTACATACATACTTACATGCATACACACACATATGCATACATGAGGTACATGCATACATACACATACATAATGCATACACAGACATATGCATACATAATGCACATGCATACATACACATACATACACAAATATGCATACATACATGCATACACATACACACATAGACACATACACACACATAGACAAATACACACACATAAACACATACACACATAAACACACACACATATATAAACACACATACACACGTAAACACATAATGATGCATACACACACATACACATGCATACACACATACACACATGCATACACACACATACACACACATAGAGAGACATACACACACATACACATACATGCATACATATGCATACATAATGCATATGCATATGCATACATAATGCATTTGCATATGCATACATACATACTTACATGCATATATAATGCACATGCATACATACACATACATAATGCATACACACACATATGCATACATAATGCATACACACACATATACACATACATACACATAGACACATACACACCCATACACACATACACATAGATAAATACGTGCACACTCATAGATGCACACACATACACATAGACACACATGCATACACACACATATAGACATACACATATAGACACATACACACATAATGATGCATACACACACATACACATGCACACACACATACACACACACATATATGCATACACACATATGCATACATACACATACATGCATAGGTATGCATACATACATACATGCTTACATGCATACACACACATATGCATACATAATGCACATGCATACATACACATACTTAATGCATACACACACATATGCATACATAATGCATATATAATGCATACACACAAATACACACACATATGCATACATACAGGCATACACATACACAAATAGACACATACACACACATAGACACACACACATACATACTCACAGATGCACACACATACACATACACACTCATACACACATACATACACATAAACACATACACACTCATAGACACACACACATACACATACACACACACACATACACACACACATACATACATACACATATGCACATACACACATACACACACAATGATGCATACACACACATACACATGCATACACACATACACACACATGCATGCACACACATACACAGATATATGCACACACACATAGAGAGACATAAACACACATACACATACATGCATACATATGCATACATACATACTTACATGCATACATAATGCACATGCATACATACACATACATAATGCATACACACATATGCATACATAATGCATACACACACATAGACACACATATGCATACATACATGAATACACATACACAAATAGACACATACACACACATAAACACATACACACTCATAGATGCACACACATACACATACACACTCATAGACATATACACACACATAAACACATACACACTCATAGACACAAACACACATATTCATAGACACACGCACACATACACACACATATACACACATACACATACACACATACACACATGCACACATACACGCATAATGATGCATACACACATACACACACAGATACACGCACACACATACACACATACACACTCATATATGCACACACACACATAGAGAGACATACACACACATACACATACATGTATACATATGCATACATAATGCATATGCATATGAATACATAATGCATATGCATATGCATACATAATGCATATGCATATGCATATGCATATGCATATGCATACATACATACTTACATGCATACATAATGCACATGCATACATACACATACATAATGCATACACACATATGCATACATAATGCATTTACACACATACACACATATGCATACATACATGCATACACATACATACATAGACACATACACACACATAGACACATACACACACATAAACACATACACACTCATAGACGCACACACATACACATAGACACACTCACACATATACACACACACATACACACCTAGACACATACACACATAATGATACATACACACACATACACATGCATACACACATATACACACACATACACACACACATACACACATACACACACATACAGAGACATACACACACATACACATACATGCATACATATGCATACATAATGCATATGCATATGCATACATACATACTTACATGCATACAAACACATATGCAATAATAATGCACATGCATACATACACATACTTAATGCATACACACACATATGCATACACAATGCATACATACATACATAAAGAATACACACACATATGCATACTTAAGGCACATGCATATGCATACATACATGCATACACATACACACATAGAGACATACACCCACATAGACACATACACACACATAAACACATACACACAGATAGACACATATACAGTTACACACACACATCCATACACATTTACACACACAAATACACATTCACACTGACACATAGATACACACACACATACACATACACACAAACGTATATACACACATAGAAACACACACATACACACATAGACACACACATACACACATAGACACACACACACACATTACACACACATACACATGCATACAAACACATATATATAGATACACACACAGATGCACATACACATATACATGCATATGCATACATAATGCATATGCATACATTAATGCTTACATGCAGACACACACATACACACGCATATGCACATACACACACATACACACATGCATACATATGCATACATACATACTTACATGCATACACACACATATATGCATACATAATGCACATGCATATGCATAGATACATGCATACACATACACACACATAGAAACATACACCCACATACACACACATATGCATACATATGCATACATATACATACATGTTTGCATGCATACACACACTCACATATACACACATACATTGTACACATATATATATTGATTTCTAACCCATTTTGTTTTATATGTTAGGTATTATGGATCCTAGTAGACAGAGAAAGGCGAAACTCACTCTCATAAAAAGTCTTATGAGAGCAAGAGTTCTATCTGATACTCTAGGGATCATCATCCATGAGTACTCAGAGATGCCTGATGATGAGCTAGACTATACGAGCCAAATGGTTACCCTGCGATTAGAGGATGGCTCTTCTGCAGCTCCACATGCAAGAAGACATCTATTTGCTCATAGGTATATTTGTTTCATAAACTTTTTTAATGATATTATAACACATATTTTTATTTATTTTTATCTATCTATTTTCAGGACACCTATACCACCTCCAAATCATGATAGCAAAGCAAATTTGCCTATGAGAACATGCATAGGCACCTTAGGGCTAGAGTGCGATATAGAGCCAGAGGGGAACATTGTGTACATAGGGAATGGATTGGAATTCAAGAGAAGAATGTGGGCATTATGCAACTCTTACTTGCACCTTGTCCACTTACAATGGAGGTAAGTATAAATTTTACATATACATTGAAATAAATATCTTATTTTTTATTTACATGATTTTTTTTTACTTTTGTAGTAAGCATGCTAAGAGGGATAAAAAATAGGTACTTATTTCACTTGAGATAGAGTTTGGGACAGGATGGTCCCATACGTGGTGTCTAAAAGAGATGCGCACACTTATGGCTCATCATTGCGATAATGCACGGTACACATTTCTTTTATGTATATATATGTGGATATGAGTATGTGTGTTTATGTATGTATGTATGTATGTATGTATATGCGAGAGAGAGAGAGAGGGAGAGAGAAAAGAGTGAGACTAGAGGTACAAATACACACATACACACACATATACATCATACATGCACATTTACATACATATACACATACATGCACATTTATACATACACACACATACATGCACATTTTTACACACACATACACATGCATGTAGTTACCCACATATAATGAATACACATAGACACGTACACATACTCACATACACATACACATGCATAATTAGATGTACACACACAAAGACTCATATAATCATATTTACATGCATATATATATATATATATATATATATATATATATATATATATATATATATATACACACACACACATACATATACACACACACAACACATGCATATGCACATATAGATACACATACATACGCAACACATGCATACGCACAAATAAATAAATAAATAAATAAATCCTATTTCAAAAATCCTAATTTGAAAACACTAATTTTGATATTAGGGTTTTAAAATCCCTAATTTAAGAACTCTAATTCAACCTTTTAGCCATATGATTGAAGTATGTGTACACATTGCATCTATTCCTCCGATCTCCTACTACGTTAATGCCTCTCCTCCGAAGCTTATGCCTCTATATATAGCTACTCAAATCAATGAGGATCATAATATTTATCAAGATATATACACATCATGTAGATACACATACATAAATATAAAATGGAGAAGATATATTATGCATCATACATACATGCCTAAATGCACACACACACACACACACATATATATATAAATATATATATATATATATATATATATATATATATATATATATATATATATATATATATATATATATATATATATATATATATATATATATACATGCATACATATTTACATGTACACATTTACACATATACACATATACATATATACATGTACACAACTATAAACACTTGCATATATTATATGACTACATGAATATTTTACATAAATGCTTATGCATATATACACATATGCATACTAACACATGTATACATATATCACACACATACACACACATAGATATACATGAAATATATGCATACTAACATATGTATACATATAATACACATGAATACACACACATATGCATATATACATGATAAAAATTTGGTCCTCGAAGATAAAGCTATATATAAAATAGTTAGGCATACCCCCGAGCTTCATGTTATAACTTAAAAGAACATGATTTCATCTCTCTAGTAGGACTCAGCGTTATTCAAGTTGAATAAAAATATATTATTTGATATCCATTCAGAAGCTTCAAGTTATTGATCGATAACTAGAGTAGAATTTACTATCTAATCTACTCATATGTTTTCATTATTGCCATTATTTTGGTAAGAAATCAATATCATACCATCTTCATTATCTTTATTGATTTCATTTATTTCTTCTATTGTTAAATCTGTGTTCTCATGATTCATATCATCTATTGATGGATTAATATCCATTTCTGGTAATTCCTCTTCCTCATCAATAGAATCAACATGTAGAGAATTATCCTCTTCATAAAGAAGATTAGTATCATTATCACGTATAATGATTCTAATTTCTCTTTCAGATGTTGATGTATCAGTATATGATGTTGAATCATCAAGAGGACTTTCTTCAATCTCTCTAACAATAAATTGTTCAAACAATGACCTACCTCTAGGTTGAACATTAATGACTTGCCACCAAGGATGAGCATCTGGGTTTTTATAAAAAAATGTTTGTTCTATATGCCTATGAAGAATATATGGTTCTTTAGTAGATCACATTACCTTGGAAGAATCAATTGCCCAAAACCTAGATAATTCCTTTCTTAATGTGGAATTACTACCTTTATACTCGGCTCGAAACTAGTCAACCTTCAAAATGACCTATCAAAATATATAAAAACAAAAAACCATTACTAGGTGCTTAAGAAAATAACTAATCCTATCATAAAAATATAAACTTTTTTTCACCTATTTGAATGTACGAAATGAAATTTCATAGATACCAACAATAGTTCCTACGTAACCAAGTTTGCCATCTATATGGTTCCTGTCTTGCTTTTCACTAGAGACTTCATCCAACAATACACTAGCTCCCTCAAAATCAGAACTGAGAATAGAACTTTCACCAAAATTCCACAAACCGGCCTCGAAATTATCCGAGGTGCCATCAAAATTCCACAAATTGCTATCAAAAACTTCCACACCGTCACCAAAACCAATGTTTACTTGACCAATCTTACTTTCTGCAGATGGGGTTGGTTGCACTTCTAGTACATCCTATAATCCTTGCACAAGGAAATGCTGAGGTGATACTCAACTAGCCTATATTTCTAGGTTTTCTTCCAACGACAACACTTAGGGGTCACCAACAAGGTGAATTTGAAGGATTACACCTTCAGGGATGTACGACCCCTATAGTGGAATCCTATCCACAAAGCGACAGAAGATTCTATCTCTGTGCATTCTAGAAGTTCACCTGATCCATCCTGGTTGCATGAAGATACTCATTTGTGGATGTGTAAGGTCAAAGAGGAAGAGGAAAAACGCTTGAAGGCGAGAGAAGAAGGAACTTCTCAAGAAGATAGACCAATTGAAGACCCAGCCTATACACCGATGATCTTTCCAGACAAGGAATTTGAGCCTCATGGCTGGCCATAAATCTTAGCTACCATGGACATTGCAGTCAATGAAGAACAATGGACAGCTCATTGTGATGAAGAGGCTTATGATATTTCAGTGTTCATGTATTAGCGCTTGCTAGAAGAATCTGACCCTAGTGATATCATAGAAGAAGAAGAGAATGATGATGATCTAGAGTTCATGTGATGGATAGTTGCTTTAACTCAAAGCATCACTATCTAGAAGATGTCGGAGTGTTTAACGAGAAAGAAGAAGAACCTCTCACAAGTATTAAAACAGTAAATTCAAAGGATGGAAGTAAGAGCAGTCAAAAGAAAAAGAAAAGAAAAGCAGTTTAATGAGAAGAGGAGGACTCATTGTTTGAAGTAGCAGAAAATTTCAAGAAATATGAAGTTGACGACCGGAAAATTTTGGTATGAATGCCTAAGAGAGAGGCCATCATAGGAGAATCATATGATAATAAAGAAAAGACCAAGAAGATTGTAGTGACCATTGAAGAGAATAAAGAGAGATGCACGTATATAAGAGATGACCTAAGTGCAAGAGAAGAAATGGAGCTTGTAGCTCTATTAAGGGAATATGGGGATGTGTTTGCATGGCACTATAGAGACTTGAAGGGGGTAGATCCAAGAATATGCTCTCATACGATCCCCATGACTGCTGATGCCAAATCCAGTAAACAGAAGCCCTACACATATAATGATACTTATCTAGCCAAAATAAAAGAAGAGATCGACAGGCTGATTGAATCTGGATTTATCTATGAGATTGAGCATACAGAGTGGGTGTCCCCCATTGTAGTGGTGCCCAAGAAGAACGGGAAGTTGGGAGTGTGTATTAACCTTAAAAACGTTAATGCCGCAATGATTATAGATAGTTATCGACTTCCAATCACAGAACACCTATTGGAGCGTGCTGCAAGCAAGGAAGTTTATAGCTTTCTTGATGGATTTTTCAGATTATGATCAAGTAGCCATTGCCCTAGAATATCAACACAAAACAGCTTTTGCCATAGAGTGGGGAATCTTTGCATTTCGTGTGATGGCATTTGGGCTCACCAATGCATCTAGAACATTCCAAAGGCTCATGTGTCATGTCTTCAAAGAGTTCTTGTGAAAGAGCTTAGAAGTGTATGTGGATGATTTATGTGCTCATTCCTAAGAAAAAAGATTTCACATCCTTGAGCTCAGACAAATATTCAACAAGTGTAGAGAATATTGAGTGTGTTTTAACCCAGAAAAGTGTGTGTTCATGGTGCGTCAAGGTAAAATCTTAGATCATATTGCTCCTAAGAATGGAAAATGAACAGATGAAGATAAGGTACGTGCCATAGCGGAGCTGCCAAGGCCAAGGAATGTTAAAGAGGTACAAGCCTTTATGGGCCATTGTGGATATTACCGTAGGTTTATCCACATGTACGCAATCATAGCTAGATCCCTTTATGCCTTGTTGTCTAATTTCGAGTGGAACGATGAATGTGAGAATTCTTTCAATGAACTGAAGAAACGTTTGTGCACAGCACCATACTGACCACTCCTGATTGGAATAAATCATTCCATGTCCATGTGGATGCATCCAATCACACCATAGGATGCGTGCTAGCACAACCCACAGGTGAAGGAAACTTAGATTTGCCCATAACATATGCTAGTAGACAACTCAATGCAGCTGAACGAAACTATACCACAACTGAGCAAGAGGGCTTAGGCATGGTATATGTTGTGAAGAAGTTTAGACACTATTTATTGGCCAACAAGTTCAAGTTTTTCACTCATCATCAAGCTTTGTTATATTTGGTCAATAAACCTTGCAATACTGGACACTTAGTAAGATGGTTCCTCTTACTAATGGAATATGACTTTGAAGTTGTTGTCAGGAAAGGTAGAACCCACCTTCGGGTATTTCACGTCTCTCACATTACTTCAGGAGAGTCATCGCAAGGAGTCCCTGATGAATTACCCGATGCTTATCTGTTCAATTTAGAAGTTGTTCCTAAATGGGCAAATAAGTTGGTACCTGTCCTAACGTTCGGCCCTGCAAACAAGAATGTGAAAACATCACAAGAAGAAATTGTAAAATCACAAAAATATCACATATTGGCAGGAAGCATGTACAAACAAGATATTGAGGGTGTATTAGCTTGTTGTGTTGAGGAAAATGAACATAGTAGTTGGTTGCAACAAGCTCATGAAGGATTGCTAGGAAATCATTATTCTAAACAGCACACATTACAAAATTTGAAATGTTTAGGAGAATATTGGCCTAGCATGGACAAAGAAGTACATGAGTGGATTAAGAATTGTCCAATGTGCAGAGAGAGACCACCAGTGGAGCATCCCACCCTTTATCAAGTGTCATTAATTCTTGATTCGAGTGCTCCATTGGAAGAGTTTATGAGACTGGGAACCTTACCCAAAGAGGCTAGTCTAGCAAGAAGATGAAGCATGGAACAAGAGGCTCAAGACTATGCATTAGTTGGAAACAACTTATATCAAAGAGGCAAGGATGTTTTTCTACGATTGTGCGTTCACGAATCAAACTATTTGAAAGTCTTAGAAACTGCACACATCGGTGTTGTAGGTGGACACTTCGGTCATGATCGAGTAATCAAGACCATTCTATTCTCAGGACTTTGGTGGCCCACTCCTCATATGGATGCTCATACCTATGTGAAGAAATGTGATGCATGCCAACATGAACAATATCCCGTTAGAAAAGATGAGATGCCTTTGAGGCCAATGATGGGAGGGCATGCATTTTCGAAGTGGGCCATAGACTTCATAGGTCCTATTAACCCCCCAGCTAGAAACTCCCATGCAGAGTATATTATTGTAGCCACAGATTACCTTAAAAAAATGGGTAAAAGTGAAAGCCACAACAAAGAATGATGCACAGACTACGGTTAAGTTCTTATTCGAGAATGTGTTCACAAGATATGGGCTACCAATAGAGTTAGTGAGCGATAGAGGCATACACTTCTTGAATGAGGTCATTGTAAATCCTCTCCAAGAATTCTTGGTGATACATAAGAATTATGCCCCTTATCACCCACAAGCTAACGGAAAAGACGAGAGCACCAATAAGATCCTCTGTAACGTATTGACAAAACTGGTAAATAATAGATGCTCTGATTGGGACAAACAACTTCATCATGCTGTTTGGGCTTATCGATTTGCCTACAAAACGGTACTCAATTCCACCCCATTTCAGATGGTCTTCGGACAGAATGTTGTTCTACCATTGGACTTCCTCATCCCAACCTTAAAAGTAGCATAAGAGCATGAGTGGAACGGACATGAATTGTCCTCTAGGATCCTTCATCTAGAACGCTTAGGTGAGACAAGGCTACGTGCGACGGTAGGCAACATGCCCGTAAGTTGGAAAATAGAGGATACGGACCCATGATCATTAATAGAATTTTCACTAGCGGTGCAGTTTAGTTAGCCACTCTAGAAGGAGGTGTCTTGCCAAACTATATTAGTGGATGTAGAGTCAAGTTATACCAAGAACCTCTTATAGAGGATATGCTTACCAGACTCAACACTGCCAAGAAGCGAAAAGAATAGGAGTTAAGCGTGAGGGGAGAAGCACAGGTAAAGGCTAGAGAGCGTATAAGGCAAAATAAGTTAAGGTGACTAGGCCTAGATGTCAACTCAAAGGCCCTAAAATATCACATGGATATGTGCCAAAAATCAGGCATAATTACTTCTCAAGTCATTGACCGATGTCCCTTTGTGACCATAGAGATAGGACAAGGAAAGGGTGCAAAGACTGTGAAAGCATTGATTGACTCAGGTGCAGCAAGTAGTGCAGTTAGACTATCCTACTGCCAAGATTTGGAGTTGAACATCAATCCCATAGAAGCTGATCTCATAGGATTGGGAGGTGTGGAAACTCCTTGTTTGGGGGAGGTGGAACTTCCCATCTACCTTCAAGATGTTCCAATGAAAGTCAAAGTGCTAGTGTGTCAAGATGAGAACCTTACAGAACCACTTGTCTTGGGTCAAGATTGGATCTATGACCATGCATTTAACTTTAACCTTAGAAGTAAAATTCTTCAAGTTTGGGTACATGAACAATGCATTACATTAGAATTCGAGACTGCATGCTCACAGATCATGGCACCACACACTCTCTTAGTTCTTCTAAGACTAATCTTCACGAGCAAGATGTTGTATGTGTCAAAAGTTCTATGATCCAGAAGGATTCAATCATGGAACGGTAGTCACAAAGGCAAGCAAACCCTCCTTCTCTTTCGAAGAGTAAAGCATCCGTAGTAGTTGAACCTAAGAAGCAAGCACAACAATTCCAGACAACTGCTATAGACAATAGAAAGACACCATTCAATAAGAAAGCAGTTCTGGGTATGATGCAGATCTGGGTACGCGAAGGTGAACAACATCCAACCTTGGCCCCACACACCCCATCTAGGCAAGCCAACCAGGCCAGAAGACGAAGGAAGAAGCTTACACAAGCTCAACCACAAGATATCCGACAAATTTGGGTGCCTAAGAAATAAGTTGCAGCTCAACAAGGGCGATTACACATGTGGGTACTCAAGAAGCTCTTACGTCCGCAACAACCTATGCTCTCCCATACGCAAAAAGTCTCAACAAAGAAGCCAAGGCGAGGCAAAGGTCGGAACCAAACATCAAGAACAAAAGTAGACTAACTAACCTCTTCAACGCGAGTCAAGCAACTAGCCACAGAGGTATGGGTTTGGAAGCCAAAAGCATCAGTGGCCCCTACAAAACCAAAGCGCCAACCACAAGGGACACAACAATCATGAAACTAGCCAAGGAGGAATAGGCCAAAGGTGCTCACTACATAGTCGCAAATCGTTCTCAAATGGATCCCCATAAGGAGCCAGGATCAATTGTCATCTCGAGATCCAATGGATACCTCCACGACAAATGGCGTCAACATCCGCAAATAACATTGAAAGCCTTGACGAGCGACAACCATGTGCTCTTTGCACAACCCAGTCTTTTGCACCATTCAGGTCATGCATTTCCAAAGTATGCATCAATATAGGGCCACATTACGTGGCCGTGCATAGACACATTTGAGAGTCCCATGCACAAGATCACATTCACATATGTCAACTATTTTTTTGGATACTAACATCTGTCTTCTTGTTTGGTGACATTGTTCCTTCACAAAAAAAAAAAGAAAAAAAGAAAAAGGAGAGAAAGCACTTGTTCTCAGGTTTCGCTCATGAAACATGAATGAGTCATGCTTAGTTGAAGGTGGAACTATTGATTATTGGGCATTTATTAGTTTGGATAGAAGTGTGTCTTGGCTATCAGATGATATAATTGTTTCCTTATCTCGTAGATGTCAAGAACTTGGCATGAACATGGCATCCACAACTATGGTTTCCTCTTACCATGGTAGGAGTGAAGAGCTTGAAGGTACGCAACTTGAGTGATGCTTAACTACTGCATGTACGAGAGTATCCAGGGAGATATCTGCAAGGGGTAGTTTTGGTACCCTGCAAATCTTTGTATGTATACTAGATGAGAAGAATCCTTCTTATGGTGAGCTAAAGATAATATGTGAAACTAAGCTTGGTGTAGCTATCGAATGTTGTTTGTCAAGGAATATAAAGAAATCCAATTCTGAGTATTTGGCAAATGATGCTTTGAAAACAGGAGACAGGATCAACCACTCAAAAGATCTAATCAATGGACCATCAACATGGACATTCATCACCAATGTTCCATCCCAAAGGCCGAGTTTACAACACGAAGAGAAGAACATTGATTGACCTTCTCCATGGTAAGTATCTTTACTTTGGCAACACCATAACCATGATAGATTAGGAAACCTCTTCATCAGCATACCCTTGAGCACTTAGCTCAAGACCCCCAGTTTTTGCACCATACTTCTTCCAATGTATTTTCCATGTAAGCATGCATAGGGCTACATTACAAGGCCATGCACAAGGCACATATTTTCCTCATCCCATGCACGAACACACTCACCCATCATTCATTATGGTTTATGAGTACTTGGCATGACTACTATGAACATCGTCTCTGGAAGATCTAGAGGTCATCAATCGAGACGCACAACGACACAGTCATATTGGCATCCAAGGAAGGCGTACATACCAATGGAGTACAACTTGCAAAGGCTCGTAGTGATACAATGAAGAACTAGACAACTGAACTTGCTACAATAGATAAATAGAAGGCTCTTGCTCGCAGAGGACGGACACTACCTCTCAAAGTACTACATGGAACAACCACTACAACAAGGGTTTGTCAGGGACGATAGACTCGAGAGGGGCGGGGGAGTGTTGGAACTCAAGGTCAAGCACAATCATGGAAGCACATGAGAAAGGTGGACACACACAAGAAGAAGGAGCAAGTAGGGAGCTCCAAGAAGTACATGTCAAGCAAGCAAGCACATCAAAAAGGTGGTCACACACAAGAAGAAGGAGCAAGTAGGGAAGTCCAAGAAGTACATGTCAAATTTTTAGAAGAATCCCCTACAAAAATAGTGATTTCCATCACTAAAAACCATTGTAAATACCATTTTCTATTTTTTAACTCCATTTTGTTCAAGCCGAGGAGTCCTCAAGCTTGAGGAGTATTAAAAGTATCATTCTACCAACTTTCATAATTTTTAGACTTCGTTTGAGCCCTCAAATAAGGCTTGGAACCTAATTTTTAACTAGGCCGGACACTAGGTCTTGATAGGGCCAAAAGTAGTCAAAGAACTATAAAAAGAGCTAGAGAGATCATTTTTGAGGTTAGCTTGTTACAGAATAGAGGTTTGTAAGAGAACTCTTTTGCAATCAAAGCTTTCCATTGTTCCTCTCTTTGATCTTACCTTGTGCATGTGTGTGTGTGCATGTTTGTGTGCTTTCACTCATGCACTTGTGCCTCCACTTGCTCATGGTCTTCATACCGGTCCTCACATCTCCACAGATTGACAAGTAAAGGAGGTGGTGCTTACGCTTGAGCTATAGGATGTCACAGCATATTAGAGTCTAGTGGGTACTTTAAACTATGCCACATTGACAAGGGTAGATATATGCTATAGTGTGATTGTGCTAAGTTAATTTATGCACACACCCAAGAAACCACACATGGAAGCCACCAAAAGGATACTCAAGTATCTCAAAGGGACCATAAATGAAGGACTTTATTACCCTTATGTATCTCATTTAGGTTTGAAGCTATTCTCTGATGGAAATTCGGCTAGCTCCAAGGAAGATATAAGGAGCACTTCAGGATATCTCACTTTTTCAAGTTCAAAGATTATCTCATGGTCATCCAAGAAATAACCTATAGTTGCTCTCTCTTCCATAGATGTTGAAAATAGAGGTCTTGCCATAACTACTCAAGAAGCTTTGTGGATGAAGACACTTTTCACACATCTTGGATTGGAATTTGGGACTCCAACTCTTTTTGGTGACAATATGAGTTCTATTCACTTAGCTGCTAATCCAATTTTTCATGCAAGGACTAAACATATTGAAGTTCATTATCACTATGTAATAGAGAAAGTTTTGAGCAAGGAGATTCAAATATTATATGTGTCTACTTATAAAAAATGTGCAGATATTCTATTTGCAGTCTCAAAATCGCATGAATTTTGGTGAGCATACTCAGCGTGTTTTCGAGATCAAAATAGCTTCACTATGTAGTGTTGAAATCATGATCTGAGCTGGTTTCGGCCTCCGAACGCAGTATCATAGCGCTTCTGTAGGCTATTTTGTTTTTTTGTGCCAAAGGTATATACCAATTTCTATTCACCAGTATAAGCGTCTCGAATTCTGCTACATGTCTAGCAGAATTTGTCTGGGTAGTTCTGTTCAACTTTTTGAGATACAGTCAGTTTTCTACATCAAGGTATTTTAGTCACTAGCCATGGCTGAAAGTATTCATGTATTCCGTATGTTGGCTATTGAGCATAAGTATCAACTACTCATTATGGGCTTATATGATGCGACATATGTTGTTGCAAAAGGACTATGGAACATTGTGTAGGGTGTCGAAAAACGTCCTATCACACTTGCAACTGTTATAACTACAGGTAGTGAAGCTGATGCAGAAGGTCTGGAAGATGATGATATTCTACATATTCTTGTTCGTTGTCGGGATGAAATCCCGCAGGGAGTGTACATTGTTTTTTTTCAAAAGTTTATTGTTTTATGATGTGTTGTGTGATGTTTTGACTAAAGAGGGATATACTTCATGCATAATTTGGCAGAATTGATTGATTCTGTGATGCGGGAACATGTTTGAGATGTATGTTAGACCCGTGTGAGTAAATAAATGACATTAGACCCATGAAAACCTTAGGTTTGACCCCTGAAACTGACTAGAAATACGAAATTTACCCCATGAAAACCGGACTTGAATCCTTGGAAACCCTTGGAGTTTAGGCCGAAATTGTAAATAAACCGTTAAATTGACGAGCTTGAGATAACTGTGAGCAAAATCCTAAATTTTCCGATCCAAAACCCTAGGTCGGATCCTTGGAAATGGCGGTTTCTGTAGGTCAAACCCTAAAAACCAATTAAATTGTGAACATCCAGTGTGAAATCAAAACCAGTGTAGAGAAAAATTAAAAGTATGCCAAAAATAGAAATGTTCATTGAGGAGGTTAGAAGGTTCTAGAAGAAAGTCTTAGGGGGGGCCTATAAATAAATGGAAATTCATTTGTTTCTTCACCACCGCGTGGATCTTGCTCGTAGATCGTCTCCTCCAGGTATGCTCCTTGACCTTACTTCGTCATTTATGTTTTGCTTTCCTGTTCATACTTCCATGGGGATGTGCGGAGATGGAGGTAGTCTTCTCGTATGGCCACTTAGCTTGTGAGTTTTTCCATGATTGTATATTTATGATTATCGGGATTAGAGGGGTCATGCACTGCACGGAGAGCGGGAGACGTCATCAGAGAGGCCCACGGATGGGTCTTTTTTTTTTTTTTTTGAGAAAACAGGAAATATAAAATTGATGCAGGTAATAAAGAAGTTACAAGAAGACTATGAGACTAGTATGAAGTCTGATCAGAACCAGGGGAGAAAGAGTCCTAAAAAGCGGTAGGACTCAAGTTTTTACAAGGTTACAATAATCATCAAGGATAGTGATCATCTGTAGCCTAGGTTTAGAGTACATCTTGAGGAGTTTATTCTTCCACACATTAAAGGGATTATTCCTCATAATTACAAAGGAATTTTTTTCTTCCAAGCAAGTATCACTACTGGAGGTACAGCAGAACTTGAGAATTTTCTTCAATCCCAGCAAAAAGGAAAAGAAGTAATCCTTTCTACTCTTATTGAAAATGGCACTGTTTCTGGTCTTCCATATAAACCACATAGAATGTATTCTGAGAAGCTGCCAAAGAAGAATGTCCATTCCACCAGCTTCTCCCAGCAGGATATCTTTGCAATTAGGAGTCTTTAGACCTTGGCTTTGACAGTAACACCTAATTCCAACCCAAAATCTGGAGGACCATTTACAATTGACAAACAAATGGTCCAAGCTCTCCTCCTTGCCACAGAGCTTGCAGTTACCAGCATCAATTTTATACTTCCTAGCAATACTTCCTGTCCAAATGCCTTTGTGAAGAATAAGCCAATTCAGGCAGCCTTGCTTATTTGAGAAGGGGAAGGCCCAAGCACACTGGAACCTGTACTTCCACTGCAAGGAGGACCACTGAAGATCCCATTTCTTGTTGAGTTTCCCTGTTATCTCTTTGATACTTCTTCCTTTCTTTTTATAAGACTTAAGAATATCCTCAGCCACATCTTGGAGAGAGATCTCCTTCCTCCACAGGTGCTCTTCAATCTTTATCTTCAAAATTTCTTTCTTATTGGTGATAACCTGTGTACATTGGGCAGAAAGACCGTCAATTTCAGAAATGGAAGCTTCATTAATAACATTACCTGATATTATCAAGTCCTGCCAGTGAGCGAGACCCTTTTTTCTGCACTTATTCCATCTAATAGGAAGGGAAGAAGAAGGAACAGAATTAAACCAACCATACCAAATGGAGTCTTGAGCAATGAAAGACATGTTGTGAGTAAAGTAAATAGGAAGATTATACTTAGCCTTCACAGACATCCAAGCTTTCCAAAAAGAACAAATAAGCTGGCTACCCTTGGGCAAAAATTCAACAGGAGAAACAATAACATCCCAAAGAGAGCAATTGACCCAACTTTTATTAAGCTTTATGTTGAATTTACTAACATTTCTTTTAATTAAACAGGCCCAAAAATCAGAAGAGGAGACAGATCTCACAATCCATTTAGCAGCCATTTGAGTGGCCATTCTGGAAGGGCAAATGAGACCTAGCCCACCTTCATCTTTTCTCATACAAATATCCCAAGCAACTTTGGGAATTTTAGAGCCTCCCCACAAAAATTTTCTAGCAAGGGAGATGGCTTGGCCAAGTTGCTTTTTACTAGGCTGCCAGCAGGACAGAAAATAAGTAAGGGAAGGAAGGATATAATGCTTTAACACAAAAGATCTCTGAGAAATACTAGAATGCACATCAGACCACTTAAAAATTTTGGCCCTAAATTTATCAAGCACCCAATTCCACCTTTGATCATAAGATATGCCAAAGCCCATGGGGATGCCCAAAAGTCTGAAGATACTCCCTTTTTTGATGATATCACAACCTGCAGCAACAACACAGTCAGGAGTCTTATTGTCAGAGGCAAAAAAACCAGTTTTCTGATGGTTGACAACAGAACCACTAGCAAAACAGAAAATGTCAAGACATTTAAGAAATTGGCAAGCAGATTTTTCTTCAGCAATCATCAACATATTAGTGTCATCTGCGAACATCTGCAGACCAAGGGGAGAGCTGGCTTGGGGAATGTCCAAACCAGAGATGGTCCCTTGACTGAAACTAGACTTAACAAGCCAGCCCAAAGCATCACTAGCAATAGCAAAAAGAAGGGGAGCCAGGGGACAACCTTGTCTAATAGACCTGCACAATTTAAAAGGGTTAGAAAGATGGCCATTAATAGCAACTTTAGAAAAAGCATTCCCAAACAGAATACTGACATATCTAATAAACTTTTTGCCAAAACCAATGTCATGAAGGGACTGGAGAATGAAATCCCATTCAATCCTGTCATAGGCCTTATCAAAGTCAATTTTGAAGAAGTAGGTGTCAATATTAAGCTCTTTATAATACTCAAGACTTTCCCAAATGGTGATGATGTTATCCAAGATAAATCTTCCCTTGATGAAACCTTTTTGCTCAGGCAGGATAATACTATCCATTAAAGGACTCAGCCTTCTGGCCAAAATGGAAGCAAAAATTTTGTAAAGAGAAGTCAGACAGGAGATGGGCCTCCAATTGTTTAAGTCATCTTTGGGACCCCTCTTGTGTAAAAGCTTAATCACCCCCGTGTTGATAAAAGGAGAAAGGGACCCCCTTCTAGAAGCTTCTTGCCAGATCTTGAGAATTATGGGCACCAACAAATCCTTGAATTCCTGAAAAAATTCATAGGGCTTTGAGGGAAAAAATGCGTATTTGGGAGGCTCAAGCGTATTGGAGGTGAGGGCTTGTCTTCTTTACGGGAGGCCATTGTAATGTCTTTGGACAATACTAAAATCAGACGTCTTTGGGCAGTCTTTTTTTAGGGTGGCTTCATATTGTTTTCTTTCCTCTGGATCAGTCGGTACATAAAAATTGTCATCAAGTTTATTCTTCGTACGATGTTGGACATGACATTCTATATCTCTCAATCTTTTATGTTCTTCTTACTCCATTTTGTTCCGAGGGGGCAAGGCGGTACAGTATTTGGTAGGCCCGGAACAATATGTGAAATGTATCGGCAAATAACGTTTTGACAAGTGCAACTGTTGTTAGTGCCGTCGCTTAGTCTGAAAGCACACTTAGTGTTGCTCAGAACGTCGCTTGCTATGAAAGCACACTTAGTGTTGTCTCTCACCAGTCTAACCCTATTTTTGTGGGATACCAAGGGTCCCATGGGTACCATGCTCGTTCACTAATACAATTGTTCTTTGAGTGAATTCAAGCAAAGGGAGATTAGACCTTGGCCTAATTTCCTCTTTAAAAAAAAAACTATGCTTTGTGGGATACTGGGAGTCCCATGAATACTATGCATGTTCACTTGTAAAGTTGTTCTTTCAATCAATTCAATCAAAGAAAAATATGCTCTTTAAAAAAAAGAATGGAGGAATACACTCATAAGTGTCTATTCCAAAAGAAGATTCTTGAGGATCTTCTCTTTATAATCAACCTTTTTTTTTGGCTTATTGGTTTCCTGGTGGCTTGTTCTTTTTTTTTTACAGTACAATGAATTGGAAAGACACACACACCGGACCTGATAAAGTAAAGACACCCATCTTGGGAAACTTCATGGACACCCATCTTTGGGAACTTGTCCATATGTCCACCCAAGATTTGAACACAGGACTATCTCCTAGAGATTCAAAACATCAACCACTAGGCTATGTATGTTTGGACCTGGTGGCTTGTTCTTGGATAAGATGTATTTCAGATTTATGTTTACCCCCTTGAGATTGGGGCACTCTTTACAAATTACCATTGCCTATTCGGGGCTTGCCAATTGCACAGTTTGTAACATCTCTTTTAACATAAATGTTCTTCCTCTTTTCGTAGAAAAAAAACTCATAGAGTAGACCCCTATAAGATGGAATGGGCGCAACATATTCCGCCTTGACCTCTTTTGCAGATGGCCGAGATCTGGATTCTGCACAGTATCATGTCGAATATAGAAAACTGTTTCAAATCTATGAGGGTCTATTCTCTACAAGTTGTATGAGCATCTCTCATTATGCTATTACACGGACAAATAAGAACAGTCCACGTACACAAATAATTGAAGTTCATTGGGCCGTCCAAGGGCGGCCGCCGAAGAGGTGCCCTCTGAACTTTTTTCAAGGGATTGTTTGCTGAGCTAGGGCTCTGCATATAAATCATATGCAATGCCAATAGTCTTTCATTATGGCTGCCTCTCTTAAGTGATAAGAATGACACCTCACGAGTTACGAAGCTTAGTGTTGTCTCTGAGCAGTCTAACCCTTTCTTTGTGGGATACAAAGGGTCCCATGGGTACCATGCTCGTTCACTAATACAATTGTTCTTTGAGTGAATTCAAGCAAAGGCAGATTAGACCTTGGCCTAATTTCCTCTTTAAAAGAAAAACCATGCTTTGTGGATACAGACAATCCCATGAATACTATGCATGTTCACTTGTAAAGTTGTTCTTTCAATCAATTCAAGCAAAGAAAAATTTTCTCTTTAAAAAAAAATATGGAGGAATACACTCATAAGTGTCTATTCCAAAAGAAGATTCTTGATGATCTTCTCTTTATAATCAACCTTTTTTTTTTTGGCTTATTGGTTTCCTGGTGGCTTGTTCTATTTTTCTTTAGAGTACCATGAATTGGAAAGACACACACACCCAACTTGATAAAGTAAAGGCACCCATCTTGGGAAACTTCATGGACACCCATCTTTGGGAACTCGTCGATATGTCGAGCCAAGATTTGAACACACGACTACCTCCTAGAGATTCAAAACATCAACCACTAGGCTATGTATGCTTGGACCTGGTGGCTTGTTCTTGGATAAGATGTATTTCAGATTTATGTTTAACCCCTTGAGATTGAGGCACTCTTTACAAATTACCATTGCCTGTTCGGGTCTTGCCAATTGCACAGTTTGTAACATCTCTTTCAACATAAATGTTCTTCCTCTTTTCCTAAAAAAGAAACTCATAGAGTAGACCCCTATAAGATGGAATGGGCGCAGCATATTCTGCCTTGACCTCTTTTGCAGATGGAATGGGCGCAGCATATTCTGCCTTGACCTCTTTTGCAGATGGCCGAGATATGGATTCTGCACAATATCATGTCAAATATAGAAAACTGTTTCAAACCTATGAGGGTCTATTCTCTACAAGTTGTATGAGCATCTCTCATTATGCTATTACACGGACAAATAAGAACAGTCCACGTACACAAATAATTGAAGTTCATTGTGCCATCCAAGGGCGCCCGCCGAAGAGGTGCCCTCTGAACTTTTTTCAGGGGATTGTTTGTTGAGCTGGGGCTCTCCATATAAATCATATGCAATGCCAATAGTCTTTGGTTAGGGCTGCCTCTCTTAAGTGATGAGAATGACACCTCATGAGTTACGAAACTTAGTGTTGTCTACGAGCAGTCTAACCCTTTCTTTGTGGGATACAAAGGGTTCCATGGGTACCATGCTCGTTCACTAATACAATTGTTCTTTGAGTGAATTCAAGCAAAGGCAGATTAGACCTTGGCCTAATTTCCTCTTTAAAAGAAAAACCATGCTTTGTGGGATACAGGGAGTCCCATGAATACTATGCATGTTCACTTGTAAAGTTGTTCTTTCAATCAATTCAAGCAAAGAAAAATTTGCTCTTTAAAAAAAAAATATGGAGGAATACACTCATAAGTGTCTATTCCAAAAGAAGATTCTTGATGATCTTCTCTTTATAGTCAACCTTTTTTTTTGGCTTATTGGTTTCTTGGTGGCTTGTTCTATTTTTCTTTAGAGTACCATGAATTGGAAAGACACACACACCCGACCTGATAAAGTAAAGGCACCCATCTTGGGAAAAGTTCATGGACACCCATCTTTGGGAACTCGTCGGTATGTCCGGCCAAGATTTGAACACAGGACTACCTCCTAGAGATTCAAAACATCAACCACTAGGCTATGTATGCTTGGACATGGTGGCGTGTTCTTGGATAAGATGTATTTCAGATTTATGTTTACCCCCTTGAGATTGAGGCACTCTTTACAAATTACCATTGCGTTTCGGGTCTTGCCAATTGCATAGTTTGTAACATCTCTTTTAACATAAATGTTCTTCCTCTTTTCCTAAAAAAGAAACACATAGAGTAGACCCCTATAAGATGGAATTGGCGCAGTATATTCCGCCTTGACTTCTTTTGTAGATGGCCGAGATCTAGATTTTGCACAGATTCATGTCAAATGAGGGTCTACTGTCTCCAAGTTGTATGAGCATCTCTCATTATGCTATTACACGGACAAATAAGAACATTCCACGTACACAAATAATTGAAGTTCACTGTGCCGTCCAAGGGCGGGCCGCGGGAGAGGTGCCCTCTGAGCTTTTTTCAGAGGATTGTTTGTTGAGTTGGGGCTCTGCTTATAAATCATATGCAATGCCAATAGTCTTTTTCTTTCTTTTTTTTTGAGAAAGCAGGAATTAAATTAATGGAGAATGTTACATCTGTGCGAGGGGCAGGCCCTCATTTCAGGATGAACCACAACACCCCATGGACAGGATAAGGGGGCAAGGGGCTAGAGACTAAAGTGCATAGTACATCAGAAACCTTTGGGAGGAGTATAGAGGGAGCATGGCAACCTTCCATTGACTAAATCTATTATCTTTAATGATACAACTATAGGTCTGGGGATTATCAGGAAAATTATTAATGGATTGGATGCACATCTCAACAGATCTCTTGAGCTCTCTTTTACAACTTATCAAAAAAACTTTTTGGCCGCTTTGGAACAACTTCTGATTTTTGTTGACCCATATGTGCCAAATGATTGTGGCCCTCCAAATGTGCCACAATGGCAGATCCATCCGGTTACAGCACCCAAGCAGGATCTCAGAATAACCAAGACTCGAGATACCACAAGCTTGACAACAATTTTGAAGAAGTCTCTAGAATCTTTTAGCATGAGGACAGTTGATAAAGAGATGAGAAAGATCCCCCTCAATGCCACAGAAGCAACATTCTCCATTACTTATGTTTATAGTCTTGGCCTTCTTCCCAGTCCAGACACCGTTGTGGTAGATCAGCCACAGCAAGGTACAGTGTTTCTGAGCAATAGGGAAGGCCCAAATGGTTTGAAAATGGTACTTCCATTGGTTGCTGGACCACTTAGTATGCCACCTTTTGTTAAGCTTAGTGACCACCTCGGTCAAGTCACCAGGACGAGTGTGAAACTTATCCAGCATGTCTTTAGCCACCTCAAGAATGTCCAAGTTTTTGAATTGTGTATAGCATTGCACCTTTGCTCTCAACCGCTCCTTGGCCTTGATTAAAGTCTGCTTACAGCCAGTAGAGAGACAAGTAAGATCATTAATCCAATGATTATCCACAATAGAATCTAAGTGGTAAAAGTCCTTGTAGCATTTAAATCCCCTTTTTCTGCATTTATTATGAATGATGCAAAGGGTTTCATTATCATCTTTAGCCAGCCAACCAGTCTAGGGGCAGTCCTGCAAGAAAAAAGAAAGGTTAGTGGTAAATTTAATGTTGGGCTTATACTCCTTTTTGATGAACATCCAAGCGTTCCACATGTTGCAAATTGGGGGTAAACACCTGTGGAGAACACACAACATTCCAGAGGTTAAAATTGTGCCAGGCCTTGTTTTCCTTAACATAGAAGTTCTTAACCTTTCTCTTAATAAGGCAGGCCTAGTAATCATAGGAATTAATAGATCTAAGAATCCATTTAGCAGAGAGTTGGTATGCTAACTTAATAGGACAAAGGATACCAAGGCCCCCCTCTTTCTTCTTCAAGGTGCACGTGCTCCACGCCACTTTGGTCACACCAACCTTATTACAATCTCCGCTCCATAAAAATCTACGAGATAGGGAAATAACCTGATGCAGCTCCTTTTTAGTGGGCATCCAGCAGCAGAGAAAGTAGACAATGGAAGGGAGAATGTAATGATTTAGGACAAAGATCCTCTGAGACAGATTGTGCTGCATGGCAATCCACTTGAATATTTTATTTCTAAATTTTTCCATCACCCAATCCCATCTTTGAGAGGAAGAGACTTGAAACCCCATTGGAATCCCTAGAAGCCTGAAGATAGTTCCTTCCTGAATAATCTCACAACCTAAGTTAAGTACACAATTAGGAACATGATTATTGGAGGACTTAAAGGAAGTTTTGCTGTGATTAATCTGGGACGCACTAGCTAGAGAAAAAGTCTCGAGACATTGAAGGCAGTTCTTCGCGTACTCTTCGTTAGCTTTGACAAGAATGTTGGTGTCATCAGCAAACATCTGAAGACATAACTAGGATTGAGAGTTGGGGATGTCAATACCAGCGATCGACTGAGACTCCAAACTATCTTTAATCAGCCAACCTAAAGCATCACTAGCAAGGGCAAAAAAAAGGGGCGCAAGCGGGAAACCTTGTCTAATAAACCTGTAAAGCTTAAATGGGGGGGTTGGTGCCCATTCATGGCCACTTTGGAACAGGCATTACCAAATAAGGTACTCACAGATTTAATGAAACCTCTACCCAAGCCAACATCATGCAAGGATTGCAGGATAAATTGCCAGTGCGTTCTGTCATAGGCTTTATCAAAGTCAATTTTGAAAAAGTAGTAAGCTTGATGAGTTTCTTGCATGTGCTCAATACCTTCCCACAAGGAGATGATGGCATCCAAAATATATCTGCCTCTTATAAAACCTTTTTGCTCAGGCAAAATGATAGAGTTCATAATAGGGCTGAGTCTTCTTGCCAAGGTTGACGAGAAGATCTTATAAATAGAAGTTAAGCAAGAGATCGGTCTCCAGTTATTGAGGTCATCCTTGGACTCCTTCTTATGAATGAGCTTGATGACACCTGTATTAATATAGGTTGAAAGAGAACCTTTTTTCACAGCTTCCTGCCAAACCAAGAGAATTAGGGGGGTTAGGAAATCTTTAAGAATAATGAAGAACTCATTGGGAATTCCATCGATACCAGGAGACTTGCAAGGTTTAAGTTTGCTAATGGTATCTCTGACCTCACCGGTAGAGAGGGGCAGGTCCAAAAGGGTAGTCAAGCTCGTGGGAATCATTTTTTTTCTTTTAAGAGCAATATGGGCTCTGGCTCTCTGGATATCCTCCCCCCACTTGGGAGGAACAGAAAAAATATTGGTAAAGAAACTAACCGCCTCTTGCAAGTTCTTCATAATATTGGTCGCAAAACCACCAGAATTCTTCTTAAGCATAGGAATAAAGTCCTTGCTTTTTTTTTCATGAGATCGAACATAAACTTGTTGGGTCTGTCCACTTTACGCGCCCAAAATTCCCTTGACGCGGCAAGAGCCCCATGAGCCAAGATGTAATCTTCTTGCCTCAACTTATCCTGGAGGTCAATGAACCTCTGACTAAGGTTGGAGGAATCCAGCCTGCTCTTGTTGAGCTTGTCAATCTCTTGAAGAATCATCATTCTTCTTTCAGCCCTAATATTTTTGGCTATCTACTTATAATGGTAAAAGAGCTTCTGGGTTTCTCTGATAGACTTCTCCCAGGCCAAGAGAGGGGACAAAGTCACATTAGTCAAAAAAAAAAGAAAATTTGTCTTTGGTTTTATTAACAAGCGAGGGGATTTTGAGCAAAGACGTATCAATGTGAGTCCATCCACCCTAGAACTAGGGTTATTACTGAACAGATGGGCAAGGACAGGAGTATGGTCAGAAATACTAAGAGAAGAACAATTCTCACACTTAATTTGCCAAAAGTCATGGCTTTTGTCAGCATTGAGGTAACCTCTGTCCAGTCTAGCAACTAGAAAATTATCCTTACTTCTGTTGCTCCAAGTCATGTTAGTGTGCAGACTGAACTCAAGGAGGTTCTTCTTATTGATCAGGTTAAACCAGTTTCTCTTTTCTAAACCCGAAAAGATGTTATTTTTATTGCCAATTCTATCTTTGGCTTCGGTGACCATGTTAAAGTCCCCCATGATAAGTAAATCCCCCTCAATGAGAGAGATCTCCTCCTAGCGGGTAGATCTCTTAGCCGGACTATTGGAGGCATAAACACTAACAATGGTCAAGTTTAAAGGAAACGCACACTTGATCCCAACCCATTGATGGGTAGGACTAGTAATATACTTTTCCACAAGATGGTTCAAATGCGAGTTAATGCCAATGACCCCCCCCCCCTTACCAAGCATGTGCTTAGTAGTGTACCAGCAATGAGAAGACGAGATAATTTTCAGATTCTTATCAAGATTATAGTCGTACGTCTTCACTTCCTGAAGTAAAATAAAGTCCATATTTAAACTCAGGTCCTTCATCCACTGGCTAAACACTTTCCCCCTAACAGGGTCAGTAAGCCCTTTAATATTAAGCGACACAAGGTTTATTTGATTCATGACAGAGTAAAGGATATCCCGTACTTCCTAGTATTCATATAACCATATATATGAACATAGTTAACCAAGAAACCGTACATTCTTATGGCAGTCAGCAGCACACAAAAAGGAAAAAACTTCTCGTCTTTGCCTTTATTAAAACTACTCGCTTCAGACAAGTCAACAAATAGCAGAATGTCTAAATTCGTAAACAGAAAATTGGTTCTCTTGAAATTAGACTTGCTTTGAATACCCACCTTCATCTTAGGAAAAAAAATGCTAAGGTCACTTTCCTTGAGAATAAGGGACTGGGGTTTTCTAGACTTTGTACCAATGTTAAAAGGACAAGAAACCTTCATGAGTAAAACGCAGATAAGACTAGGCCAATTATGAACATCCCTTAACAAGCTCATCTTATTGACGAAGCAAAAATCCTGTCTCTCGCCGAAAGGTTTAGTTTTGGCAAACACAAGCTTCTGCTGCAATCTAGAAGTACCATTACTATGGACACTAGTTATGAGTTGATTATTTCCATAAATAACATAGCTCAACTGACGCTAAATATCCCAACGACAACAAAGTCTTAACACAATGAAAAACATCCAATACTGATCGTCAAAAATGACAAAAATGTTCACAGCAGCTTCACTTGATAGGGGGAAGTCCCGTCTCTTGGCAGGTGTTTTATTAAGATGAATACTCTGAATCTGCAGAAAGATTAGAGATGAAATGACAACATAATAGTTTAAGATCCAAAGGGATAAAATTATTTTATAGCTTCGAGATCTCGTACGATTGCAAAAGTTCCAATGATAATAAGTATTTAAACTAAAAAGAAGCATACAAAAAAGAAACCAAAGACAAGCATTCAATCCCGGATACGTCCCCTGGACCTTGCTTATAAAAACAACCAAAGTTACAGCATGAACAAATTTTTCATTAGGGAAATATAAATTCTGTCCCTTGACCGGAGGCTTGATCTGATTAGAGGCCTGCATTTCTAAAACAAAAAAGTTTATTATAAAGTGACAAAAACACATTGATAGAATGCACGGAGTACAACACAGCGAAGTTATTTCCTGCCGTTTTTAACAGGTTTAGTCATAGAGGCTGAGATTCTCATGGGGTCCTTCCTTTTGGTTTTAATGGTGGAGGAGGCTTGGACATTTCCCTCTATCGGGTTGTCCATTTCAACATCATCCTGTATCACATAAGAATCCTCAATCTGATTTAGTTCATTCACCAGATCTTGGTCATGCTGATTCAGTTCGTGCACAAACATTTGATCAGTAACTTGATGATGAGACATCTGAGATGAATCAAAGATAACTATTTTTGTGGGGGGAACGGGGGATCTCTCTTTCCTGTACTGCACTTTAATCCATTTTTCACCATTATTCTTGTATAAATCCGTAACCTCAGATTGGGGGTTGTACCGAGGCTCTACAACATTATCCTTTTTATTAGGGTTTATGTTTTCCTTATCTTCATGCTTCCTTGTGATCTCAGGACTAAAGGGATTCGAGACTTCCTCAAGCACCACATCGTACATGTTGGTATTCTCATAGGATTTCTTTTTTTTTTTGGTTTCTGATAGTCGTTTTAGTTACAATCTGGGCTTGGGGAGGATAAGGGGTTTTTTGTTGGATACTTTTAGGATGTTCGGTTTTCTCCTTATTTTTAGTTAAGAGAGGACAATCTCTGATAAGATGACCTTGTCGGAGATAGTTAAAGCACTCGTTTGGTAGGTTCTTATAAATAACTTTTTGCTCATGCAGACACCTCCCATCCGAGTCCTTTATTATCAGTGAGGATTTAACAGGTTTGGATGTGTCCACTTCTATCATGACTTGGGGATCCCACTTGGGGTTGATAGGGCCTCTATTTTTTGGCTTAACACCTTGCCTATAAGACTACTTAGCCTGTCAATCCAGGGGTAGTATTCAATCGGGAGGTCTGGGTATTCAACCCACACTAGAACTTTCGTAGGCTTGGGACCTCTAGGATTAAATCCTAAGTACCATTTAAAGAAGGAAATGGGTGTGTTTCTTATGAGCCATTGACCTTTGCTTATAACACTTAGCCCAGCGTTGGCTTCGTCAAAGTAGAACAAGTAGTAATTATTTGGGAGGAACTGAATATGTTTCACGAATAAACCTTTCGCTTCCCAGTTGCTTCTAACCCACACTTTAAAGGCATCTAGGGTCGGTATGGATCCATGGCACAGGCCTATCACTACTCTTTCACCAAGCTGATTATGCCACAAATCCAACTCGTTCCTTTCAATAATCAAGGTGTCTTCATCTCTATCTAAAAAATCCTCATCAAGACATATATTGTGTTCACAAACTTTCTGCTTACCTTTATCAGAAGAAGAGGGACCTTTAAATACAATGTTACCTGTAGAGTCCAGCAGATTGAAAACAGGGTTGGAATGATGCTTCATTGCCTCTGCAAATGTCTTGGAGGGTCAAGCCGACTGCGGAGGCTGAGGTTCATTACGTCTCATGACAGCGGCATGCGAGTCCATATCTTGCATGTTAACATCAGGGTTGACCAAGGATACTGGTGAGGCATAATGAGGTCCTCCCTTCGTGCCCAGCTCTCTTTGTTTCTCCATAGTGAAATAATCTGACGAAACAGAGTAACCATCTCTGAGGGCGTCATGCAGTGCCATCCCGGTGGAATTGCATGCCCAGGGTAGCTTACTTAGGTACGAGGGGCTCGCCATCGCCCAACAGCAGGCCCGCGGCCACACCAGAAGTCCACCGCCGTAGTAGACTAATGCCAATAGTCTTTCATTAGGGCTGCCTCTCTTAAGTGATAAGAATGACACCCCACGAGTTACGAAACTTAGTGTTGTCTCTGAGCAGTCTAACCCTTTCTTTGTGGGATACGAAGGGTCCCATGGATACCATGCTCGTTCACAAATACAATTGTTCTATGAGTGAATTCAAGCAAAGGGAGATTAGACCTTGGCCTAATTTCCTCTTTAAAAGAAAAACCATGCTTTGTGAGAGCAAAATATTTCCAACAAAGCCTACACACAGAGGGAGATATCAATCACACAACTTCACTAAAATGAATGTTGATCCCGGATTACTCAGAGAATGCTCCAGAGAATTTGTGAGCATAAAGTAGACTCTAATAGCTATCCAATGAGACAAGAATTGCATCAAATGGATACATTATGAGGGAGAAGCAATGCCAACAACGCAGGGGTAGAGAGTTGCAACACTGCCTGAGCACACACATAGATATGCCTACTAAAAGAAAACAAACAAGAAAGCAAGGGGCTAGCTTAAGCAAGGGGCTTGCTTATCACAACTCCAGCACTTAGTGCTCACTTACATGAGCTAAAACTCCAAGAAGATGGCCCAAAAGAGGTCGGGATACATGCTCCTTTTATAGTGAGAAGTGTGCCCCTAAAATCTAGGAACCACCTTTCCAAATCAGCCTCCTAACTTGGAGGAATTAGTTGAGATGACTTGGGGAGTGGTTGAGTGACTTTTCTTGATGGAATCTCGTGGCTTTTGGCTTCCTTTGATTTCTCCACATGTCCATAAAAGATTCCCCACGAATTTGTAGCTTGAAGCTTGACTTTTAACACTCCCCCTCAAGCTTTAATTCTTCGTCCTCATCCAAGCTCCTTCATGTTGATGCATTGCTTGAATTTTGAAATCTTCATCCCATCCAAAGCCTTTGTAAACATGTCGGTAACTTGGTCCTTGGTACCAATATGATGTACTGAAACTTCCTTGGATAGCGAGCTTTTGTTCCAACCCGACACGCTGTGTCCTACCTTTAGGAACATTGTAGTCCAATGCGTATGTATCGTTTCACAATAGGGCTCCGGAACAAGGGCATAAAATCATGCTCTTTCAAGCGGAACAATGGAACTCTTGAGATTTTTTTTGGACACTCATTTACAAAAGGCTGTGGAACAGTATATACAATTATGTTGAAAATGAGTTTGAAATCTGACTTGGTAGGAAAAAATGCTTTGGATGGAGGGACACTATGCTCCCCAATGTTCCGTGATACGGTTGGAAAACATGGCCGTGGCTCCCCCAATGTGAAGACCTTGAGAATGGTTTGGCAAAGCTGGCAAATATTGACTGGTAAAGTTTTCAAAGTCGACGGGGGTGCCGCTCAATCTGAAATTGTCCTCGTATTTTACGACCTTTAGATTCTTCTCGTATTTCTGTTACAAATTGAGTTCATACATATGTGAAACAATAAAATGTATCTCAGATAGACGATGACACAGAGATGACATACATGTTGTAAACCAATCCAAGATAGAACTATGATGTAAACCAATCCAAGATAGAACTATTGTAAGCCAATAGTTGACTCCATTGGCAACAAAGTAACCAACTTAGTTGACTCCATTGGCAACAAAGTAACCAACTTAGGAAGACACGGAAATACTAATTCAATTAATTTAAAGAGATCACACGAATAATAATAGAAGCATTCTTTGACTTTAGCATTAATTCTTTGGTCTTGTTAATTAGGCATGCCATGGTTGAGAATCCGTAAACAAAAATCTAAGCTTAAGATTTTCTTTTTCCATGTTAGAGCTCGCCTTTAAATTACGCCAACGCATAAAAAGCGTACAAGCATGGCGGGCCGCGGCTACTAAGCCCAATGGCATTAATATACCTTTAACTTTTTACCTTATATCTAGATTTCCTTAATATCTTAAACTTTAATTAATAAACTTGATTCCCCTCTTATTCCATAAACCCGTGCATAATGCATGCCAAGAATATATACGTTTGTATTTGAAGATGCGTAGCATGTAAGAAAATACTAGCACATTGGAATAAATGAATAGAGAGAGTGGATAAGAAAACACCTAGGTAAAAGGAGACATAGACTAAGAGATATAGAACTCAAATTCCCTAATTTCTAGGAGCAACACATCTACAAAGATGATACTATCCACCCATGTGCCCTTGATATGGAGCTTAGATGGTGATCTAAAAAGATTCTAGATAAAGGGCATTCTAGAACCAAATTATATCGGAATATCTACAAGAAGGACACATTGAAAGACTAAAATACTAGAAGACCAAAACACTAGAAGGCCAAAACGCCAAAAGACCAAAACACCAGAAGATTGAAACATTGAAATAGTAGAAGAATACTCAGTCAAAATATATCATCCAAAATTTTTTCCTTGATCAAAAGTCCTACCGTCTCATCCCTATAGGCCACGATGATAGGCCCCTTAGACCTGGTATGGGAAAACCGCCCTCAGCATTCTCCCCATTTAAGGTTCTATGGGGAAATCGTGCGGTGCCACAAGGCCTTTATTTTCACCTTGAATGACAATCCAATGGCTCAAAACTTTATGCCCTACCAAGCCTCATCGTGAGGCTTGCAAATATCATCTATTACTTTGCGTGTGCAGGTGGTCCTTTAGGTCCTTCATTGCTTGCTCATCCATTTTCCTCACTTACGCCTCTAGCTAATCTCGTGACACTTGTAGGGTGGCATGTTGTTCTTGTAAAAGAACTTTAGAAGCCAGCAGATATGAAATCCTTTCATGTAGATTTGTTGATTGATCTTTAAGTGCATTGTTCCTCTATGCCAATAGATTCTACTTCTATTATAGCTCGTTGGCACAATTTACCATAGTTGCAATGGTGGAGTCGACTATAGATGCAGGCATGGTGGATGTAGTGTTGAGAGTGTATGATGTAGCGGGGATGGGAATGGGAATGGGGAGAGTGGATGTTGCAGAAATTTTGACAATAGCAAGAGGTGATATTGGTGGATGGGGGATTGGAGATTGCGGAATGGTGGGAGGTGGGGAAGAAATAGTGAATTGAGGTGAAATGTGTTGACAACATGATTTCTCATACATCATTTCCTTTCGTATCCACATCATTGCATCTTCATCTGCATCTAGAAGGCAGTTCATTTCCATATCACTTCCATTTTATAGTGTTTCTCTTTTGTATTTGGGTACCTTGACATTTTCTTGTAGCATTGTATTCATTCTCCTTCAAGGGGAACTATCACACCTTTGATGTACTTTGGAGATCCCCCTCCAACTCCATATAAGGAGGGCCTCTCCCCCCATTTCTAATTGGTTAGAAGTTTGCAAAGCCTACTCCATGCTCTTTTGAAGCTCACTCTAATCCACGTGGTTTTTCCCATTTGACGGTCTACTCCCTTCTGAGTCTCATACTCTTTCATTTTGTGATTACACTTTTCTCTTCATTTTGCTTCCATGTGTGTACTCTATACATGGTTTCAAACCACTAGTTGGAGGTGTTGGTGGTGTGTTTGGTGGTTGTTTTTGGTGGTGGTGCTGGTAGAGGTTCATGCTATGGTTCTCTAGTCATTAAGAGAGGTCTTTTTGCCATCATTTTTCCTCTCTTTGGGTTACATTTTGCCCATTTTTCCACCCTCCAACCCTTCTTTTCATCATCTTTCCCACTCTCCCACCCTTCATTGCGATCTTTATGTGTTCATTTAAGAACTTTGGTGGCGCATATGATGCATCTCATATTTTGAAGTGTTTCTAAATCCCATTATGGAGTTCCTTGGAACTATCAATCCTCCCCTTGGCCAGCATTTCAAGTGTTAGTGCATCTCATCATCCTACACTGATCATAAACACTTAAGGTTTCATTGTTTCATTGGCTTAAATCTTCTTGAATTCCTAGAATTTTCTTTGAGCAGAACAAAGATCTATCTCAAAGCCTTGTGGACGGTTCTACTGTTCTTATCTCTCTTAGCAAGCAAGCTAAGGTATTAATTTTTGGCCGCATCCTTCTTCCCTTTGATAAGCGGCTCAGGGTGAAATAATTGAATATTTGTTCCAATCCTATTGTTTGGGGCTACAATGTCTTTGACAAACAACACACTGCCAAAGGTTGGGGTATGGGAACAGGGATTATGACTGCGAGTACCACAATCACAACATGCATTTATGTTTCTCATCTTATGACCACACGCTTATAGATTTCATATTATTGACATTATACTCAAAAATTATAGTGCTTTAGATTAATTATAGATTTCAACATTACAGACTTCAAAATATTGTAGAGTAAACATTCGTAAAAACTTTGCTTTACAAGGGGACTTCATACAAAGTTTTAGATACTTCTACACTATACAGTTACATAAGACAAAGCTCTATTCTTAAAATTTTGAGACTACGTCTCCACATAGTCAAAATTCTCTGAACACCACACTACTCTCCTTCTCTCTCTCTCTCTCTCTCTCTCTCTCTCTCTCTCTCTCTCACTTCATAGTACCCCCACTGTTCTGTAATTTCGGATTATGAAAGACTTCCCAAAATGCTTCAAATTTCAATAAAATAAACCCCTTTTCCTATTACAAAAGATATATTACAAGATTGTGATGAGTCCATTCCGATGGCTAACACTCCCAAGATGGGATGGGGTTTGTTTTGAGATGCAATTGGACTTAAATTGATGTCACTGCACAGTGGTAAAGAGTACCTACAAAGTGATCACGGTCATGAGTACTTGGACAAATTCATTCAGCAGGAGCATGTTGAGGAGTGGCTATGGAGTTCTTCTTGGAGAAGAAGAGTGTGCTCACACTCTTCGTTATGGAGAGGATTTACCCCGTAGTAGCTTGGTGGTGTGGATTGGCCATTCACATGATGTATTTGAAGATTGTCTTCTACATGAAGATTTCGGGTTACTTCAAAGACATTGGATGGTGGTTAACATAAGATTTACATCTTCTGTTAAGAATTCACGTACATGTTCTCTTTATGAACATAGGTACTACTTGGCGTTTATGGAGGCAGTGACATCCATATGAGGAGGAGTCCTATTCCACATAGGTACAAGAGAATCAGTACATGTATGATTTATGCATATTTGGGTGAGGTGTTTGAGAAGGTATTTTCATATGAGTTTGAGGATTTTTTGACAGCAAACCACTTAGCATGCTTTGCTACTTTTATAAGTATGTGATATTTCACACACATATCTGACTTATGGTCTTCCATAGCCTAAGTTCTGATGAGGGTTTGTTGATTATCAGTTTTAGACTCATCCTTCCTCTTTCTATCACTCATATTCACTCTTCTACAATCTATTAGGTCACACATCTCATATATATTAAGATTTTTGTTCATACATCTGAATATTCTTGTTACATTTGTATATTCACTTATCCATCTACTTATGTTCACATAGAGTGGTTGAGAGTTTTGCTCCCACATTGTAAATTGACATTTGTGTATATGATAGTGTCAGTAAGCAGTGACTTGCGTAACACTTTACACATGTTGCCTAATCTTTCTCTATCTTTGTCTCATCATTTGTATGATTAAAGTGTGGTATGTTCATGTTTTATCAATACTGGAAGATTGCTGAAATTTATGTTGTAGATCCTGGACCTATGGAACTTGGACCTGTGATATTAGTTATCGGCTTAGTAAATTTCCAACATTTTGTATTAGAGCTCATTCAGGCTCTCAGAATCCCAGGTTCCCAAACTTCCAAGTTTACAACATATGATTTAAGAGCATCTTCTAACATTTGACATTTGACATACACACTTAATCTGGATGAGTAGAGATTTGAGAATTAGACAGATCAGTCACATGTTTATTCGTCAGTGTGGAGTATTAAGTTGATGATCTAATAGCAGCCGAGTACTTTTAGAAGAGTATGAAAATACTTTACAGAAGTATTGTTTGAAGACCCAGACTTGATGAAGAAAAGGCTACTTCAAATTCAAGGAAAAACAATGGTTCACAGAAGATGAAGGAATCTGATCAAAATCAAATCATAGGTATGAGTTTCTACTATCACATTATCATTTGCGGATCATATCTTAGAAGAGCAGTTATGAAGATTTTTGAAGGATTCAAGGAGTGCTTTTATATGCTTTCATTATTTAAAAGTTAAAGGCTACATCTAAAGAGGTATCTAGAGGTTCTTCTAGAGAGTTTTGAGAGATCTCTTTCATGGCAAGAAAGCTCATCTAAGAAGACAAATGTGGAGAGCATCAGTTTTGTTTGCAGCCAACCTTGTGTGATAAGTTGGTTGGATATCTAGGTACAGAATTTGATCTAGGTACACTAGAGAGGTAAATCAATATTCAGCCAACTCAAGGTAAAGGGTTGGTGAATTCAGTCATATCAATCACATTTGAAGCAGAGTTTTGATTCAGAGATCTAAGGAGATGGTAAAACATGATTCAATATTCACTTCCATTTGTATACCATGTTTGTTTTTTCTCTTACTCTTAGCACTAGAGGAAGAGAAAAATTCATTTGAAGAAGTCAAGCATGCTTGCTACTTCAAGATGAAGAGAACAAAAGGTATGGAAGAGAAGTTTGAAGATGTTGACATCATCATCAGATGGAAGAATGATGTAGAAGAATAAAGTCCAACATTTGCAAAAGAAAAGTAGGACTTCAGTTACTCTCAGATTTTCCATATACTTTTCCTACTTTATCCTCTACATCCAAAGACAAGTCTACAAGAACATCTTGTGAAAAAGTTAGTTTAAAATAGAAGCAGTTTCTTGTTTTGCATCATACTCGGTCATGATTTAGTAGATTTGACAAAGAATTGAATTGAGACACTACAAGGAATACAGGTGTATAGCGACGGTTAAGGCGACAGAATTTCGTCGCTATAAAATTGCAAAATGTGTCATAATGAGCATCGCATGGACCGTCGATTAAACGACGAACCATTCAAAAATATTCGTTATTCACTATGGCAACATCTTCTTGGACTAAAAGATACCACAATATCAAGGAATGATTTGAAAGATAAAAAATCCAAACCAAAGTTATGGCCAGTTTTTGAAAGACATCGACAAGAAACAACTTATGCACCTGCTCCTTGGGTACTTACAACAAAAGAGATACAGACTATCAACAATAGAATTCAATTGATTAAGACTCCTACAAGATATGGAGCATCTTTTCAAAATATGTTTACTATGGATGATAAGAGCTTATCTGGGTTAAAGACCCATGACTGGCATAACTTTTTGAAACATATTTTACCTTTGGTTATCCATAGATGTACAACGAAAGGAGTACGAGATGTGATCTATCATTTTGGATCACTTATAAGGTAATTATGATACTTTTATATTTAATATGTATGAATATTGGATATCTTTTATTTTTTACTTAACTTCTTTATATTTCTTTTATGATATGTATAGGTGGATTACATCCAAAGAGATTGACAAAAACTCGATCCCACAAAAAAAACGTGAATGCAAAGAGCTACTATGTTTGATGGAGAAAGAACTTCCTACTTCATGTTTTGATATTTAGGTTCATTTGTTAGTCCATCTCATAGATGAAATAGAGATTGTAGGTGTTGTCGACACTCGATGGATGTTTTGGGTCGAACGATTTATGGGAATATTAAAAGGTTATGTGCGACAAAGAGTGAAACCACAAGGATCCATGGCAAAGGGTTGGATGCTTGAAGAGTGCATGTATTACGTAAGTGAGTACCTTGAAAGAGTTCATGAAGAAGCTCTACGTGCATGGACAAACGAGTCTTCTTAAAAAATAACAGATGAGGTATTATCAGGTAAGGGGGTTCCATTCTTATTTACATTTCAAGAAAAAAATGATGTTTCTACTTTTGTAGCATGTAATAGTGAATGCATGCAAGCATTCCTTAGAGAGTATGAGGAACTTCAAAATCTCCGAAGTAAAAGGCGAAAAAACAAAAAATATAGACGTAATCTTGATAATAATGAGATTACAGATATATCTTCTTTCACGGATTGGCTATATAGTCGTTGGCAACGTGCCAATGCAAATAATGAAGAAATCTCAGATGAGCAAAGAGAGTTAATGATAGGTTGTGAAGGAAAGGTAGTTTTATTAAAATAATATTTTATTTTTTTTCATATATGTATGTTAGTTTCTATTTACTAACTGAATTTATTTTTCAGGCTTGAATGTTCACTAATATGTGGGCTTTTGGACAGCATATTAGAATCAAAGCCATTGATTCTTTATGTAAAATAGAGGATTCTAGTATTGTTGCTTCTTTCAAGCAACTATCACGTGCTAGCTCAAAAGACACGAACCTTATAGATAGCAAACTTGGTTACGTAGGAAATATTGTTGGTATCTACGAAATTTCATTTCGTACATTCAAACAGGTAGAGGAAAGTTTATATTATTTTGATGGAGTTACTTATGTTTTTAGGCACCTAATAATGGGTTTTTGTTGTTATATATTTTGATAGGGCATTTTGAAGGTTGACTGGTTTCAAGCCGAGTATAAAGGTAGTAGTTCCACATTAAGAGAGGAATTATCTGGGTTTTGGGCAATCGATTCTTCCAAGGTAATGCGATCTACTAAAGAACCATATATTCTTCGTAGGCATATTGAACAAGCATTTTTTTTTATAAAAACCCAAATGCTCATCCTTGGTGGCAAGTCATTCATGTGCAGCCTAGAGGTAGGTCATTGTTTGAATAGTTTATTGTTAGAGAGATCCAAGAAAGTCCTCTTGATGATTCAACATCAGATACCGATACATCAACATCTGAAATAGAAATTAGAATCCTTGTACATGATAATGATACTCTTTTTGATGAAGAGGATAATTCTCTACATGTTCATTCTACTGATGAGGAAGAGGAATTGCCAAAAATAGATATTAATCCGTCAATAGATGATGTGATTCATGAGAACATAGATTTAACAATAGAAGAAATAAATGAAATCAATAAGGATAATGAAGATGAGATTATATTGATGTCTTACCAAAATGATGGCAATAATGAGAACATATGAGCAGATTAGATAGTAAATTCTACTCTAGTTATCGATCAATAACTTGAAGTTTCTGAATGGATATCAGATAATAGATTTTTTTTATTAACTTGAAGAACGATGAATCCTACTAGAGAGATGAAATCATGTTCTTTTTAAGTTAGGACATGAAGTTCGGGGGTATGCCTAATTATTTTATATATAGCTTTATCTTCGAGGAGAAAATTTTTATCATGTATGTATGCATATGTGTGTGTATTCATGTGTATTATATGTATACATATGTTAGTATGCATATATATGTATTTCATGTATATGTATGTGTTTGCATGTGTGTGATATATTTATACATGTGTTAAATATGCATATGTGTATATATGCATATGTATTTATGTAAAATATTCATGTATTCATGTAATATATGCAAGTGTTTTTAATTGTGTACATGTATATATGTATATGTGTCTATGTGTAAATATATACATGTAAATATGTATGCATGTATATATATGTTTATGTGTGCATGTAGGCATGTATATGTGATGTGTACATGTATATATGTATATATGTCTATGTGTAAATGTTTACATGTAAATATGTATGCATGTATATATATATATTTATGTGTGCATTTAGGCATGTATGTGTGATTCCTAATATATCTACTCCATTTTATATTTATGTATGTGTATCTACATGATGTGTATATATGTTTATATATATTATGATCCTCGTTGATTCGAGTAGCTATATATAGAGGCATAAGGTTGGGAGGAGAGACATCTCTCTAGTAGGACATCGGAGGAATAAATGCAATGTGTACATATACTTCAAACATATGGCAAAAAGGTTGAATTAGAGTTTTTAAGTAGGGGTTTTAAAACCCTAATATAGAAATTAGTGTTTTCAATTTAGGATTTTTGAAATACGATCTATTTATTTGTTTATTTATTTATGGGTATGCATGTGTTGTGTATGTATGTGTATCTATATTGCATATGCATGTGTTGTGTGTGTGTGTGTATATGCATGTGTATATGTATATATGCACGTAAATATGATTATATGAGTCTATGTGTGTGTACATATGATTATGCATGTGTATGTGTATGTGAGTATGTGCGTGTATGTGAGTATGTGTATGTGTCTATGTGTGTTCATTATATGTGTGTAACTACATGCTTGTGTATGTGTGTGTAAAAATGTGCATGTATGTGTGTGTATGTATAAATGTGCATGTATGTGTATATGTGTGTAAATGTGCATGTATGATGTATATGTGTGTGTATGCATGTATTTGTACCTCTAGTCTCACTCTTTTCTCTCTCTCTCTCTCTCATATACATACATACATACATAAACACACATACTCATATCCACATATATATACATAAAAGTAGTGCATACCGTGCATTATCACGAGGATGAGCAATAAGTGTCCACATCTCTTTTAGACACCACTTAAGCGACCATCCTGTCCCAAACTCTATCTCAAGTGAACTAAGTACATATTTTTATCCCTCTCATCATGCTCACTACAGAAAAAATAATGTAAATAAAACATAAGATATTTATTTCAATTTATATGTAAAATTTTTACTTACTTCGACGGTAAGTGGACAAAGCACAGGTACGAGTCGCATAGTGCCGGCATTCTTCTCTTGAACTCCAATCCATTACCTATGTACACAATGTTCCCCTCTGGCTCTTTATCGCACTCGAGTCCTAAGGTGCCTATGCATGTCCTCATAGGCAACTCTGCTCTGCTATCACGATTTGGAGGTGGTATAGGTGTCTTGAAAATAGATAGATAAAAATAAATAAAAATATGTGTTATAATATCATTAAAAAAGTTTATGAAACAAAAACATACCTATGAGCAGATAGCTCTCTTCTTGCATGTGGAGCCACAGAAGAGTCCTCCTCTGATCGCTCCGTAAGCATCTCGATCGTATAGTCCAGCTCCTCATCAGACATCTCTGAGTAATCACGCATGATGGCCCCTAGAGTATCAGACGGAACACTTGCTCTCATAAGACTTTTTATGAGAGTGAGTTTCGCCTTTCTCTCTCTACTAGGATCCATAATACCTAACATATAAAACAAAATGGTTAGAAACCAATATATATACGTGTACATATGTATGTGTGTATGCATTAAGTATGTGTATGTATGCATGTGTGTGTATGTATGTGCATTTATGTGTGTGTGTATGTGTGTGTATATGTGTGTGTGTATGTGTGTGTGTCTATCTGTATGTGTGTGCATCTATGAGTGTGTATGTGTTTATGTGTGTGTATGTGTCTATGTGTGTGTATGTGTCTATGTGTGTATGTGTATGCATGTATGTATGCATATGTGTGTGTATGCATTATGTATGCATATATGTGTGTATGCATTATGTATGTGTATGTATATATGCATATGCATATGAATTATGTTTGTATATGTTTGCATGTATGTGTATGTGTGAGTATGTCTCTCTATGTGTGTGTGTGTATGCATATATGTGTGTTTGTGTGTGTATATGTGTTTGTATGAGTGTATGCATGTGTATGTGTGTGTATGCATCATTATGTGTGTATGTGTCTATGTGTCTATGTGTGTGTGTGTGTCTATGTGTATGTGTGTGTGTCTATGAGTGTGTATGTGTATGTATGTATCTATGCGTGTATGTGTCTATGTGTGTATGTGTATGAATATGAGTGTGTATGCATGTGTATGTGTGTGTATGCATCATTATGTGTGTATGTTTGTGTGTGTGTATATGTGTGTGTCTATGTGTATGTGTCTATGTGTATGTGTCACTATGCATCTATGAGTGTGTATGTGTTCATGTGTGTGTATGTGTCTGTGTGTGTATGTGTCTATGTATGTATGTGTATGCATGTATGTATGCATATGTGTGTATGTGTGTGTATGCATTATGTATGCACTCTGTGAAGACTATTAGTCGCAAGCATTGTCACATCGATACATCTGCATCCTTTTATCCATTGAGTTTGATAGCAGATGTTTCTTTCTGCCATCATCGTCTCTTGAATGCACGCAAACAAGAAGCACTAACCACGTACCATACTCCAAATTTTCCCTATTCTCCGCTCGTTATGTTCTGCTATCTTTCACTTTTTTTTCATGATGCTCTCTACATTCTCCTTCTCTACATGCCCTTTTAGCACTTCTAAAATCGGTAGCAACAAGATACTTGGTAATAAAGCTGAAAAAGGACCAATGATCTTGGAATCCCCAAATATGATATGCCTTATCAAAATTGATTAGAAAAATCCAAGTTGACTTTGCCAATCCGATTAGAAGGGGAACGTGCTTCTATTTTGCTGAGAAATCTACGCTTAAGTTTTGAATCTATGCCATCTTCCATGTGCCAGACTTGTCTTGATGTCTATCTTCGGTAAAGAATTAAGACCTGCACTACTTTTGTTTCTTCAAACTTTGGGAACTGTAATCTTCACCATAAGCATCCCCCATCTTCACTTCGTACTCATCAAGATCTGATATCCTTTCTCCCCTCTACCCTTTGAATCCGGCATCCTCCAAAGGCATGAGCATCCTATATGTAGTTTTTCATAATAGCACGGACATTTTATTGGATACATCCCACAAAACTCTCCTAATTTCTCCTTACATCCCACTTGTTTTCTTGTGTTTTTGGAACAATAAGTTCTTCATAGTGTTCCACACCATTCTAAATCATCTGGATAGTTACTTTGTACTAATCTTTTGCTCTTCAAATAGACATCCACGCATCCCTTATTAACTCATGGAGAGCAACTCTCCAACATTCACCCCCACCAAACCTACACATCCTCTAGATGGGCTAAGAAGGGCTAAGAAATACCTGCTTTCCAACTTCAGAATAAAACCATCTTACGTGTGAATGATAAACTTCCATTATTACATGCATGAATGATAAACTTCATTTATTACATGCATGGGACAAAAAAGAAAAGTGCATATGCATGGCCCTGTAGTGGGTCCTATACATGCATACTTTAAATGCATCAAAGAACACAATGGTGCATAGACATGTTAGTTGGCACGTGATGAAGAGGTTTCATCTAAAAATTCAAAATCTATTTCAATGGTTCATCCTGCATTTACAATTTAGATTTGTGCAATTGGATGTGCACCTATTGGCGTGAAAATTCCATGCACATACATTTTCAAGCTTGCATACTATAGATGAAATTGTTTAAAACCATGGTGAAAACATGGAAACAATTCTCATAGTTTCTAATCAAAGAAGCTCACACTCGCAACTCTTCTCTCGCTTCTACTCATAACTTATTATACTCTTATTCATGCTATTTACAAACATAATTCCTCTGAAAATGAATGGCATCTAAGGGAATAAAATCATGGTTATATACATTCTTTATGCATACTTTAGATGCAAATGCAACTAAAATGGTGCAAAAGGGAGTAAGGCTAATGAAGGTTTCTATGGAAAAGGGTTTTCTTTGGTGCATGCACTTTTCTTCATCTTCATCATCTTTTCTCAATCACTTCTTACATATTTAGAAACTTAACGAAAGATAAGAAGTATCAAATAAAAAAATTACTATATGTATATACAATTTCCTTTTCTTCAATGTCTTGTTCATTGTTTGTACTCTTATCCTCATCAAGTTCTTTGATATCTTCAGGTTCACGTTGACTAGTTTCTTCATTATTGATTTTATAACTTGATTGAGCTTTCATTTTTTTCCACTTTCTCTTGACCAAATAATTTGTCATTTTCTAAAAACTTTGGATCACAGATCACATTTTATTTTTCATGTTTCTTTCTCACTTGCATTGATTTTTCAAAATTCTTGCATATTCTCTTCCAAGCTTTCTTGTAACCTTTGTTCCACTTTTTGCTTTTCCTATTTTTTTGGTTCACTTTTCTTTACATCAACAATTCTAACTTGATTGCTAATTGTCATCTTAGTCTCTTGGTTAAAAATATTTTCATCATCATATGTCTTTGTTCTCCATAGATAATAACACTCTCAAAATAAAGTCAGAATTGGCACAAAATTTGAGATGGGGGTGGGGGGGGGTCTTAAAATAGCCCTACACTTGATGATGAGAGAGACACCTTGGAGGGGGGGGATGCTTACAGTAGCCCTACAATCCACAGCAAAAGTGATACAAGTTGACATAGAGAGAGGTCTTAGTGTAGCCCAATGCACACCAAGATAGCCTTAGACTAGGCTTAGAAATTTGACAAAGCTTGTGGGTGGGCTTAGACTAGCCTCCAACCCACGAATGTACACACTAGAATAAGGCATTTGGTGCCAAATAATGTCTAAAATGATGAAGGTTAGACTATGAAAACTAAAAATGATGGCTTTATCGTGTGCCAAAACTAGGTGTAGACCCTTTGAAAAGTACAAAATAACCCTTACAATGATGTGAAAGGATGCTCCAAGAGATTTGACATAACAAGGGTAAAATGCCTTCTAGACATTCCAAAACGACCCCCTAGTATGAGAGGTCAAGTATGGGTATTTCAATGAATGGGGTGCTATACGAAGAGGGTCGAAAGTTTTAAGAAATACAAAGTGGCATATTGAGGGGTTCCAAAATGAGTGCCAGAATTGGGTGGAAAACAAAATTCAAGTTCCCTTTGCAAAGTACAAAATAAATGGCTTAAATAAAGGTCACGCAGTGGAGAGAGATGTTTGAGAGTGATGTTTATATGCACTTGCAAAAAACTTTGGAGAAAATAGAGATGGTGAGAAGAAAATAGTCTTAGCTTTGAATTAGACTCCTTTAGATAGGCCGTGCAAAAAAGATGAAATTTCACAAGAAGAGTTATGGCATCAATCTAGGAGGTAAAATGAATCGGAACACTATTTCAATTAATCTCCAAAACCATCATCTATGATGTCATGAATTTTTGAGAGTAACCAAAAAAAAAATTCAAAATTATACTTCCCTCTCAACTATTAGGTTCTATCTCTCTCTCTCCCTATCTCTATGGTTGCATCAAAGAGATGGTGAAGTTTGGCGCTCTGCGGCAGAGATGACCTAGACGAGTAATTCTCTTGCTCTCTCTTTCTCGTGAAAGAATTGACATAGAACGAGGAGCATAGCAAGAGATTCAAAGCATTCTTAACTTTATAGGGAGGAGGTGCTTCTAAGTTCTGGGAAATGCTCATCAATGGGTTTGATTGATCTGAGGCTGACGTGTATAGGAAAACGCGTAGATTTGTGTTCTTGAATACACGCAAACAAGAAGCACTAACCACGTACCATACTCCAAAATTTCCCTATTCTGCGTTCGTTATGTTCTGCTATCTTTCACTTTTTTTCATGATGCTCTCTACATTCTCCTTCTCTACATGCCCTTTTAGTACTTCTAAAATCGGTAGCAACAAGGTATTCGGTAATAAAGCTGAAAAAGGACCAATGATCTTGGAATCCCCAAATATGATATGCCTTATCAAAACTGATTAGAAAAATCCAAGTTGACTTTGCCAATCCGATTAGAAGGGGAACGTGCTTCTATTTTGCTGAGAAATCTACGCTTAAATTTTGAATCTATGCCATCTTCCATGTGCCAGACTTGTCTTGATGTCTATCTTCTGTAAAGAATTAGGACCTGTACTACTTTTGTTTCTTCAAACTTTGGAAACTGTACTCTTCACCATAAGCATCCCCCATCTTCACTTCGTACTCATCAAGATCTGATATCCTTTCTCCCCTCTACCCTCTGAATCCGGCATCCTCCAAAGGCATGAGCATCCTATATGTAGTTTTCGGACATTTCATTGGATACACCCCACAAAACTCTCCTAATTTGTCCTTACAGTCCACTTGTTTTCTTGTTTTTTTGGTCCAATAAGTTCTTCATAGTGTTCCACGCCATTCTAAATCATCTTGGACTTGTTTTCTTGTGTTTTTGGTCCAATAACTTGTTCATAGTGTTCCACACCATTCTATATCATCATGACAGTTACTTGTACTAATCTTTTGCTCTTCAAATAGACATTCACTCATCCCTTATTAACTCATGGAGAGTGGATCTCTCCAACATTCACCCCCACCAAACCTACATATCCTCGAGATAAGCTATGAAATACCTGCTTTCCAACTTCAGAATAAAACCATCTTACGTGTGAATGATAAGTTTCATTTATTACATGCATGGGATAGAAAAGAAAAGTGCATATGCATGGCCCTGTAGTGGGCCCCATACATCCATACTTTAAATGCATCAAAGAACACAATGGTGCGTAGACATGTTAGTTGGCATGTGATGAAAAATTTTCATCTAAAAATTCAAAATCTATTTCAATGGTTCATCGTGCATTTACAATTTAGATTTGTGCAATTGGATGTGGACCTATTGGCACAAAAAGTCCATGTACATACATTTTCGAGCATGCATACTATAGATGAAATTCTTTAAAACCATGGTGAAAACATGGAAACAATTCTCATAGTTTCTAATCAAAGAAGCTCACACTCGCAACTCTTCTCTCGCTTCTACTCATAACTTATTATACTCTTATTCATGCTATTTACAAACATAATTCCTCTGAAAATGAATGGCATCTAAGGGAATAAGATCATGGTTATATACATTCTTTATGCATGCTTTAGATGCAAATGCAACTGAAATGGTGCAAAAGGGATCAAGGCTAATGAAGGTTTCTATGGAAAACGGTTTTCTTTGGTGCATGCACTTTTCTTCACCTTCATCATCTTTTCTCAATCACTTCTTACACATTTAGAAACTTGACGAAAGATAAGAAGTATCAAATAAAAAAGGTACTATATGTATATACAATTTCCTTTTCTTCAATGTCTTGTTCATTGTTTGTACTCTTATCCTCATCAAGTTCTTTGATATCTTCAGGTTCACTTTGACTAGTTTCTTCATTCTTGATTTTATAACTTGATTGAGCTTTCATTTTTTTCCACTTTCTCTTGATCAAATAATTTCTCATTTTCTAAAAACTTTGGATCACAGATCACATTTTGTTTTTCATGTTTCTTTCTCACTTGTATTGATTTTTCCAAATTCTTGCATATTCTCTTCCAACCTTTCTTGTAACCTTTGTTCCACTTTTTGTTTTTCCTAATTTTTTGGTTCACTTTTCTTTACATCAACAATTCTAACTTGATTGTTAATTGTCATCCTAGTCTCTTGGTTAAAAAAATTTTCATCATCAAATTTCTTTGGTCTCCATAGATAATAACACTCTCAAAATGAAGTCAGAATTCGCACAAAATTTTAGATGGGGGTGGGGGGGTGGGGGGGGGGGGCTTAGAATAGCCCTACACTTGATGATGAGAGAGACACCTTGGAGAGGGGGGATGCTTACAGTAGCCCTACAATCCACACCAAAAGTGATACAAGTTGACATAGAGAGAGGTCTTTATGTAGCCCAATGCACATCAAGATAGCCTTAGAATAGGGTTAGAAATTTCACAAAGCTTGTGGGTGGGCTTAGACTAGCCTCCAACCCACGAATGTACACACTAGAATAAGGCACTTGGTGCCAAATAGTGTCTAAAATGATGAAGGTTAGTCTATGACAAATGAAAATGATGGCTTTATCGTGTGCCAAAACTAGGTGTAGACCCTTTGAAAAGTACAAAATAACCCTTACAATGATGTGAAAGGATGTTCCAAGAGATTTGACATAACAAGGGTAAAATGCCTTTTAGACATTCCAGAACGACCCCTTAGTATGAGAGGTCAAGTGTGGGTATTTCAATGAATGGGGTGCTATACGAAGACGGTTGAAACTCTTGAGAAATACAAAGTGGCCTATTGAGGGGTGCCAAAATGAGTGCCACAATTGGGTGGAAAACAAAATTCAAGTTCCCTTTGCAAAGTACAAAATAAATGGCTTAAATAAAGGTCACGCACTGGAGAGAGATGTTTGAGAGTGATTTTTATATGCACTTGCAAAAAACTTTGGAGAAAATAGAGATGGTGAGAAGAAAATAGTCTTAGCTTTGAATTAGACTCCTTTAGATAGGCCGTGCAAAAAAGATGAAATTTCACAAGAAGAGTTATGGCATCAATCTAGGAGGTAAAATGAATCGGAACACTATTTCAATTAATCTCCAAAACCATCATCTATGATGTCATGAATTTTTGAGAGTAACCAAAAAAAAGTTTAAAATTATACTTCCCTTTCAACTATTAGGTTCTCTCTCTCTCTCTCTATCTCTATGGTTGCATCAAAGAGATGGTGAAGTTTGGCGCTCTGCGGCAGAGATGACCTAGACGAGTAAGTCTCTTGCTCTCTCTTTCTCGTGAGAGAATTGACATAGAACGAGGAGCATAGCAAGAGATTCAAAGCATTCTTAACTTTATAGGGAGGAGGTGCTTCTGAGTACAGGGAAATGCTCATCAATGGGTTTGATTGATCTGATTGATCTGAGGCTGACGTGTATAGGAAAATGCGTAGATTTGTGTTCTCTTTCCGGTTATGTTCCCGTATTCTTTGTGACGAGCAATTTGTAGAAGTAGAGATCGAGAGAGCTAACTCTGTTATTAAAACCAAGAGAGCTCACGTTGCTATAGTGGGAGCACTGGAAGTCCATCTTGGCACCATCAGAGAGCACGGTTGCTCTAGATGAATCGATCTCTCTGAAAATCGGACTCTCCTCTCTATAGCCATTGTTGAATGGCTAATCCTTTGGAACCGTTGTCGCTCTCCCATCTCATAGAGAATATCCCTAATTGATGAAGAACTGATTCATATACAACTTGTGTATATGCGACCAACACCGTCTTCTCTTCTCTTCTCTTCTCTCTCTCTCAAAAGTGTCATAGGGAAACATTCGTTGGGTTTGATGTAGTGAAAGAAGATGTCTTTGTAAACAATTTATCTCACTTGAAATATTATCCTCACCTATGCGGTATGTGCTATTGCATTCTGTCAGCTACCTCCTATCATCATGAGAGAATGCATCTACGTTTATATCGGCCAAGCTGGAATCCAATTCGGCAATGCTTGTTGGGAGCTATACTGCCTAGGGCATGGAATACACAATGATGGGAGAACGCCCAGTGATCATTGTGTTCGAGGTGGAGGTGATGCATTCAATACCTTCTTCAGCAATACAGGTCTTGGGAAGCATGTGCCTCATGATTTTTTCCTTGAGTTGGGCCCTACTATGATTAATTAAGTTAGTGTTTGGAGTTGCAATGTCCTTGACAAACAGCACGCTACCAAATGTTAGGGTATGGGAATGGGGATTATGATCGTGAATACCACAATCGCAACATGCATTTATGCTCCTTAACTTATGATCACACACTTATAAATTTCAAATTATCGACACTATACTGAGATAATTACAGTACTTCAGAATAATTATAGATTTCAACGTTAGACTTCGGAATATTGTAGAGTAAACATTCATACAAACTTTGCTTTAGAATTTGGAGACTTCGTACAATGTTATAGATACTTTTGTGCTATACAATTACATAAGACAGTGCTCCATTCTTTAGATTTTCAGACTTTGCCATTCTACAAAGACAGACTTCTCCGAACACCGCACTATTCTCCTTCTCTCTCTCTCTCTTCATAGTACCCTCCACCATTTTGTACTTCAGGATTATGAAAGACACCAAACTTCTGAAAACTCTTTAAATCTTCGTAAAATAAACACCTTTTCCCATTACAAAAGGTAATTACAAGATTGTGATCAGTCCATTCCGACGGCTAAACTGGCATGCACGGTGGATCAAAACCCTCTAGGTTACAACTCATTTTAATTACAAGTCATCATTACTATTTTGAAGCTTTGGGCTCATTATTCTATCTATATCATACCTAAGTTCATCATACATTTTTTCTAAATTCTCTTTAGCTATGCTGATTTTCGTTTCAAAACATTCTTTTGGATCTGATAATTGTTGACTAATACTTCTATAACTTACTGTTGCAGCTTCTAGTTCTAGAATCCTATTCTATAACTTATCTAAGATATTATCGAATGCAATAGTTAAATCCAATATCTTTTCTATGTAACCCTCTGTTAATTTCTTTGTTTCATCGAGCTCTATTTGATGCTTCAGCTCCAAAATGTCTATAATTTTCTTCAACTCCACTATGTTTGCTTCTCTTCCTTCCAAAACTAAGTTATCATTGGTATATCGTTGTCTCCATACTTCAACTTTCTTTTCTAATTCCTCAATCCTAGCCAAGTGAACCCTAACCGTATCAAAACTCTTATGTACAATGTAGAGTTTGTACCTGGTCACTCATTTGCTCTTCACTTGTAGAATTTGCACCATCTTTGTTGATCATTCTAGGGAACTCTTCTCCTACATTTTCTCAAAAATTCTACACATTTCTTTTGTTGAATTTCTCAGTTCTACCTAAGCACTATTCTCGAAAGTAGAGAAAGAGCTTGTCTCTTTCAAGTTTTTTTTCAAATAAAAGTTTTCCCTAATTTTGAGAAAGCCTTATTGTATATGTACCTTTCCTTTGTTAGCGTCCTCTTGCAAGTGTGTAAGCCTCTTAAAGGGACTTCCTCTTCCTTCTTTTAGATTTTTTTTCTTTGATCTTTGCATTTCTTTTTCCTCCTTCTGAAGCTTGGCGGCTAACTCTTTGTTAGTCTTCTTTAGTTTCTGTAGGGCTTTGTGTTTCTCCTCGAATTCTCCTTTCAACTACTCCATGCTCTTCAATTTTTCTTCAGATCCCGCATTCAATGTACAGTTCTCTTCTAACGCATCATTTAACTCTTCAATTATTTCTTCATGAACCACACTCTCTCTTCTTGTATTCTCCACTCTAAGTTCATCAATTGTCACCCTCAGTTGGCTAATTTTAGCATTCATATCTACCTTTTTGGCTATCCATTCTTCCTTTTGTTGAGTCAGTATAGTGCATCTCTTTCGCAATTCCTCCATTTGGACTTCACTCCAATGGATTCGACTAGCCAAATCTCCTAAATATTGTAGTCTAGTTGGCTCATTTGAAAACATCCATGGGTAGATATAGACACTACACCGAAACGCTAGCAACTTCACCCTACCAACGAATTGCTTCCATTTTTTTGCATGTAAATTACAGGAAGTAAAGGTGTGAAGTGTTAGAGCTTTTTGAGCAGTTTCCTCATTTCGTTTAGTGTGCTCCCTTTGTTTCTAGAGCTTCTCCGCTTTTGCTACCACTTTCTTTTTATTTTCTTCTTCTATTCTTCTCCTAACTTCTTCTTCTTCTTCTAGCCTCTTCCTTGCTTCTTCCTCGTCTTGTCTTTTCCTAGCTTCCTCTTGGTCCACTTATCTCTATCTTGTCGATTTGTATTCGATAGCTTTTGGATCTTCCTCCTACCTCCATCACGTCTCCTCCACTTGTTGCCTCCAAGATTCTTCACCTTCATCCTAGTCATCTGTACCCTAGTCCTAGGAAGTACCCACAATGGGTTTTCTTTCTGCACCTCTTTTCTTCAACACTTGAAGGAAAACTTCAATGGTAACAATAGCGCATTTGCGAGTTAGGAAAGTAAGGGTGTCAAGAAAAATTAACATAAACGATACTCCAACTTTGGAGTCCAAGATGGCATTAACAAATCTTCTAGTCCTTCAATACAATCTCCAGACTTCTTTCTTCATTTTTCGGATCATTAATTTCACCCAGTTAACTTGTGTTTTTGAAGATTCCATCATTAATGCATAGAGTTGTTGCAATACTCCATAACGCTTTGTCGGACATTGATTACCATTATCATTAGTAGAAGTCCAAGTTTAAGTGGATTATCATTTGGGACTTGAGTGAACTTGTACTCGCTAGAACATGGTTTTCCCAAAAGATTTGCAATTTCTGCAGCATCACCTATCTCTATAACTATACTAATCCTTGTATTAGCAACATGGAGCCACTATGCTATCATTGTCAAGGATAATTGGAAAGGATCACCCTATCCAACCCCCATGTAGATTTCTAGTGTATTGAAATCATTTCCGTTTGTCTACCAAGCTATCTCCATCGATATGTCTTTTGATAAGGGGTGAGGTTGGACACGTCTCCAATCAATTAGTGCACATTTCAATAGTCCATGGCACTTGAACCAATATGCTTATGGCTGAAAGAGACTATCAGGGATGTTTAGTAGGTGGGCTTCCGAGAAGGTGGTCACCATCATTGCTCTGCTTGCTCTGCTGATTGAATTAAAATCATCCAAAAATATGCACATGAAGGAGGTATGGTATGGACGAAATATCTGTTACACACATCATTAGAATGTACTAGGCACATTCCACAATCTAAACCACATAATTGTGCATGGCGAAACTCCCCAATTGGTAATACATGCCATTTCTAGTATATCCTTATCCACCATGCAAACTTGATTATAGCAGCTAAATCCATCTAGGTACAATCATGATCGGGGACACACACTCCGGATTGTCAATAGAAACAATGTACCCTACCTTAATTAGGCTCTACTTCATGTTTAACCTCTTCTGAAAAGTTGGGATTCATTCTATACAGTTGTTGCATCATCGGTGTTGCATCTTGTTTGAGTAAAATTCTATGATGATATAATCTAGGATCTAATCCTTTCATTTCAGTGTAAGTCCATTTGAACACATCTTTATATTCTTGTAACAATGCAGTTAGGGCCATCTGAAATTTGAGAGGAAGTTCTACACAAATTCTCACTCATTTGGGTCTTCCCAATAATAGATTATAATCCAAATTCTTTCCTTTAAGTTCAAGCATGATGAAGGTAATAGGAAATACCACATGCAAAATTAGTATTACGATATCTTTAATAAGCTCCACTGCTTGCACTTACGATTGATTGGCCATCTGCACAAAGAATCGAGTGGGTTCAATGTTATTCCAACCCATGTGCCTACAAGTAGTTGTAGAAGCAATCTTGATGCTAGATCCACCGTCAATCAAAACTTTCAGGATAGCCACGTTTTTGTTGGAAATTTAGTAAGCCCATAACTAATATCATAGGTCCAAGTTTCATAGGTCCAAGATCTACAACATAAATTTCAGAAATCTTCCAATATTGACAAAACATGAAGATAACACACTTTAATCATACACATGATGAGACAAAGATAGAGAAAGATTAGGAAACATGTGTAAAGTGTTACATAAATCACTGCTTACTCACACTACCATATATACAAATGTCAATTTACAATGTGGGAGCAAGACTCTGAACCACTCTATGTGAACAAAAATAGATGGATGAGTGAATATACAAAAATAACAAGAATATTCAAATGTATGAAGAGAAATATGAATATATATGAGATGTGTGACCTAATAGGTTGTAGAAGAGTGAATATGAGTGGCAGAAAGAGGAAGGATCAGTCTAAAATTGATAATCAGCAAACCCTCATCTACACTTAGGCTATGGAAGACCCTAAGTCAGATACATGTGTGAAAGATCACATACTTACAAAAGTAGCAAAGCATGCTAAGTGGTTTGCTACCAGAAATCCTCAAACTCATATGAACATACCTCATCCAAATATGCATAAAGCATACATGTACTAATTCTCTTGTACTAATTTTGCAACACCTCATCCAAATATGCATAAAGCATACATGTACTAACTCTCTTGTACCTATATGGATGTCACTACCTCCATAAACTCCAAGTAGTACATGTGTGCATAAAGAGAACATGTACCTGAATTCTTAACATAAGATGTAAATCTTATGTTAACCACCATCCAATGTCTTTGAAGTAACCCGAAATCTTCATGTAGAAGACAATCTTCAAATACATCATGTGAATGGTTCATCCACACCACCAAGTTGTTGTGGGGTATATCCTCTCCATAAGCAAGAGTGTGAGCACACTCTTCTTCTCCAAGAAGAACTCCTTAGCCGCTCCTCAACATGCTCCAAGTTAGCACTATTGTTGTTCCATGTGCTAAGAGCACCACCTCTACTGAGGCACCAAGCTCTAAAGCTTGTGTTGCAAAAGGTGTAGGATAAATGATGTGTCCCCAAAGTTATTCTTTTATAGTAGAGCCTCCATTAAATAAAGCACTATCCAAAAGCATAACACAGTGATCGCTACCTTCAAAACGTAATCATGAAAAAGAAAACCTATCACCAAATTGTTCTCCCAAAAGCATATTTTTAAAAACATGATTAAAAAACATCGCGTTTTGCTTTTTAGTATCGTCGGGTATTGAACCCAAGCCAATGATTTGAGAGAACATCCACATAGCCAAGGTGCCCACACGATTTATTTGTAGGCTACTACACAAGTTTACACATGCAGTACTGTTCTGAGAAAAGTGGACTATGTGACCATGGGATATTGATACGTTGACCTTTTGACCATGGGGCATTGTTTTCCAACAATTCCCCTTCAATGTCACAATAGTAGAAACTGGACTGGATATGTAACTTCATTCATCTTCAAACTGTCATAAACTTCAAGCTTGTACTTATAAATTGACCTTCAAATCTTTTCTTCAAAAAGTCTTCTTCAAAACTGAATTTGACTTTACTTCAAACTTCAAAAACCTAAACTTGTTGAATATGAACCATAATAGTTGACAAAATATGCAAACTAGATATCCAATAGTGTACTCATCAAGCAATCATTTGCTTGACAACAAAATGTAGTAAGTACTGACTCTGAACCTCCTATCTCCTGTTTTCTCAAACCTATAAACATACACTAGGATCCACATATTTGCATTTACCTTACAAAAAATTTCTCCATGTACTTTTTTTTTGTCATGTAGATACACTTAAACAAAATTAGAAACTGAATCCTGGGACTTGTGGTTGACAACTCACAACTTAGTGTCTTATGAACACTCTTGGTTCATCTCTAACTATACTTAAGTCAATTCAACTCAAATCAACTCATGAGTCTCATCAAAAAATCTATGATGTCATCATGTCTTCATCCTTGGTCAATCTGTAAATCCTTCATACCTCTTTCCTTCAGAATCACATATAAAAATAAATGTGTGCACCTCTAAAACATACCTTTTTGAAATATCAAATTTCTCTTTAATAGAACTCTAGAACCTTCTCCTGACCACGAACACCTAACAAGAATTTTCTCAAGACATTCTCCTTCTTCCTTCTTCCTTCAAAGTTGGAACATGAAGAGAAATTGACAAAGGAAATATAGGAATACATGATATAGGCATACATGAAATTCTTATCGGTATGACTCTGCATTCTTTCACATATGTCTAAAAAGTACATCTTCATGGTTCATCACCCCCTCGATGATCTAGCACTAGTATCCATAATTCTTTAAATATATCAGACTTTATGAAATCTGGAACATCTTCCTTCATAAATCTGATCTTTCATAATGTTAATACCTGTGTTTGAAACAAATAATCTGAACCCTTTTATTAGCATTCTGCACATGCCAATAGCTTTTCCTCTCATTCTTCAGCTTCCCAAAAATCTAGAATAAGGTTAGTTGATCTATCATAAAAACCTTGCTGAAAGCATTTTAGGATTCATAACCTTTTGCAACATAACAAGTATCTTCTTCTACTCTTCTGCAACACTAATCGGATAGAACCTGAATCTTTGACTTACTTCTT